>JAFBJR010000905.1:11080497-11553952 GCA_016785285.1 Brachirus orientalis
TTCGCCCCCCCCCCCCCCCACACACACACACACACACTGTGATGACAGGCGTAATGAATAAATGATCACACAGACCTACAAATCCTCACTGTGCGCTCACAAACAAGTAGTAATACCACAGTTGTAATCCTGTAATAAACAATTTGGAACAATTTCCAAATATCACAGAGAAGCCACCCATTTTATTGCCTGTCAAATCACTGTAGCCATCATTGCTTTGGGCGTGATTTTTTTTGTTTTGGTTCACCAGACTGCATAGTGCTTTCTTACCTCTGAGTGCTGTCGACTGGTCCACGAGAGCCTTTTTTAAAAAGATGAACCAGCCCTCACAGTCAAGTTCTCAGTGTCAAAGTTGAACTTTCTCTTCATCATGTTACAGCTGACAAGTGCTGCTTCCTTCACCCTAGAGAAATAGGAAGTATAGAATTTTTGCTCTTACAAAACACATTATGATTTTTCATTTTCTTTCAATCTGTCGTGTGTTTTAGTGTCATATTTATGCAGTATGCTTATATTAGGGCTGCATCTAACAATTATTTTCACAATTGATTAATCCGTCGATTATTTTCTCTAACAATCGACAGTTTGGTTTGATTGAGCTGACCTGGAAATGAGGATGTTCTCAAAGGTCTTGTTTTGTCCACAAAACCAAAAGTTACTAAGATTTCTTTGCTATATGGAGCAAAGAAACCAGAAAATATTCACATTTAAGAAGCTGAAATATCAGGAAAAAAAAACACGTACACCAATACACGTACAGCTATTATTTAAAATAATTGATTAATAATTGATGAACAGAACAACCTTTTCAGCCTGAACAAATTCAATTCATGTTCTTCTTACTGAAGCTTGCTTGACTTTAAACTGATAATACAGTATTTTAATGTTTTTTTTGTGGTGGGTGGGAAGTTTCCTTGCTGTTCATGACAATCTTTGTTGTTCCCAGAAGCCTTTGTTTCAAGCTCTACTATTTAGTTTTTGTTAAAATAGCTGTCGCTCCCACTGATGGCGGGGCTGCTTGGGACATGCAGGACGTATTTGAGGAGGAACTTTGAAAAGGTCATTCACGCAGTTTTGAAAGTGAATTTGAAGTTTGCTTTGAAGACCAAAACTTGCTAATGAAAATTGCATTTATGCATAAGTGACACGTGACACACGTGTTGTAAAGTGGGTCAACTGCAGGCGTGACACGGTCTCAGAGTGCAGGAACAACTCTTGTGTGCTGCCTCCACATGACGTCAGAGGATATTAGACTTAATTGTATTAATTTCCTGGAGACTTACTCTTAACCTTTAAACATAATTGCTACTACCTTGATTTTAGAACATGTCTTTCCCTTTAAATTGAACGTGGTATGTTGTGGGGACATGCTTCTTTATTTCCAGGAGACACACAGACAAGTGTGGGAAAAGACACTCTATAGGTTCCCCTCAACATGCTTCGTATCAGGTTCACACACGCTTGCTTGATGAAATGTTCTAATTCTGGGATCTGTGTGACGGTGAGAGGGAGTCAGGAGTGAGCTCATATTACCCCAACTCATGCTCTGTGGTGTGTGTGTGATTTAATAACATTTGTGTTAGAGTTGGGGGAAAATGGATACAGTGAAATATCGTGATATTTTTGCGCGACCATAATATATCACTTTTGAGACACCAAGTATCGTTTTTTTCAAGCATGTCTCTTTTTTCCCCCTGTTGTTACAAATAAACATTAAAATTTTTTTATAAACATTAAAAAGAAACTCAATTGGTGTTTCAGTCCACTAGATGGCAACTAGTGCGTATGTGAGTATATCGCAATTTTGCGATAATATTTTGTTATGACTTAAATATCGGGATAATACCATGGTGTCTCTGGTGATTCCCACCCTTAATTTGTACATTTCATTTATTTATTTTTTTTGTGTGTGTGTGTGTAGGCTGCCCTCGTGTTCACATTTTACAGCAATGATTTGAGGAACACTAATCGTTTTGCGATTTGATTTGGGATATAATTTCTAAGTTTCTGTTCAATATTCACCACTTTAACTCAATTAAAACATGTAGGGGCATCATCATGTGACACACCACAAAAAACCTCAAGGCTGAGAACTTAAAAATATACATTTCTTCCAACATATATGAATTATTATTTTTAAAATATTTTTTAATTGGTATTGTTTGAACTGTCACAAAAGCTGTGATTATATTAAATACATAAAAAGTAAAAACAATTATAGGCTCAAAGGTTGTTGTTAACAGTGTCTGACTTTGAAATAGTGTATGTCATTCACTTCGGGCAAAATTGTTTCACATTGCTATTTTGATCTGAAAACTCTACAAACATGATCTAAATGTTTTACTTTAAGATTAGTTTTATGGCTTTTATTTAATAGTTTATTTTTGACAAAGACAGGAAACATGGAGTATGGACAAACAACGTAGTTGTTTATGTCAATATTTTCCGTGGTCAACAGTTCAATCCCTGGCTCCTCCACCCTGTAAACCCTGAAATACTCTTACTTTACCAAAGAGCATTTGCTGAGTGTTTCAGAAAGTATGTTGTGAACATGTGTGTGAATGGGCTCTATAGTGTTTTGTATGCCTTTTATTTTCTTAAAACTAGAAATTGTAGTCCATTAACCATTATTTTCCCAGATAAATGCATTTTTTATGCATTTATATCTCAGGGCTTGAAAAGGCTACAAAGGGACAGTTTGCAGAAACCGTCAAAATGAACTCATCACAGACCCATTGGCCTCGTTCTTTGCACACCGATCACTGTGTAATGCTGTGTGCAGATGCTGGGGCACGGGATTTACTGCAGTGACACTTGAGTAGGAGTTTCAGAGTGACAGTTAAATGTCATGGCACGGCACAATAAGAAACCTAGTTCCCCTGAGAATGCACAGAGGACGTAACATGCATAAGCTGTGACGAGGCCATAGCAACCACATCTATCCATCAGCACCACGTGCCATACTCTTAGCTCTTACTCCAACTCTAACCTAATCCCACATGTCGAGTGGGTGTGTGCTCCCTCTGTAAGCCTCCCATTGACTAAGATTATGTTCAGACGGCAGACAAACGGGATTTTTTTTATTGGCTCTCTAGTCTGCACTCTTAATTGCAAGTGATCAAATTAAATTTGCATATCCAGACTATGGCTTGCTTTGGTAACAACAAAGGCCGTCTTTCAAACAGTGATGAAGGAAAACAGGAGACCATCATCCTGCCCCTCAAATACTCGCCGGACCGGAACAGAAATGACTAGTATATTATATATTGCAATGCAAGGGATGCATCACTTGTGTCGCTGGTTTTGACGTTGACATTGTGAGAGTGATGCCAAAGACACTGAGATGCATTTGAAGGAATGTGATTCCAATTTTATGTGAAACCACCTCCAAATGTGGCTGGAATCAGATTTGTTTTTAAAAGGGGAAACAAAGAACCCACACCAGTTTTAAAAAACAAACAAAAAATACACTTTGAAAAAAATAAACTCTTTCTTTGTCTTTTCGGTCCGAGACATGTTAAAGGAAACTCCAGATGCCCTCTCCCCACACGGAGGGGGGGCCAAGTGAGGACTGGCTGTCCTGAGCCAGATGATAACTTGCCAACTGTTGGCTGTAAAGACACAATGTACTTCTCATCCTCCTCTCCGCGGAGTGGGTGGCTCAACAGGCCAACACAGCAATACGCTGCTCATGCCTGCAAAACGTCCCACAGATTTTAGGGATATTATGAAGTGGAGACGAAACATTTCTTGACGCTGTGGTGTGTTTAAAATGACATGCATTAGTGATGCACTCGAGGTGAACTGCTGGTACAAACAAGTCTTAGATAAAAAACAGAGCTTATTATAAGTTGATTTCCTCCTTTTAAGATTAAAGAGGAGCCTCATGACGAAGTTGAGGACTGTAATAGTACAAGACACCCACCCGCCTCTCTCAAAGTCACATAACTTGCATGTTGATTCCATTATGTGTCTTTTCTCCCCATGTGTATAAGGCCTGTGCTCAAAAAATGATTTTCCATGTCATTTCCTCATTTGAAAGATTCACTATTGATTATAATAAAATCATTTGATTGTGCTTTTAATATATGCCATTTCCTCTGTCGCCTGCACAAATCTCACAAGATTACCACAATCATGAGACTTGACCACGATAGCATAATGAGACCATGCGCCGTACAGCTGAGGTTTGATCATTTAGGACCAGAAGTACACCCTCACACCACTTGTCAGACACTCAAGAGGATAGTTTTGTTTGTTTTTGTTTTCCATTCTCACAGCAAAGCAACAAAACATCACCGTTGTCTTTGATTTACAAAGTGGGCCTAAGTGAAGCCTGGATGAAGGCCAAACCTTTGATCACAGCACATATTTTGGGGTCAGTTTTAATGTAAACATGAATAAGTTTAAGGATGCACCATCTTCCAGAGATCCTAATTTTGTGTGGATACTATAGTCATAGACAGAGACACGGATGGGGTGCAGTGAAGTGTGAGAAATATGAGCCCATAGGCCAGACATTTTATATCCTGTCAGTGATTCTGTTAAACAGGATGGAGCAGTTGCAGGAACAGGTGGCTTAACGTGACTACAGCCACTGAACCACGACAAACAGTTGCCCTCAGAATTTGCACCACTCTCTAATCTGCAAGTGCACAGAGGAAGCGGGCTTATATCCCGGATCACGTGTCAAGATAAAACTCTCCACCTCCTTTGTCTCCAGACGTCTCTGGTCACTCTCCCCTCACACAAGGTGGTGGTTCAGTAGTTTGTGGATGACGGTTGCAGTAAGTGGGAATATTTGGGCTTGAGGCAGAAGGAAATATGAACTCGCGACCAAGGCAGCAATGCAGGCGCCATGTGCCGCAGGAGGTTTGGAACGTGCGTAGAAGGTGGTGTGACAACTGTCACATTGCATTTTATTCTTCATTTTGATTCTTTGACAACTTATTTCCTTATTTTGTTCATTGTTATTGTTCTGTACTATTTCTTAAATCATTATACTGTAGATATATATATATATATATATATATTTAATTGCTCAGGCATTGAGCACATGTATATTCTCTCTCTCTGAACCATTTGAATATCTAATGTCAGTGTTTTATGGCACCTGTCGTGCGTCGGTTCCAGCTGTTACTTGTGGTGAGCAGTTTGAACAGATGCAAGAGACTGTAAATGCAACAGGTGTTCACAGTCAGAAAGCCGTTTTGTTTGCACTAAAGCTGGTATGACTGAGCTAGAAGATGAGTAGCCTTTTCGTCTGTGTTTGCATGTTTTCAAGTAAGATTTGGCCCCTAGTTAATAGGATGATACCTTAAAAAGGCAACCAGAGGCTGTAAAATGAGTTTCAAAAATATCCTGTTATATTGTAGCTATTGTTACGTAAAAGGTGGTGCATTTCCTGGTGTGAACTGTTTTCCTCCCTAAAAAGGAATACAGTTTGCAGTGCGTTATCACCAGATTGAAGTTGTTACAGGGAGTAGTCAGTAAAATCAAGAAATAAAATACTGTAAGATTATCTTTTATTAGTTCGGTATAGGGAAATGTGCAGTGTTACAGCAGCAGCAGAGATTGTAAAAAAAAATATTAAATGGTCATAAATACTCAGAAATATAAATGATATAGTGAATATTAAATATTTAACATTTAAAAAAAATTATTAGCAGAAACTCAAATCTTGGAAAAATGCTAATGACAAAAGTTTAAAAATTGCACTGACAAGCAATGCACGGTTATGTGGATTTGAATGCATGTGGTAAACTGAGCTCAATGCTGGTTGTACAGTGTTAACAGCACTTCTTGTTGCCAGTGGGGGTGTTGTAGCCCTTTGTTTATTCAGCTCACATCAAGTGTATTGTAGAATGAATCGGTATCGGTCGACCACCGCCATCATGTGACTATGAACGCGAATGAAATCTGCAAATGCCTGTCAAACAGATGAAACAATGTGCTATAGCCAGGGAGTAAAAGCTGCACAAATGTCTCATTAATAGTTAACTTGTCTAAAAAAAAAAAGACTCTCTAAGATTCATATTTATTGGTGGAAATTCAAAGTTCTGATATTGCCATTGTATTATTGACACAAGGATGGGATATCAAGCCCTCCCTAGAATCGAGTCAACACCAGTTTAGGAAACTTGGCCACAAAATATGACTGGGGGGGTTTGACATGCACAAAGAACAGGATTTTGTTATGTCTCAACCTTCAGATACTGCCAGCGCTTATCAAAACTCAACTCGAATTTGGCAACTACTCTTTAGAGAGAGAGAGACAGAGAGACTCATGGGGGGGGGCACTTTTATTAATGAGAGTAGATTAAATAGATTTATGATTTTATGGTGAGAAGCCTTTGTACTTGGCTAAAAGCTTAGCTCAAAAAATTGCGGCTGCTCAGTTTCTACAACTTGCTTGCTTCTTCTTGTGAATTACAAAAAAATTATAATGCTGTCAGTTTTAATAATCTTAAAGTACCTAAAAGGGGTCTTAACAGAAAATGACTTTGGTAGAAGTTGAAGTCACCTTTAACAATATTACTGGAATAAAAGTATGTGACATTTAATGTACTTTAATATCAACAATGTTCTGATATAGAAGTAAATGTTTTAAAAAGGAGATAGAATTGAGCAAGTCGTCTCTCAGCTTGAAGGTTCCCGGCTCAACTAGGCTACACGCGTATGTGTCCTTAACCCCGTGTTGCTCCTGACGGCTTTGTCGGCAGCATGTGAATGGGTATGAGTATAAGATGTGTGCTAGAAAAAAATGCTGCAAATAGCTGCGCTGTATGAAAGTGTGAGTGAATGGATGTGAATGGGTCAAGGGCGAAACTATAGTGTCTTAATAACCACCCAAAGCTGGTGGTTATTAAGACTAGAAAAGCAATATTTAAATACAGACAATTTACCAACTTCTTCTGGCTTTATTTGGTAGGAACGAGTAACAAGGATCGTTGGGGGAAGTGTATTGAAATGTAGTGGAGTAAAGGTAAAAGTACAGATACGTGAAATTTCGTACTTAAGTACAGTAATAAAGTATTGTAGTTTGTTACATTGCAACACTGAATGATGTTCATTGGTGCTGTACTTTTAGCTGTGGATGTTAATGTGATTGCAACAGACAGGTACAGGAGAATGATGTTTATTACACTGAGTTTGTCGCAGTTAGTGCTAAAACAACTGGTCAGTTAACTCAAACTCCAAGAGAGCAGTATTACAAACAGTAATAAATTATAAATTGCAGTTTATTAAAGTGTAAGGACATTTAATTGTTTTATTAAAGGGACCGATTAGGTTTTTTGAAGTGTGGTTATATAAGTACTGACACATAATCAATGCTGACTAAGCTGTGTATGACCACACTGTGCCCCCAACACAGTGAACCATCCTGAGACGTGGAGGCATGCTGAAAACTGAAAATGTGGCGACCATAACAAAAGGCTTGCCTCATAAAGTCTACACTTGCTTAAGTCTCCCATATCTTTAAAGACCACTCTGCCTTATTTTACCATTGCACAGCCTTTTTTTGCGTGGAAACTGACTTTTGTTTCACCTCTTTAACCCCTTACTAAAGTCCACAGAGAAAATCTGCAATTTTTTTTTATCATGGAACCCAGGAGTTGTTACTGCACTATTTCTTCCAGCAGCAAGTGTTACTTTGTGACTTTGGTGTTTGAAATCCTTCTGTCAGATTTACCTAAGTGACCCATATTTACAAAATGAGGCAACATCAGACTGGCAGTTCCTGAGTCCTTACAAGCAAAAAACACGGATTTTCTCTATGTACTTTGGTTCGGGAGAGTGAGCAATCAAAACATTATGTTTTTGGTCAGAAAAGGTTGTCTAGTGACAAGATAAAGCACCAAACATAATTGTAGACTTAACATACTTGGATATAACCTTATGTCAACTGGCTAAAATCTGTTTTCCCCTGTGTAGTTTCCCAGTTAGACAAGCACTGACACATTAATTACTATACATAATTATATCCTTTCTCTCACAGTGGGAGTCGGTAAGCAGGAGCTGTTGTCGAGGCTCGTTGACATGCATTCCCCCTGAGCTTGGCGACGCCCCCCTCAGTGGTGTGGTGACAGGATGCCAGTGCAGGCAGCCCAGTGGACGGAGTTCCTGTCCTGTCCCATCTGCTACAATGAGTTTGACAGCAGCGGCCACCAGCCCATCAGCCTCGGCTGCTCCCACACGGTGTGTAAGACCTGCCTCCACAAACTGCACCGCAAAGCCTGCCCCTTTGATCAGACGCCCATCAGCACAGATATTGACCTGCTGCCAGTCAACTGCGCCCTGCTACAGCTGGTTGGAGCTCCGGTGAGTCGGGGGCGGCGTGTGTTCGATACATGAACAACCAGGTCAATCTAAAAAAGTGCGTTATTCTCCTGTGTTACAGTGGCATGTGTGTCTGTGCTGGGTGCTCTCCAGGTTCCAGATGTGCAGCCAGTGAGCCTGAGTTCTGCAGCAGAGGTGGAGCACTATGAGGTCTGCAGGCTGTGTGTAGAAGAGCTGGCTCTCTATCTAAAACCTATTAGTGGAGCAAAAGGTAATGTATACAAGGTCTTTTTGTGCATGTATGAATTTGAGATCTGTGTGAACGAATTCACCTTATTTAATAATGATATTGAGTTACCTATATGTAACTTCTTCTTGTCACCTGCAAAAAACCTCTTTTGTGGTATTCCAGGAAAATTTAACTCTCTGGATAACCTGATGAGACTAATTTTTGGCGCTTTTCCATTATTCAGTTCTAGCACTACTCGCCTCTGCTCCTTTCGACTCTACTCGGATTGGTTTTCTGTTGCTTCACTGTACCTCCTCAACATGGGTGGGGTCATTTGAACTGAACTAAAATAGGGCTGAACAGGTTGTGATTCGGCTCACGATCACCACCTTTCAGCAGTGCGGTTGCTACATTCACCAGACTCCTCTCTTAAATATCGAGATATTTAAAATGCCCTGCTGGAAAGTCTTTTTAACTGATCTACAGTCCGACATTGTGCAGTTTGAATATTTTGTTGGACGTTGCAGTCATAACTCTTCCAGTGATGACACTCTCTGCCAATCAGTGGCCAGCAGTCTGTTGATGTCACATTTTAGTATTGGCTCAGCTCACGTGGAACTACCACTAATGGAAAAGCAAAAAAAGCTCGAACTGCTAGAACTGTAAAATTGAAAAGTGCCAATTTAGTTCAGGTTCTTTGTGCAGCTACCTCTACTATCATCATCTTTCATGCTGCCGTCATTCACATGCTGCCGTCATTCACACATTTGAATGACAAGAAAAAGAAGAACTTTGTGGAAAGTTAATTGGAATATGATGCTTTAAGGTCATTAAATCCACTTACGTAGCTGTATGTAACAGACTTTACTGTGCCACTGTTCCTTTTGGCTTAGTGGAAGACGTTTCTTCTTTTTTCTACTGCTGTGGTTTTAGACAAGAGTTTAAAATCTGTCAAAATAAAAAGGACCTTTAAGCTCCAAAGATGCACGGTTTTACCACAGACATCTCTATCACATTCTGCAGGCGTGGCAGCTCTGAGTCCCAGCGTGCTCAGTCGGCCTATGCAAAGGAAGCTGGTGACTTTAGTGAACTGCCAGCTGGTGGAGGAGGAGGGCCGCGTGCGGGCGGTGAGGGCAGGCCGCTCGCTGGGGGAGCGAACCGTGACTGAGCTCATTCTGCAGCATCAGAATCCACAGCAGCTCTCTGCCAACCTGTGGGCAGCAGTGAGGGCACGGGGATGTCAGTTCCTGGGACCCGGTGAGTGTTCAGGACAAAAACAGTAACACGTCGTATCTCACAAAACATTTATTAATAAACAAATGTCTGTTGCATTTACGCCATTGCCACATTACCTCACACGATGCTTATTTAGCCGACCAAATCTAATTTACCCTTCATTTTAGCATATTTGACATGAATAATTCCAGATGCATTAATGCTTTGATAAGCTTGGTGGGCTCATACACCAGACTTTACTTGACTGTTTATCTTTAAACCTGTGTATCTGATGAAAATTGGTAGACTATCAGTCCAGAAGTTTGAATTGTTTAAAATACCAGCCTAAATAGCTGTTTAGTTGTATCCAACTGATGGATGTGCTGGCACCCGGTGTCCTGTGATGATTACTCATAGGGCAGATTCTGACTGGGAAAATGTTTCTCATCATGATAACAGAATGAGTTCATTTAAAAGTCTGAGGACACCTGTTCTCAACAGTCTTTGTTGGATCTGTTGAGAAATGTGAAATATGCAGTAACCTGTGTCTGGATGTGTCTGTGCTGATAATCGTTCTCTGGTTCCCTCCTCATGTCCTCTTCTTGCTGCAATTTGTTCTGTCCCTACACCATCTCTAACTCTTCATTATCAGCTATGCAAGAAGATGCACTGAAGCTGGTTTTACTCGCTCTGGAGGATGGATCAGCTCTGTCCAGGAAAGTGTTGGTTTTATTCGTAGTCCAGAAGCTCGAAGCTCGGTTCCCACAAGCCTCCAAAACCAGCATAGGCCATGTGGTGCAGCTCCTCTACAGGGCCTCCTGCTTCAAGGTAATGAGCATACACATCATGGACACACAGCAGACCCTTAAATATGTGCAGAAACAAGATTAAATGGTCTATATTTTTAATAGGGTTTTTTAGTCTTTACCTCTTAAAGCTGCTTTACAGTTTTGCCATTCACTCAATCACACCCATTTACTCACACATTCATATAGCGCATCTACGTGCAGTGCTCTTTCTGTCACAGCCGGCACAATCATCAGGAGCAACTTGGGGTTAAGTGTCTTGCCCGCACTTCAGACACATCGGCATGTAGACTAGTGGAGTTGGGAATCAAACTCTAGAGCTCACAGTGAAAGGATGATTCACCCACACGAAGAACCTCAGTTTTGCTGTTTACGGAAAATGAAAACAAATAGTGATACCATCATCAAAGAGAGCATGAATGTCGCACATTGAATACGGCATCTATGTGTTTTTGTGGCTGTCATTTGATGACAGACATCACTGGTAGGGCAGAAATGCCAGCTATCTGCTCGTGATGTAACAGCGGTCTATATTTGCCCTTGTTGCCCCAGCCTGATGGGCAGAGATAGACTGCGCAGACATACAGAGGAATATAAAAAGAAAGTGCAGGAATAGAAGCAAAACCTGTTTTTCTAGAGGATGGAGGACAGCGAGGGATTAAATGATTATGAAATCCAATTCTTTTCCGTCGTTTTTGTCGCTGCCAATCTTGCAGTATGTGTGTGGCGTCTTATGATGAATACTCATAGGGCAGATTCTGAGAAAGGGAGATTCCCTTTATTTGATCTGAATTTGAGTTTTGATAGTCTGAAGACACCATACACAGTCAAACTCATGCTTAAGGAGGAAAAAAATCATCATATGCCATGTTTTTGCATTGTAGTAAGATTTTGAGTGAATATACTTCCACTTTTTTGTCTCATAAAAAGATATAATATATACTGACCATACTTTATTGCTCTTTCTCATCTCTTTCCTCACTTTCCTGCTCTCTCCTCTCCCAATTCATACTCTTCCTTGTGTTTTGCCCTGCATCTTCTGCCCACTCCTGGCTCTCAGGTGACTAAGCGTGACGAGGACTCTTCTCTGATGCAGCTGAAGGAGGAGTTTCGTACATATGAGGCTCTCAGGAGGGAACACGATGCCCAGATTGTCCACATCGCCATGGAGGCAGGCCTGCGGATCTCGCCTGAGCAGTGGTCGTCACTGCTGTACGGCGACCTGGTCCATAAGTCACACATGCAGTCCATCATTGACAAGGTACAGCTGTTGCTTCACTTGCACCAGGTCTCAGCGCTGCTTTGGGATGCACTTGCTGTTGAAATGGTGAACATAACAAGCCTCTAGAGAACAGAAGACTGACTCTCTTCCTCTGTCTCCTGCTTTAGTTGCAGTCTCCAGAGTCTTTTGCAAAGAGCGTTCAGGAACTGACAATCGTTCTGCAGAGGACAGGAGACCCGGCCAACCTCACCAGCCTCAGACCGCACCTGGAGCTGCTCGCCAACATTGACCACAATCCAGGTACCTCGCCCTGTTAAACCGCATTCACCTGACCGAATACAAATGAAAGGTTCCCTTCCTGACTCTGTTCTTTTATTTTCATGAAACAACAAAGTTTAAACATGAACGTCATGTAGAGCAATTATCACCTTGGTTTAATGGAATGAGGACATTTCTTTTTGAGTATTTTTGGGGAATAAGCACTAAATTTACAACTACCTGGGCTTCCTACCTTTTTTCAGACCTTGTGATAAGAAGCTCAGCCAAACATACAGCATTGTTGTTGTGTGTGCAGATGCCCCAGCACCGTCATGGGGGGAGCTGGAGAGTGTGATGCTGGCTGTGAAGCTGGTGGTGCATGGGCTGGTGGAATTCATACAGAACTTCAGCAAGAAGAGCCACGACACTCCACAAGTATGTACTGCATGGCAGGACGAGAGTTTTTCTATTCACTGACTTTTATGATATTTGCATGGTGAAAAAATTATTTTTTGTTCCAGTGGCAAATGGAAAGGGAACTTGGCATATGATCTGTAGGTTGCTGGTTCAAGTCACTGCCAGGTCGTGGGCTGGGTACCCTTGAGCAAGGTGTCTAATCCCCATTGCTCATTGTTGATTTGACACTCTAAGTTGACCCCAATGGGTTGCGTCAGGAAGGGCATCTGGTGTGGAAATCTCTGCCAAATCATGTGCACAGATCATCTGCTGTGGCAGCCTCTAGACAGGGAGAAGCTGATAGCAAAAAATAAAAAAAGGAATTCAAAAATTAGGATTCGTTCATGGTAGTTCATGGTGGTCTTTTGGAATTTTAAACTTAAGTCGGTTGCTGTACCGCTGTTGCTGTATGCTGTACCACCATCAGGACCTGTATGCCAAGTTTGGTCAATATTGCCAAGGAGAACCTTTGATATCTGGCAAATCAATAATCTAAACAAGCAGCACAATCTCTTTCTTTAATAGTTTCAAGTCTCTGGTCATGTTTGATTTAGTTTTATGATATTTGCCAACTCTGTTGCAGGCTGCTGATCCCTGTTTGTTGGCATTGACTTGTGTACTATTGTAAAGACTTGTAATAAATTGCTAATAAATAATGAAATCACTATGGATACAGTTTGCTGGTCATAACACACTAATCAACATCATGAGATGAACTTTACACTTTTACTGATCATTAATATTAAGTGTTAATCCATACACAAATTAAATATTAAGTATGGACTGTATGTATGTTTAAAGTATTTCATCGCTTAAGTAATTTTGCAATATGTCGGGATTTGGTATGAACAGAACCAGCTGGCATATCACTTTTAATTTATTCTTAATGTATTGTGTCCCTGGACGTTGCAGCCTCAGGCCAACAGCAAGTATAAGACAAGCATGTGCCGAGACCTTCGTCAACAGGGCGGCTGTCCACGAGGAACCAACTGCACTTTCGCACACACGCAGGATGAGCTGGAGAAGTGAGTGAGCCTACTGGAAACCACAAACTCAATGTTCACAGCAGTAAAGATCAAGGACTCTGATCAATCACATTTTTTGTTTAAAATCAGATAATATAAATGCCCGTATAATGTTAGACTGCAGTCTTCTGGTGTGGTTTTGATGTTATGCCTTGTTTATGTGATTGCCATAACCGCCTCCCCACCCTCCTTTTTAATTAAATTTTATTAATCTCCTCTATATTTATTCACACAAGGTCCTTTGTGGTAATAATACTGCAGTACTAAGGCTACAAATGCATACACTCATGCACCGTAATCATTTCCCATAATTGTTCCTTTGCTGTACAGATTTAGACTGAGGAACAAGAAGAGCAGCAGCGTGGGCCGAGCATTTCCGTTGGCACCCGGGGTGATGGGTAAAACGTTCACCATGGAGGGCAGCATTCACACCGATGTGACTGCAGGAGTGGGCTCGGGGCTCAAAGGCACAGCGGAGAATACAACCACCCTGACAGAGGGGGTTCCTGGCCTGACTCACCCTCAGCTCATCTCCAGAGGGGCAGACATTATACAGGAAAGGAAGAGAGCTGTGCCAAATGGATCCAACGGGGCCAATGGGTCTAACGGGACGTCGGGCACCAACCGAACCACATCAGCGTCAGCAGAACAGTGAGATTAGTCATGCTTGTGAATTTGCATGCATGGTTCAGTTTATTTTTTCAATAATATTCACAGTAATGAATCAGTCTAAAGACATCTGAATCAAATATTATTCATTACTTTCGAGTCTGTTCTTTATTCTTTATTGGAATGAAAAATACAGCACATAACAAAACGGAAAGATGTCACATTTTCGTGGCTCAGGCCCAGGAAGTTGTATTCAGATGGACTGTGTACACTGATTGGCATATACCAGCCGAGTCGGATTGGCATTTTTACGTGTCATATTTTTTACCAATCAGACTTTTTTTAGCATATGTTCTTTACATGTTCATTTTTTTGGGATCTTGGCTCCCTTTCCTGAGCTCTTCTTTACACACAAATCACAGGCAATCTCTGATAATATTGCGTTTATTGTCTGACTCTCTATTATAGTCTTCTATTTTTTAGGGTTCTTTGTAGGTTAGATAGATTTTGCCACTGCTAGAGTTGCACTCGCTCCACTGGGAGGGACCTGTATGCAGAGTAGGTATAGTGGACCAGCACCAACACTTGAATATAATTGGCCAACGAGTGCTGCCGCTCACCAGTCTTTGCTGTGATTGGTCGAAGTTCCCAGTGACGCTAAAATTTTTTTGAGGTTGTAAACACAGCAGAGAGGAGGTGCAGAAGTCACACTTGATTTACATTAGGCTAAAAGGTTATTGTTGAATTATTGATCACTTGTCGTGTGTGTGTGTGTGGGGGGGGTTTCCTTTGGACACTCTAGATTGACCGTAGGTGTGAATGTTTTTGTCTCTGTGTTTAGAGACAACACTGTACCTTTAAAGGTCCAGTGTGTGATAATGACTGACATTTACATGCTGTAGGAGAGATCTTAACTTTTATTTTCTAATTCTCTGTTTATTCTTCTCTCTATATATTCATTCTCTCTATCAGGAAGCCCACCTCTCCTCCCAGGACTCCCATCAGCCACTCCTCAGCATCATCACCCTTGACCACAGTTGGACAGGGTGATGGTGGTGCTCCCATACCCAAAAATGGTCAGTTCATGCTGCGTGCACCGCATCATTCCCAGGCATCGGAGCTGTTCTATCAGCACTCAGATTATGACACGGCCCATTATCAACCAACCTGTGAGTCAAGTTGTTAAATAAAAGGTTTAATTTTAAAAATGTATGTTTTTGCCTTGGGAAAATACTAATTATTTCCTGCTCTTTCTTCTCCCCTCCAGCAGGTTCTTATTATCCATCTACTCTTCATCCACCTCACAAACCCTGCATGGCTCGCTTCCTCAGATCGTCCAACGTCCCAGAATCCTCTCTGCCACCTTCCATGGGGCCTCCACCAACTTCATACACCAGTGATCCTCAAACACAACACCCACCTTCCTCATCCTCTTCCTCCTCAGTGTACTCACCACACCCACCTAGAGATCGAATGGGCCCCAGCTTCCATCCTCATCCGGGGCAGCCTCAGTACGGGCCTCTGGCTCCAGCTCATGGGGTCTATGCTCCTCTGTATGACAGCAGAAGAGTATGGAGGCCTCAGGTGAGTCATCTGTTGCTAATCATGTTACTGTTTCCTCTTGTGTCCTGCCTTTGGATGGAAAAAAAATGTTAAGCTAAAAATGGTCACAGAACGAGTTTTACTTTTTCTGACGTTGACATTTTCAGACATTCCTCCTGTCCTTCCCTTGCCCAACATTTTTCATATTGTAATGTTGTATCAAAAAAAAAAATGTTATAATAGCTATCTGGGCTATTTTTTGTTTAAATACATTTATGTCATTTGTGGTGGCGTTTTTTTTTTTTTTTGATATACCTTGTTTGTTAGCACTGGGAAAATGGAAACAGTGAGCCCACATTCCTCCTGTCCTTCCCTTGCCCAACATTTTTCATATTGTAATGTTGTATCAAAAAAAAAATGTTATAATAGCTATCTGGGCTATTTTTTGTTTAAATACATTTATGTCATTTGTGGTGGCGTTTTTTTTTTTTTTTGATATACCTTGTTTGTTAGCACTGGGAAAATGGAAACAGTGAGCCCTCTAATTTTTATGCCTATTTATATACCTGTAATTGTGCTGGAAAAAAAAAATCACTCACAAAACATTCAGAAAATAGACCATAAACTGAACTGGGTCACATCCAGTGTGACTCACAGCCAGCCCCCTGTAATGTCTCTGTTAGATTTTGGTGCAACTTTATTGATAATAATGACAATTTCCCCTTATAGCTATACCACAGAGAGGATGCCAGGAGTAACTCACTGCCTCCAGAGGTGCTGCATTCCTACCAGCCTCCACTCAGGGAGAGATTCAACTCTCTAGATAGCAACTACTGCTCTGCAGCCGAGCACCGTGCAGGGCTGCACAGGGTATGTGAAACAAATGCACACCTTACTCTGTGGTCAGTGTTCACTTCTAATTGAACAGAGAAATGTATTCTCAGCAACGCGTCGTCATCAATATTTAAAGGTTTGTTAAAAACTGCATTAACTGGATTGCACTAGTCTAAAGTTTCTCCCACTTTTGGTTTAGTGACGTTTATTTCAACATAGCAGTGTCAACGCAGAATCTATTTAAAGAGTGAAAAAATTAAGATATTTCAATAATTAATCATTTAATAAGTTTGAACCGTGCTCTATTCAAAGTTACTGAGGATAATTATTAAAGTTATTTTACTTCTGTGTTTCTTTTTCTTAATGTCAACAGATCTCTTATGTAACATTCAGTAAATCCAGTGAAGCCGCCTGTATTAACTGATGCCAGCCTGTTTTATACTGAGCACATTCATTGCTGAATTCTTTTCAGCAACATTTACTTTCCTTCACTTTCGCTTTTTACACCCACATACCATCACCACCTCTATCTTTGCTGCCAGCCACAGAGTTGCAGTATGAAGCTCCATCCTCCACTGTAATCCTCCCACTTCTCACCCAGATACATCTCTGCCCTCCCCACTCTCTTGTCACATCATCTTATACAGAGCATTTCCAGTGTGGTTGATTACTACAATACCTAAGTGTGTGCGTGTGCACCACATTAACCGAGATTAAAGGTCAACATTGAAGTTATAGCCAAGAAAAATGGTGACAGAACAGAATCGTTGTTCAGTTTTAATGTTTCTGATTTTGCTACTAAAGCCTATAAAAATGTCAGGAAGATGTATGTCTTTAATATTTTTTATAATTCATGCTCTAGTCTGGCTTACCGGTCTGTATTTCTAAATAATGGTGTCTTGTAACTCCATTTGGGCTAGGCATAGATTATGTGCATGACACAAACTTAAAAAAGTAATTATTATAATATAATATAATATAATATAATATAATATAATATAATATAATATAATATAATATAATATAATATAATGGAAAATTGTCATCCACAAACCAAAATTATTCAGCTTTAATGATTTCTTTGTTATAGAAGAAGCAGAAAAATGTTAAAACTTGTTATAATTATAAAAGAAAAACACTTAAACTCAATGTATTTATTAAATAATTAATAATTGATTAATATTTTTAGGCCTTAACTGAAACCTTAAAGTTCCGGATACATTTCTGTCAGTAGTTATCACGTATGGTATAAACTTATGGCATCCATGTCAATGAACACATACTGAAAATATTGTGATAATAAATGTGTTTACTGTCTTGTCTCTTTTTCCCTTCTTATGTTTTTCCCTGGTTAGGATTACAATCGTGTGCCTCTAGGCTACGAGGATCTGTTCAGGAGGAAACAAGAACAGTGGGCGCACCATCATCATCACCATCACAACACCAACAGACCCTCCCAGTCCTCCCCCATCTTCACCATTGATTTTGGATCTGAGGTAGAAAACAACTAAGAGACCCAACATGCGTACACCTTCAAATGCACAAAGATTTTACAAGCTTTATAACAAAATTCAAAATCCACCATGGCTTCTTTAATACCACTGTCACTGCAGCCTCCTGAAACTGTGAGGGATCAATCATTTATGCATTTTACAATTTTGAAAATGTGTTGGATTTAATTCCCATTCCAAAACCTTGCATTTCGACTATGTCCAATGCTATTTAAGTGGGAGATAGTTGCTTAGCAACTGTGGTGGAAGATATCTTAGCAATGCACTATTGTGGCATGTGTGCAGAAGTGGGTGTGTGTGAGAGTGAGACAGAGAAACAGGAAGTGAGAGGACAGACTTAAACAAGCAGTGACTCAGGCGTTCAGACGAGTAAAGCTTTGTTCAACGGAATTTTGGGTGTCTTTTCTAAAATAATGTCCACTTTTAAATGATGCACTTATTAAAAGTGCCACTGTTTAAGTATCAGTCAAATGCTGATGCCTTTGCAACAAGCATGAACAAACAAAACCAGTGGCTATTTTTATTTAACGATGCCTTGTGATTGCCTCAGTGTTGCCAGCAGAAAGGTCAGAATGTCAACAGTGGCAGTGACAGCATATGTACAAATTAGTGTGCCACCAAGGCCTGTGTATTATGGGATACGTTGCCACCATTAAAACACACCTTATGTTTAACTAATTTATTCAATCGTGACATTGTGCATTTATGTAGCGTTAGGTCGGAGCCAGAGACTGTCCTAGTTTACATGAGGTGAGATGCACGGTCCACTCTTGTCAGGTTGATCGTCTGGAGTTGGGTTTCCATTAATCTCAATTAATGGAAATTACAATTTAACCCACTTTGCTAAAACCAAATGCTTATTTACGTGTGTTTTCCTCTGCTGCTCTAAATCAAGTTTTGAGAGTTAGTTCACCCAGGTAAGCAGTAGGGGGCACTATAGACCATATCAGCATTTGATCAAGATTTGTTATTGTAGTAATACTTGCTTTCAGCTCAAAGAAGAGGAATGTCTACATTTTCTGCTCCTTTTCATGCACAGCAGAAGCAGGAGGGACATTTTAGTCCCGTGATTTCTAAATGTCCTTCTTCATTCAATAGAACTGTTTCTACTGCACTAATTTGCAGTTGCCTTTGAACGATTCACCAGTTTTTACCTGCCTCCAGTGTAGAAATTTATCTCAAGGCTCGTCTTTACAATCATGGGTTTTGCACAAATTAAAACAAGCTGATGGAAACGCACCTCATGTTAAAGGATAAAACGTGCACAGGCACATATTCATACTTAGAAACAACATTCAGACCTAGTATTAACATGGGAGGTTTCGTTCAAAAGTGTTCTGCTCTAAGTACAGCTGTTCACACCAAGGCATCCTAGATTCATCTCTTGTGACCCACTGTGATGTCTTCTTCTGCTGTGCTGTATGTGTTTGTGTCTGACTGCACATGTGTTTGATACCAATGCACTACTCACACGGCTGTAACATCAAATGAGATTTTAACCATAAAAAAAACAGCAGTAATCAGTATTAATATTGTGGCAGTGGCTGCAGGTTAATAATGGAATAGGTCACTGTGAAGTGAAAATACTTATAGTTGCAAACTGCAGCAGGTCTGACGATGCCAGCAGAGGAAGTGGTCTTTAATGTGTCCTCAGGATGGATTGCATTCACAGATAGTTGGATGTTAATACCAGGTTTGAATGGGATCTTTGAGTCTTCAGTCCAACTAATCTGCCCATCTTTGGACCGCAAGGAAAACTGGAGAACCACGGAGGAACTCAGTGTAGGCCATGGGGAAAACATGCAAAGTCGAAAGCCTGTAGATTCAATCTGATAGCCTTCCCGCAATGAGTGCCAACGTTTATTATAACTTCGGTTATAATAAACGTTTCTAAAACAAAGCTTTATCACTACTCTATCACACTGCTGTAGTTGTCACAAGTCAATACAAAGTCAAGTCAACACTGACAAATCATTGTGACCTTTTGGCACTGTAGATCTAGCAACACATCTCTCACACACAGGAAGCAACGGAATATGTTTTACTGTGACTTTTCTACAACGTCTCTGTTTCAGCATTTGGAGAGCAGTGGAGGTCAGTGTGTTGGATGCAGGTTCAGAGGCGAGGAAAGTTTAGCGCACTACTCCCCGTGGTCCTGTGGGAGCATCGGCCCCTGCCTCAGTCCCTTTGAGCCTGAAACACTGATGCACACTTCTGCTCATTCCTGCTCAGAGCACTCGGTGAGACTCTTCCCACACACACACACACTCTCGCAGAAGTAGCACTGTCCGTGGCAGTGTTTGGATGTGTGCTCCTTTGCAAACAGCATCCATGTTCTTCCTCATGCAGGAGTTAGACAGTAATGGCGGCAGAGGTGGCAGTGGCAGCAGTAATAGTGTTGGGAAGCGGTGGCTACATTCGCTTGACCACTACCGCCGAGTGAAAGACGAGGATCCGATCATTCCCTTCAGTGAGGGACCCATTATCTCCAAGTGGGGCGCTATATCCAGGGCGTCACGCACGGGCTACCACACCACTGACCCGGTCCAAGCCACTGCCTGCCAGAGAAGTGCCAGCACCACGCCCATCAACTTTAAAGGTAGGGAGGTATGAAAGAGAGGTGTAGGCAGAGAGAGAGAAGACACCGCACACAGTATATTGAAAATGTGTCTTCATCGATGTATCAACATGCTCAATATACATATTGCAAAAGATACATAAAAATTGCTAAGACTATAAATGTAAATATAATGTAGATTGTCCTTGCACTAGTTTTGTTTGGCCAAGAACTTAAAGCTACACCATAAAACCAGATAACTTTTTTGTTTTGTATTGTTTTGTACCAATTTGCTACTAATATTTGTGTCCACATACATAAAGTACTTGGTGGGCAGACAAATGCGAAGAAAATTTGTTAGACAATTGCAGTGAGTGAAATATTACAGCTGGATTTAAATGATGTTTGATTCGCTGAAAATTTAAATTGTTTTCAGATTTCTGTTTATATACTTCAACAATACAAGTAATCAGGGGCTATCAGGGATCGTCCGGGACTTCAAGTATTTCTTTTTTCAGTGTCTGAATAGGCTACTCACTCTGGTTCTTTGTTAGCAGTGAGCCCAAAGCAAAAATGCATCTCATCAAAAATTTGCATGTTTTCCTACTATTATGAGAAGCAGGCAAATATGTTGATTATGTCACCATAATCATTAATGAGTTATCTTTTGACTGTATGAAAGCTGTGCTGCCAACAGCATGCATACACACATTGGATTTCTTTATACTTACAATTAATATGAAGGTCATGTCAATGCTTTAAATCTTTTCTCTGTCACAGATTACAATCCACACTTGGATCACAGTGACTTCAGGTGGAGCTCCAGAGGATCCGACTCCTCCAGTCACTCCAGTTTCCTAGAGAGGTACATTAGAGCTGTCCATGGCCATTTATTTTTAGGTCTCACGCGTTCACACTCAATAGCTTGTATCATACATTATTGACTATTCTACGCTCCATGTAGAAGTTTATATCTGATTTGCTCTCACTCCTACTCTTTTATCCCTCCCCTATCTCATTGTGCAGCAGTCATTTCCTCTTAGTGGTCAGACTAAAAATAGAGCCGCTAGCTGGTGGGTAAAAACACACTGGGCAGTCAGGAAAGGAGTCAGGAAAGTCATCTGCTCTGACGTATCTATTGGTCTGTTAACATATTTGCTTAGATGTTCTGGCATACTTTTTATGCACCATGTTTGTTATTAATATTGTGGTGACACTCTGACTACCACACCATTAATGCACGTTATAATCATTTTAATAATAACATGTTGTTCCTTTTTATGATATCAAAGATACTAAAGCAGAAAAAAAACAGCTTATTTCGATGCAGAAACTGGCTCCTAATTTTTTAGAAGTTAGACTGCAATCGCATGTTTGTTTATATCGCTCCGTATTTTCAGTGAGCAGCTTTGTGCATCAGAGTTTCATGGCCGTCGTACCTCTATAAGCAGTGGAGAGAAAAAACTTTCTGATCTGCAAGGCCATCAGACCACCTACAGCCAGGATCAGGATCGGGTTGAGAACCAACCTGACCCAGACCGAGACATTGAGCTTGAGCTGTGCGCTCTGGACATGGAGGATTCAGACCAGCAGGAGATCAAGTCTCAGGTTGGTGTGAATATTCAGGTGTGCGTGATCATGTCCTTCAGGATGTTGTCAAGCTTTATTTTGATTTATCCAACGTGGAGGTCTGAACATTTTTGATCAAACATTTATGCGTAAATGCATAACAAGTGTAAACTAACCTCTTATTCATCTTTATATCATCTATATTATCATGTTTGCCTTCCAGGAGCTTTTAGACCTGGTTACCCCACAGGCTCAGGATTCTTCCCACCTCCTTCCACCTCCCTGCTCCTCCCCGCTCCTCTCTTCCCCGGTAGAGGAGCATCCTCAAACAGAGGGTCCTTTGACAGAGAAGATGGATGCTCATTTGTTAAAAAAGATGGCTTTCAGGTGAATTACCATGGCAACCACTGCTTCACAGGATGTCTCTAAGACTGTGGTCAGGCCACAAGCGGATCTTCATTTTTCAGCCAGACTGTTAGCATGTCAGCTGGTAACAACATACTGTAGGTGTTCCTGCGTATATCTGTGTTACAGTCACAGTCAGATTCCCTGTTCAGTGTGTGATGTGACACTCCCGTCTCTGATGTTGATGTGTTTGTATATCATTTTTGAGCAGCTAGACCATTCAGACTGAGACACTACAGAAACCTAATTTGAATCACATTTCAAACCAGATTTAACTCATGTGCTTTGAATCAGATTTGGAAAAATCTTAATTTATGTGTTGTCTTGCTGTTTAGATTTTCAAAAATAATCTAAATATGTAAAAAAATAATAACTTTCTTTCCGGCATTCTGAACGAGGCCTAATTCTGAGTGTTTTTTGACTTCATTGAAATATCAGTTCCAGATTTTATATCATTGCCACTTCTGGCAATGATGTGATGTAGCAATGTATGAATGATGTAGCAATTATGGCTTTCTTCTGGCGTTGATAAAATGAATGTGAGCCTAAAGACATGATGAATTGACATGCGAGATGGGGAATGTGGCCGCAAATGAATGTGGCCCTTTTTGGCAAACATACTGTGCTCTTGGCAATCTGGAATCTGGAATCATGTCATTAATAATAAATAAGGCCCGAATATCTTAAGACAATTGTGGGCCACCTTTGATAAAGATATGGCACAATACCGGCTAATGTGTATGTGAGATTAAAGCGGCCCACATATAATGTTTGTTGCATTAAATGTTGCATTAAACATATCAGGGCTAGTTGTGTTTTTTTCTGGCGCACTTGTAGTTGACATTCATTGGCCAGCCTGCGGTCCAGATCTGGCAAACAGGAGCAGACTCTCTAGACCAGTTGACTGACTGTGTACACAAGCTTTGCACATCCAAATGTTCCTTCTTACTCTTTTGTTTTCCTTTCTGGTTTTTCTCCCAACCCTGTTTCTCTGTTTTCCAGAAAGTCTCTGTCTCCTGGAGGGTTGGTCTCAGGTGGTCTGGGTGTCGGTAAGCTGGTGCTGCGGACTGGACCATCTCAACTGGGTGACACTTCCACCCGGGCTTGTCCAGAAACCCACGGAACAGAGATGCTGCTCAACGGAAGCTAAAGAGACACAAAGTCAAACAGTGGTCTGTGTCATGCTAAGGTAGAATGTCTAACCCAAAACTTGATCCTTTTAAAAGGGAATATGGTTAAATTCCAGCCTTCATATATTTAAATCATATGCCTAAGTAAAACTTGACAGATATGGCTGAACAGTGGCAAGAGAAAACACACTTTCCTTGCTGCCAAGTGGTGATTTTCACTTGTGTAAATTTGCCTAGTAAATACATAACTAATCCACATGTATTGTAGATGATGAACTTGTCCATATTTGTAGTTATAAGCCTTGGTCATATTCTTCATCTTTACCACATTATTATCATTCTCCTGACCTTTGCACATGATCCGGTTTGCTGTAGTCGATCAGGCAGGCAGCAAAACCCCATACAGCTGATGGCATTAGAGTAAGTAAAGCTTACTGTAGGATTTCATTGATAAGGCACTCATTTATAATCAAGCCCCACCTACTGTAGCCGTCCAAAAAAAAAAATAAAAAAAACTTTATACAAACTTTGTAATTATTAGATTTGAACATTTAAACATTTTCAAATTGAAGTAGATAATTTATACAATGCAATCCGTACATAGTCGCAAAGGCAGTAATTTAGGATATGTGTGAGTCAGCATAATAATAGAGCTGTTAGTACATTATTGTTATCTTATATTAAACATATAACAACGTGATTATTGACCTGTAGCTTGACTTATCAAATCACAATTGCAGTGTCTGTCAGAATAATGGCACTTTTTAAATTATTTTTATTTATTATTTTTCCCCAAATTATAAAGCCCTCATATTTATTCATCCTCTGGAATCTTTTTGCCATCTTATGGATAAAAAAAACAGTCTTCATCCCCTGTATTTCTGTCTCTTCAAACGTTAGCGATTTGTCAGACCACTGGTTTAGTTTATTGGCTGTTTTGTGTCACTGCATAACACATTTCTATTGTAAGCATTTCTCTAAAGAATAGAGACTCAGACAACAGAGGTCTTCACTGTGCTGACAGTGAAGCAAGTCTCTGTCTTTTATGAGTCATATGATCTTTTAAATGTTGACCTCTGAATACCATTGACTGTCACAAGATCACAATGACACAGTCATGAACTAAATTTGCTAATGATCTTTTGTCACTCAAGGTCACAAAGGAAGAATAAAGTGAAAATTTAGTTTTCACTTTATTGTTTTTTTTTTGTCCATAATAAAATTACCCTCAAAACAAATAACCCATCCTGCAAAACCTGAGAACTAGGCATGCAACAGTAAACAGATTTATTAATTGATTACTGAATTATTAAGCATATTTTTCTTCTCTCTTCTTAAACGTGAGGATTTTCTCGTTTCTTTGCTTCATGTGACAAAAAATGATTGTCTGTGAGCACAGCGAGACGTTTAAAAACATCATGATTTTGAGGTTTTGGAAACGCCTATGAACTTTTTTCAACATTTTCTGACATTTTGTGGACCAAACTATCTCTCTATCAATCTAACTGATTAATGGACAAAATAGTCAACAGTTCAAACAGTTGTGAAAATTATCGTTAGTTGCAGCCCTCCTTACAATACAAAACATTGTGCTTTTTTTGACAAAATTGTATTTTGAGCTGCAAGTGGAGCAAATTTGTCTCCAACCCACGTTAACTCGCCATGACTCACACAGACATGCAATACAGTGGCCTTTCTCTCCTTTTTGTTTAACACTGGATTCTCCAGTGACAAATGTCCAGGCTGACTGAAGGACACGTCTGTCCTATTTCAATGGTGTTACCTTAAACACAACAATGATCTCAGAATCTGAACACTGGAAGTCACACATATACAGTCTGACAAATGAAAAGTTTTTCAAGCCTACAAACCACCTCTGTGTGTTCGTTTTTTTTTTTTGTTTTGTTTTTTTTTTAATTTTGTCTCACATTTTTTAAAAGTTTTTGGTTTGTTTTCTTTTTTGCATTGTGCTAACTTCTGTGAAGTTGTCTGTCGGGGTGGTTTGCATCAGGAGATTTGTTACTGTTGTTTGTTTTCATTCACAGCACAGACAACTGTCTAATGATTTTCTACGTTTGCTCCGATTCCGATGTGCTGTGCTCAGTACACAGTAAGCCGCCAAAGTCTAACTCACTGTAATTTTGTGCAGTATAGGTGATTTCCATACAGAGCAGCCTTGCCTCACTCACTTTTATAGACATGAGGCATCTTGTCATGTGTGGATAAATCGTGATGCCTTCAGCATGACATATCAAACCACTTTTACAGTATATTTCAAGTCATAGAGGCTTCACTGAGTTTGTTTACAGTTTGTTTACACCTGTTCTAATTCTTATGAGATTTTGTGTGGAGAAAATGGCTTTACTATCTTTGTCTCTACTGCACCTTTTCAAAAGCTTAATCAGAGGCAAACAACTACAGTACATGTCTGTTTTCTTCTAGTTGTAAATTTAAATTCCATTTTTCAGGATGGCAGAGTGGCTGGGCTTTTCAGTTACAAATGAACCCCTGTTTTGGGGTTTCTGTCTTATCTTCCACCCAACTGCTGAGAAATGTGCATAGACAAAGTGAAAAATGGGACTGAACAATTCATTGTGACTTGATGTGGCGCCGCTGATTTGAAGTGTCGACATCCCACCGTAAAAGGCGAAAGGCTGCTGGAGTTCATGAAATTTGCCTCAGCTTCCTACTGTCACCCTACATTTGTTTACAACTTCACCTTTTGAAGTCGTGTAAAGTTAAGTGCCATGTTATGTACAGTACAGTACAGTACAATCAATCCCTGAGGTTTTCCTAAAGATTTTCATATTCCTCAGCTGTACACTCTGCATGGAAGGGGGGGGCTCTGTAAAAGTTGAGGAGGAAGATACTTTTCTTGTATTTCTGCTTTCTTCCATTGGAGGAGGCTCGATCCTTTGTCTGTCTGAAAAGCTCAGGGAAGACTTAAGTTGCTCAGATCGTCGTTTGGCTTTTTCTGTGTTCATCGTTTTAAATATTCAGTGGTGGTATGTACAGTAGCTGAAGTGTCACCACTGATTATACTGTTCACCACTTTTGTCTTTGCCAGTGTTTTCTTTTGCTTCTCACTATAAATATTGGCTTTAATGTCCTTGCTCTTATAGGAAAGGGCTGGGCACTACTGTGTGTAAAAAAAAAAAAAAACAAAAACAAAAAAAACAACAGCATTGTGAGTACTGAAATTACTCTGTTTCCTTTAAAGTGTCTATTGATCACTGTTGTAGTGGCTAATTACACTATGAATTTCCACCCCATCACTGCCAGCAGGTGCACTCTGCCACTGAGTGTCAACCCACACCCACCCCATTTTCCTTTATCCCACTGCTCTGTCCTCCCTGCATCCTGCCCCATGCATGCGATATAGTCCCTCTTGTTATGGCTGAGGAGTACTGATGATTCTGTAGTTGTGATACAACACACCCAGCGCTGTAAGAGTTCTGCACATGCCCACTGTGTGGCCACGTCAAGTGCTGAAGTTTGCTTGCAGCATTTTACTTGTTTGCTCATGAAAAGTAATTATTGTTTGATAGAGATTATATTGTTAGTACTTTTATTGTTATTACCACATTTGGTCGTCGTTGTGGTATTTTTTTTCCTCCTGAATATATACTGAGTCTGCTTTTGTTTTGAATATTGACAGTTTGGTAAAAAAAAAAGAAGGGTTGGAGTTTTTTATTAGAGAAGAAAGAGTCTTATCATTCTATATTATATGGGGAATAAACACCTGTTTGTTGATAGTGAAACATGATGAACTGATGTTTTCTGACTATTCATGTCTGTATTAGACATTTTATTTGCAAATCTATTGTTCGATTGAAATGTAAATGAACTATTAAGAGATGGTACACATCCGTCATTATATACAGTCTGGCACCATCATTAGATGGACTTTTAGTATAGCCGCTCATTT
The DNA here is from genome assembly GCA_016785285.1 of Brachirus orientalis. NCBI lineage: Eukaryota > Metazoa > Chordata > Actinopteri > Pleuronectiformes > Soleidae > Brachirus > Brachirus orientalis. The sequence goes on from JAFBJR010000905.1 coordinate 11,108,074, forward strand.
ATACAACCCTGTGAAATGTTTAAATCATTGGGGCAATTGTTTAATGTTTCAGAATGAGGAAAATAAAATCCTTAAGAGACAGCGTATCTTAAATGTCCCCATGTTGAATAAATAATACTGTTACGTATTCCATTTATTTCCTTGGAAATATCACATTGTGAAAGGTTTCCCTTTTACTTAACTGTATGTAATGCAGGTATGGAGTAGGTCTAACCTATGCTGATGATGATTTATGTGCTTTTAATGACTGAGTTTTTGTCTAACCGACTGATTCTTCTGTGCATTTCTGGCTTGTTCACTTTGTATTACACCGACTTTGCAGACAGCTTGGCCGAGCAGCATAACACTTGTCTGTTGCACTGAGAGAAGGAATGATGAAAAAAAGGAAGAATTTGGCACATGGAATTGCATGCTACAATAAACTGAGAACAAATAATCTCTGTTTGGCTCTTGTCATCCTTTGCTAATCTCCTCTTGTATCTTTCAAAGCTTCTGCTGACTCAGTGATTAAAACTGTGTCAGCAGTGGCTGCTGTGTCACTCGTTTACCTTTTACTTCGGGAACTAATTTCTTTCATGGATTTCTGGGTCAGATAGATGGCACCTGTAAGGAATCCCTCACTTTGTTGTGTTGTACTTGATTTTAATTGAGTTAGGAAATCAATATAAAACACAAGGGGGTGCTAAAATTCTCTGTGTGGAAACTAAATAACATGTGGTTCTGCAGTCCATATTATTGTATGTTTTCCTTTAAGAGTCTTAATTTAACTAACTGTATATGACCATTTGTGAAACTTTTAGTGGCCTTGAATTGTCTGCATACAATTGTTTTACAACAATAAATGCCTCAACTGTGTTACCTGTTCCAGCTCTGCTGAATCAACAAGTCCTGACAGGCTGGGCAGGAAAGGACAACATGACTAAAGCACAATAAGAAATGTGGGTGTGTTTGTTAAAGGTGAATGCTATGTTTTCTTTCCTGCAACGGCAGAGAGAGAGAGCTGGCTCCAGTACGTCGCTGCTCAAGATAAGTCAGGGCCGTGCCATCCCTATCAAACTGTACGTGTAAAGAAACAAGAAGGAAAGGGAACAGTGCAAAAAACTGAATTTATTTAGTGTCATAACATTTGAGGCTATTTTTCATCATTATGTGTGCAAATTTTGTCACCAAAACACTGCTAGCGTTGCCCTTAATCCATGTAGGTGTCAAAAAATAACTGAGACAATAATTTTGTAGCTGAAAAAAAGATCAATTAAAAGAAAGGCCTACTTTACATAGGCGTGAATTTGCGATGGATGGATGGATGGATGGATGGATGGATGGATGGATGGATGGATGGATGGATGGATGGATGGATGGATGGATGGATGGATGGATGGATGGATGGATGGATGGATGGATGGATGGATGGATGGATGGATGGATGGATGGATGGATGGATGGATGGATGGATGGATGGATGGATGGATGGATGGATGGATGGATGGATGGATGGATGGATGGATGGATGGATGGATGGATGGATGGATGGATGGATGGATGGATGGATGGATGGATGGATGGATGGATGGATGGATGGATGGATGGATGGATGGATGGATGGATGGATGGATGGATGGATGGATGAAGTTACATTTTCCCTCTTTTTATTTAACTGAGCAAGAGCTGGCTGTTGTAACAGAGGTAAAATACTTGGGTCACATCATCTGGAATAGTGATGATGATGTTCAGCAAATTGGGCACTGTGTCCTGCAGCCTAAAGAGGAGCTGGATGGAAACATCCAGCTGGTTATCAGTGGACAGTTCAAAAGCCTGCATCTCTGATGGTATGGGGTTACATTAGTGACTATGGTATAGGCAGCTTACACATCTGGAAAGGCACCATCAATGCTGAAAAGTACATAGAGGTATTAGAGAAACATATGCTGCCATCTAGGCAACATCTCTTTTAGGGAAGGCGTTGTATATTTCAGCAAGACAATGGTAAACCACATACTGCATCCATCACAACAGCATGGCTTCACATGAGAATAGTCCAGGTGCTGAAAGGTCTGGACTGACCTGCCTGTAGTCCAGACCTTTCACCAATAAAAAATATTTGGCGCATCATGAAACGAAAGATCCAGCCAAAACGGCCCAGGACTGTTGAGCAGCTAGAATCCTGCATCTTCCAACATTCCTTTCCTAAAACTCCAAACTGGTCTCCTCACTTCCCAGATGTTTACAGACAGTTGTTAAAAAGAAGACGGGATGCTCCACAATGGTAAACATCACCCACTTCCGACATTTTTGAGATGTGTTGCTGCCATCAAATTCAAAATTCTTGACTAACATTTTTCATGAAATGGTAAAATGTCCCAGTTTCAACAAATGATATGTTGTTTATGTTCTACTGGGAATAAATAATAAGTTTAAGAGATTAGCAATTCATTGCATTCAGTTTTTATTTACATTTTACACAGTGTCCAAACTTTCTTGGAACTGGGATAGTATTTTAATCACTTTGGACTGACATTGTATGTCTGTATGTATGATTTTATGTGTGTAAGGTGTTGTGTATGCTTAGGTTTGTATAATACGTTGTGTATGTTTGAGTCTGTAAATAAATAGTTATAGATGTGTAAGAAAGAGATTTCTCACTGCAACGTTGTTGTTTTTTTCAATTAATACATTAAACAGTTCTAAAAAAAATCATTTTATTATACTTCATGGTGTTAATATGAATATTACTGTCTTAAAAAGCGCGATATAAGCGTTTAGCTTGACAACTAGCATCACCGGTCCTCAGCCTTGAGCACTGAGCAGGGAGGGAGCCGGTGACAGGCGCATGCGCAGTGTGGGTGTCAGCGGGTTGGTCGGTCTTGTGTTTACAGCTCGGCTGGATGCAGTTGGCTGCTGATGTCAGTGGGAGAGTGCAATGTTGTGCCAACCGCCACTGGAGTAAATAAAACTGGGGGACTAAAGGTGAGCCGGTTTGCACTCATGCCATGTAATTTACTCTGACATTTGAACGCCGTTGTCTCTCAGTTGTAGCGAATTATTTGTGTTTTTGTTGCTTGTAACTGCCCAGTGCAGCTCGGCTAGCGTACGCGCGCTAACCATGCTACATCACAGAGTAATGGCCTCTATCTGCGCTCTCCTGCGAGGGCCAGTCGCCTGGTTTATCCATCAACATTTTGTGCCAACACTTTGTCACAGTAGTTTGCATTAACTGCTTAATGGTGATGGGACACTTGTACATATTAGACACGGTGTAGTTGAACATTTTTCGGAGGCTCTGAAATGATAACTGCTGAATCGCTGTGTTAGCTAACATTGGGCAGGTTGGTAAGAGGCTAACTGGGAGTAAGTTCATTGTAGGGCTAGCTCCGCAGTAATCTTCATAATCATTATTAATGTTATTTAACTTAACTGGATAAACAATCTTTATATCCAACCATGAGGTTGTACAAATGTGTCCAGGCCCCGTGATGCTGCACATGTTACATTAACATGTAGCAGAGTTGCCAAATCCATTTACTGTCTATGCTGTCGTTTATTTTATATTATCTGCTATTAGTGACAGTTTTAACACGCTTCTCTTATTATTTGTTATTTAGTTATTCATGTATTGTTGTGTCATTATTTCAGCCCAGGGTGGGAGGGCAGATAAATGTGCTTTGGTCTGTATCTTACGGTGTCTTTACAGGCTGGTGTAGCAGTAGTATAATAACATAATACAGTATCAACCTCAGTACCATTTCGATTATTTTGTCAACCATTGTGTTCCCATCTTGTGTGGTGCCACAGGAGTTTCCCACTATATAAAGTCACACATTACACATTGGTCAATTAAGCTGTTTTGTGTAACTTTGCAATGACAAGACAGAATGAAAGCTACTTTTTAGTTGCAGTTCTGTTTGTTACTTGGTAAGGGAGCTGTCAGTAGGGACTGTATTGAAAAGTCTCTGTGATGATATGCACACGTTTCTGTGTTGTGAGTTGTGTGCTAAATGTGTCATGATAATATTACTAAAATAAGCTGACAAGTGTCTCTACTGCAAAGAAATGCATTACAAACTAGCTAACTACTTGAAATTTAACACTACAGTGATGATTTGTATATAGTTTAAGGTTAACTTTGACAGATTTATGAATCATGAAGTGCTGATATTGACAAAACAAGCAGATATGTTTGCCAACCTTTCCATTTGTAGAGCACCCCATTAGATCTCTTCCGCAAAAGGTCTAAATGGCACCTGCAAACTAGGTCTTATCATAGTAATGCCCAAGACTATTGTTATATTTGACAGTTGTTTTGTGAGCTTTTGTCCATCAATGGACCACACATGTATGAGCAAAATGTGCCAGTGCCAAGTAACACTTCACGTGACTCAGATCTTTTTTCCTGTTCTGTTTGCTGAACCGCAGGTATTGTTGTAAATCCTTGCTGTAGGTCATTTATGGTTGCACATACACAAAACGTATGTCTGTATGCAGATATTACAATGATGAATGAGGGCTGTGCCATATATACAGTATTTACTTCTCAGTTGTCTAGATGTAATTTGCAACAGCAGCCCTTATCTCCTTTCATCATCTTGATTCTCTGACAACAGAATTCACAGTTAAATTTAAGAGTATTGAAAGTCCTGTCCTGCTGATTCTTGTGACTTGTGGTGTTGTTTTGTATTCAGTTCCGGGAAACATCAGTAATATTTTATTCACCCTTTGTGATCAGTGTCTTATCTGCGTTCAAAACTTTTTGCAGTTACAGCCAAAATTTGATTTAGAGTTGATTTCTGTAGATTGTCCTAAACAAAGATGCTAATAATTATAATAATCAGAAAAGTAAATAATTGCTCTGATCTCATATTTTTCCAAATGTACTCACAGCTGTTCAATTTTACGTTTTCAAAAATTTCAGGCCTCCAGTTACCATTCTATGTAGGGACTGAATTTAAATTTTTGCTTTTATTAACTATTGAATAAATATTTACAATAATGCAATCCTTGTTGTTAAGATTAAAGAAATGAAAGGCAAGCATATTACACCCTTTGATAAAGTAGTTTGGAAATATCTTCAATTTTGTAATTAGTGTTTTGAGAGAGAAATTATATGCAATAACGCTGATTAATATTGCAGTGACATATCACTCACAATAAAAACTAATTGGATGATGAATTATAAATATAACAAAAAGCATACAAAAATAAACAAAATAAAAAAATTTAAAGTTGAATTGAGTTGAATTTTAAGTGCAAAAGGTTTATACAGGAATTTGTTGTAGCTGAAGTCAGTAGCTCTTGTTTTGAAAGCGAGGATGAAATGATGTTATGATGGGTAAGAGGACTGAAATTTGATGGTGTATGTGTATGAAGAATAATTAAGTTTGGTCAGCTGATGTTCATGCAAAGAGTGACAGTGTGTTCACACGCACTGATATTTCATTTATTTATTATTTCATTTACTTCATTATTATTTCATTTACCCGAGTTAACTTTCTCTCCTCTGTGTGTGTGTGTGCGTGTGCTCACACATTAGATACAGAACTGGGCAGGATGAAATGATAGGAGAGAAATGACGGGAGAAACGCGCTAAAAACATGCACTGACCTGAGATAAAACAAATGTTGCTCTAAATGAATAGTGGAGGAAACAGTGAAAGTTAGGAAGTGACACACGCCGCACAGTTGCTGCTGTTGACCGAATATTGCCCAGTGATGATAGATTTATGAAATATTGCACAGTCCTAATTTCCTCTCACATTTTCTCCAGAATGTACAAAAATGCACCTATCTGTCCTTCAACGCTGTATAAAAATCACTTATTGCTTTCATTTCTAGTGTCTAAATGCTTAACAACTGTTTGTTGTTGGAGTACATATTCACTTCCAGTCGAAAGTGTCAAATTTCCCCAATCAGTTTTAGTTCTCTGCTTTAGAAACCACTTCTTACCAACAGTCTGTGAATAACCGCACATTGTGCAGCTCAGGGGTTTGTCGTAGCCAGAGATTCATTCCAGAAGTGAAATGCAAGACTGCACAGTGTCACTGAGTTGTTCGAGATCGTGTGATTTATTTTTTTATTTTTTTTTTTTTTTGTAGTTAAGTGTAGAGGTTTCACTTAACTAGTGAAACCTCTAGTTGTGCTCTGCTGTCGGACTGAATTAAAATTATTATCTGTTCACAATACAAATACAGTACACAATGACATAAGGATGTAATTTGGGCTGCATGTCTGACTTTTTTCAGATCCCCTCTTTCATTTATTTTTTCACTCTTTCCTTCTGTAGCATTATTTGTGACTGACTTTTTGGTAGCCTCTTTGTCACTCCTCCTTTTCTTTACTTTCTCATTCTCTTTCTCTTTGGTGTTTCTGCCTGAAATCAATGTTGTGAGGCTTGTTAAAGGGACTGTGTTGCAAGCCTGAATGCTCTCTAGCTGTATCTGGCTGTGTCTTCCTCTCCCTTGTGAGGTGCATGGCTGCACGCAGTGCCCAGCTGGCAGGCCAGAACAGACCATTCAGCTGGAAAGTGGTTGGGAGTAAAAATGTTTGCACATTTTTACACATGGATTGACCTCAGATATTCATGTCAGCTGCCTCTCTTTTTAAATGTTGCAAGCAGCTAAGAGAGAGTACACTTGTTCATTCGCTCATGAAGTTTAACTGCAATGGGCATGAACTATTGCAACCCACACCCAGACTACATTAACCTTCCTGCTTCTGTGTCAGTTGTTTAGCTTGTAAAACTCTGAGCAGTTACAGAGAGAGCTTGGACTGTTTCATTGTCTGTCTGGCTGTCTGTCTATGGGGTATGGACAGATTTTAGTCACCTCTCTCTACTTCTTTGCTCTGCTTCCTTTTAAACCTTTCGGTGTCTTCATTTTCTTTTCAACCCTGGTGAAGTTGAACCCTCATTTGTGTAACTGGAATATAAATAAAGGCAGAATTTGATCTCTGAATTCGTTTATACTGTAGTGTCTGAAGAACAATCTTAAAAGTTGATTGAAGGTCGAATCATACTTGTTGTGTCCTGCGTTTGCCGAGAGGAGTGCTGCATTTTTGCATGCACTTACATTCCTGGGGTTCCCTTCATATTGCAACAAGGGTCCACATCAAGTCGGAAGTTCCACACATGTGTACTTGATCCATTTTTTGTAAAGGTGATTTCTCACCGGGAGTTTCCTCATTTTTTTTAATTAGCACTCAGTTTAATTCAATTAAATCTTATGTGTATAGTGCCGATTCACAACATACATTATCTCAAGGCATGGACATATGTGGCTACCAGCAGACTATCTCATATAACCTCAACCAAATTTCTATGGTTATGGAAGTATGTCCGCAGTCGCCAACGCAGGGTCTGCATGGACCACTGTGGAAATGAACGGATGATGAAATTTATGTAACATGACGGTGGAACCTCTTTGACTACATAAGCATGGAAAACATGACCTGTTCCTCAGTAATAAAGCCCATCAAAGTACTAGATTATAATGTGGAGGTATTCGATAGTATCTGAGATCTCAGAAGTCATGGGTTTAGCCACACCCGTTTCTGACATTCATTCTGATTTCACACACACACACCTGTAACAGCATCTGTCTCAGATCATTAAAAGTTGGGATGTTTGAAACTGATACAAGTGTAGAAATCAAGAGAAAAGGCAGGGCTGCAGAATAAATAGTGAGAGAGATTAAAGAAACACTGAATTCTCCTGTACTGGAAAACAAAACTTGGTTGTGAATGTGACATAGCAGTTTTGCTAAAGTTATTTTCCCTCTGAACTGAAATGTCTTGGAGGAATAGGATATTTTGCAACATTTTAGTAAAGTTTTAGGGTGGAAAGCTATTTGTGATATTTGAATAATCAGTATAGTCAGTGGGTTACCTATATTATGAAGTGTGTCATGGCAGTACTACGGTTGGACTATGAATCAAAATATTATTGCAATCCACAGCATTCAGATCACAGGAGCTGCAGTTAATCATTTAAATGATAAAAATAAATGATGTCACAAGTTGCATAACATTGTTACTGAAGCATTGTGATACCACAGAGATGCTCATTAAAGCCATGACTAACATTGCTGTGGTGATATCTGTATAATGGCAAAATAACTTCAACTAAATATAACTTTTTTCCCACATAGTGTTCAGCCTTTTCTGGTGCTTGGAGGTTGATAACAAATAGTGTAGCTTGGCAAGAGCAGGCAAAGAGCTGTTACTGTGGAAAAGGAGGAGAACAGGGTGACAAGGCAGCCATTATAAGCCTGTTGGATCTGTCAGCTAGACAGACAGAGCAGAGTGGTAGGTCTATGTGTGTGTGTATGCAGATATTTGACTGTGCGGCTGAGTGCTCCCTTGTGCAACCCAAAATATAAGGTGGATGTGATGCTGAATTCAGTCAAAACAATGAATTTGACACTCTAATAAATCCCACTGATGTGGCAGAACTTTTCCAGAACTAAATCCAGGTTTGTAAATATGCTTTTAAATGTAAAAGCCAAGTTAATGTAGTTTCAGTATGGCTTATGTCATTACTGTGCTTTTATAGATGTTTTATAGATTTTATAGACTGTTGATGTGATTTAAAGTATTATCCTTATCAGCAGCTGCCACTGAAACATGTGGAAACTCAAGACAAATAATTAAATCAATCATTCAGACGTCTGCCAGAAGTGAAAAACTAGTGGTTTTCATTCAAGAGCAGAGTAAACCCAAGTAAATTTTCTTAAAGTTTAAAAGCTTGAGCAGTGATGTCATGAAAGAAAAAAGGTGGCAATAATTAATCTTTATTCTAGATTTGTCTTCTCCAGACAAACTACACTGTAGGTGTTAGGATGACCTGAAACATAATTAGTATTGCTAGAAGGTTCTGTTGAGTTGTGTGGTATTAGACTGCACACAGACACATCTTAGAGGTTTGAAGGTGGCAGTTCCCGGCTCAGTCTTATGCTGACTTGACAAATCATAGTCACATGTAGCTATGTCTTTCAACTGTGGTTTTGCAGTGCAAATGGCAGACAACACCCAGGACTTTTGGGTTGTTAACAGTTGCAATTTCTTCACCGTGATTTCAAAACATTGAGAAGTCAAATTTAAGCTGTCCATTTATGCTGCAGAGCCTAAGATCATATCAGCAATAGCTGTTGACAAACCTTCACAGCCACCCATACTGTATTGATTTGATCATAACCATTTCACTCTATAATGTACTGTTCTGACCTTTGCGATGTAGATTTGTATTATTATTATTATTATTATTATTGCCTCTCCATTGTTGGCTGTGCTTTGAATAGAGAGGACAGTGGTTTTACAAAGGAGTGTAAGAAACAGCAATGGGAAACCTTTAGGAAAACATGGAGAGGGAAAGGGTAGAGGAGGCGAGAGGAGAGCAACAAGGGCTGAGAAACACAGAAGGAGGGCAGGGGAAAGATAAGGAGTAAAGAATCCTGAAAGAGAGAGGGAGGGATGGAAGAGAGTGAAAGGGAGGAGTTCAGAGAGGAAACAGCCAAAAATAGCTTATTATACTCTTTGCCTGAACCACTGCTAGTCAGAACCATCTCTTATATCTAACTTCCTGTGTTACACACAATGACATGTCCCTTTTTCAGTAGGTATGGTACTGTGCAAAAGTCTTGGGCCATCATTATATTATTTTAGCAATGCCATAATGACCATATCGTGTAATTACTTTTTGTGTGACCTACCCTTACATTTAAACAATAGGAAAAAACAAACCTGTGTTTGTCCTGTTTCATATTGGAAAAAATATCTGCTGTGAAAAATGTCTATTACACCAGGTTTATTCAAGACATGCTTAAGCATTATGCATATGTTGGTCCTGCACATGCAAATAAGAAATAATAGGCAGGAACAAGCTCTGTCAGTGTGTAGAAATGATGCACACATACACTATATTATATTTACACTTTAGTATCAGCAGAGCTCTGCAATTATGATCCATTTGTTATGTCTGACTGTTAAACTACAGCATGTGTTAGAAAACATGCAGCTATATATGTATGTGTGTTTGTGTACCAGTATTTGTTACCTCTTTTAGGACCTTTACTAGCATAAACACTGAACTTGTCAGGACCAGTAGGCCTTACTAAAGGCCTAAGTAAGTAGGCCTAAGTAGACCTTACTACTAAAACCTGGTCCTAATGAGGCAGAACCTAATTTCTGAGGAACTGGTGAAATTTCGGGCTAATAAAAGGCTATAAAAACAACAAAGTTATCAGTGCCCTGAGACTTTTGCACAGTAGTGAACCTTATGCTGTAACTGTAAACATTGAGTTGTTCCTTCATTTCTACTGCTTTCATATTTCCATCTCCTTTTGTCATGCATAAAAAAAAATAAATGTTAATTTTGATGGGGGGGGAATAATGAAGTTAGCAAAATAAGTGGATCCGTCCATTTGTATCTTGAGGTAATAGAGTATATTTGGTGGTTGGTGGAGACCACAATTTAATCTTTTTATAGGAAATCACTGACATATGAAAGATTCATAGCTTGCTTTCTTATATAGCACTTTTACTTGAAATATGCTTTGCTTGACTTTTTTTTAATTGTCATTTTCCCCTGTCTTTGGGTTATTTAAGGTGTTCAGAAATCTCTAGTAAAGAGTCCTTGGTTTGTGGATGAATGATAATTAATCTGGTTTAGTGTCCAAACAGCAGTTTCAACTTTCTTGAGAGAGGCTTTTTCATGGGTTTCATCACATCATAACAGTTTTGGCTTTTTTCATTTATTTATTTACTTTTTTCTTTCTCTAGGTGATTTTGCTCATCATCTCCCACCACTTCCTCCTCCTGTCTTCCATTCATGAGCAGCGTGGCTGAGTTTAGCAGCGGCAGCCATGGATGACAAAGGGTCGGTGGGGAAGATTAGCGTGTCTTCGGACTCAGTGTCCACTCTCAACAGTGAGGACTTTGTCCTTGTGTCCCGGCTGGGGGACGAGACACCCTCCTCCACTAATAATGGTAGTGATGACGAAAAGACAGGACTGAAGGTAAGGATGGTTGGGTGTAGGCTTGGACAGAAAGTGAGGAAGAAAAATGAAACTTCAAAATTGTATTTGTCTAGTTAAAGTGCTAAGTACATTGTTTACCTTGATCTCATAGCATATTTCTAAAGGACATTTTTCTATAAATATAATAAGAATGCTCAGTGATGATAATATCACTGAGCATTCTTATATAATATAAGCTTAATAACTAGGAATCCACGCCACAATTTACCAGCCCATCCTAATATTATTTTAATGTTTGCCTCCTCTTGTCAGTATCTTGTTTTATAAATTGTGTGTTAGTAGTCAGAGTTCATACAGATTACATTGTTATCAGGTTGTATCCATCCCTCATTTTTTTCAAATCATGAAGTCTCACTCTCTTAACATAACACTAAGCATTTCTTCTTTTGCTTTTTTAACATTCTTACTCTTCCCTCTTCTTGTTGTTGATTTGTGTCTGGGTGTGTCTAACTATATGATTTGTTAAGTATACATAGAAGATACCATAGACATGAGATATTTTACTAGTTTTTCCCATTTAGCTCTAGCAATTGAACATTGATTAAAAATATCTTCCATCTGCAGTCACCTGCTCTTGAATAGTATACAGAATGCACTATCATTCCCCAGCATGTCTGATAAGCAGTATGCCCTCTGTGATTCAGTTCAGGCCTCCTCAGCTATTAGTTTACCAGGAGTGTGGCAATGTTGCTGCAAGTGCTTTGAAATTGTCTGGGAAAGGAGGTGTTTTCTGACTAAAGGGTGTGTCTTTCCACAAGGAGAGAGAAGACTTTCCTGTGTGTGTGTCTCTAATGGGTTCAGTTTCCTCTCCTCTCCTCTCTTCTCCTCTCTTCTCCTCTCCTCTCCTCTCCTCTCCTCTCCTCTCCAGGCAAGTCCATACTCTGTCCATTATTTTATATCATCAGTATACCTAACTACACTTCTTGTGGGACATTTTGGAAGAAAATGTCACTTGATGTTGCAAAGGCACCAAAAGATGGCGCCAGCACAGCATAGATGTGTATTCACAGTCACACTTTTTTCTGTTATTTCTATTGCTTGGGAGATAATAGGTTGTGAGTTGGTATCTTACATAAGACAGACGAACTACAGTTATTTTTATGGAAAACTCAGTTGATGTCAGTTTTGTGCTGCCCTGTTGTCACTTTCTATTTGCTCTCATAAGGAAGTAAAGCTGTCCTTGACACACATTTGCTCTTGTTTGATGAAATCACTCCATTCTCTGACGCTCAGTCATCCAGATGTCATGTTTTGGTTTTCACCAACACACTTTTGAGCACATATCCCTCCCAGTCAGCCCATCTAGTTAGAGAAGAGTCAGTGTGTCTAAACTTGTTGTTTGTTATGCAGGTGATTTCTGAGGAAGGGGTCAGCTTTAAGGTCAGTCTCTTCTTGCTACTTTTCCGTTCAACCTCTTCTCTCTGTATCTCTGTATCCTCCCTTTTTGTGATGTAATTCCGTGGTGTCTGTGATTATTTGTGCTTTCTGTATTATTGCCAACTCTTAAGTGATGGCCCTAGCCATCCTCTCCTCCTGAAGTTTTGTTGATGGTTGTTTCCTACACTTTTAGGACTGTAGATGTACAACACAACTGCCTCAAGCACAGCCTGTAAAACACAAGCCCCACTACATTTGCAGAGTGATGCTTTTAGATGTGTGTCTGCCAGATGTGTAAACCTTATCTTTTTCACAGAATGTATACTGTATATTTCTTCCTTTGGCACTGAAGTAGCCACACATTGTAGTTTTGTCATAAAAAGACAGTCCAACATTGGAAAAATTAACATATACCTATGAGTAGCAATCTTTATGCATTTGTGGAAAACATACTTGGGAATGTAGGTCATAATATTTAACCTTGAAATATTCACAAACCACAGAAAGTGAAAACCTTATTCTGTATTCTTAGCCTGTTTTCATCTGATACTGATGCTCAGTACTGCAGCACCCTCTGCAGGTTCAGTCGGTCCTTAGTTTTCCATTAAACACCAGGCTGCAGCCCTAGCAGAGATAAGGATGGAGTTTTCACCTTTCTTATTTTACTAAGTGGTTTGTGTCACCTTTAACTTTCTCTTTGTTCACTTTTTTGGTAGAATAAGCATGGCTGTACTGATTTGTGGATGTAGATATTTCATTTCCTAAACACATTTCCCCACTAATCACTAATTTTACATATAATTTAATCAAATATATTATATCTCTGATTGCCAACATGAAACAAGGCCTCTGTCCTCCTTGAACTTGCATTTCAATCACAATCAAAGTAGGTAAAAGTTGACTGGTCATGATAATTTCTGTGATTGTACCATACAGCTGTGTTTGTGCATGTCTGTCTCTGTGTTTATGTCTTTCTACTCCTACATTTGTGTGTCTGATAGATTGTGGGGAATGGAAGTGAGCAGCAGCTACAGAGGGAGTTAGAGGATGTCCTCATGGACCCATCAGTAGCCGACACTGGGCACGGACTGGAGAACAGAGACATGGACAGCTTTAGTGGGGGGGACCGTGGCCTTCTTCCCACTAAAGTGTCACTCGTACCACCAGGCGCTGACCCTCTTAGTGCAACCCCACCCAAGTTGGAGATGGTGCTACCTGTGCAGACGGCCCAGGAGAGTGAGCTGAATGAGAGGTCGTACCGAGGTGAACAGTGATGTTACTTTTTTAACAGTATTTTCTTTGTCTTTCTTTGTTTGAGTGAATTCACAGAATCAGCCAGGTTCTAAAATCATACAATAATATTACTTCCATAATGTCTGTTTTATACATGTATCACAGAATTATTGTTATTTCTTTTGTGGTTTAATGAATTCCTCTAATTGATAACCTTCCTCATTTCACCTATCCACAATTCACATTCCTTCTTTACATGGACGTTATTGACATGCAACCATAATATAAGATTATAACCTAAGTGCTAAAATGTATATTTCTTTTACTTCCTCCATTTATTTTTCATCTTTTCATTGCCACTTTGCAGCAGATGAATCATCATCTGAGGGGAGTCCTGGCAGTCCCATACCAGATGAGGACAGCGTTGTGTTCAGCCAACTGACATATCTGGGCTGTGCATCAGTCAATGCGCCTCGCAGTGAGGTGGAGGCCCTACGTATGATGAGTATCCTGAGAGGACAGTGCCAGCTTCCCCTTGATGTCACACTGTCCGTGCCAGGCGTGTCTGAAGGCACTGTCAGGTACAGAGAGCATGTGGAAAATAGTTTAGATAATAATAGTTTAATTATGTTACGGTTCTCCAGAACACTATAAGATACTTTTTTGTGTGTGCACGATATATGCACTTGGACCCAAATATTCACATAACAACAGGTAACAATTTTAGCTGGAGAGTTGGGACGTTTGCAAACAGCAAAATTTTTGTTGATGTTTTAACAGGTTGTTGGACCCCCATAATAGCACGGAGATTGCCAACTACCCTATCTACAAGATCCTGTTCTGTGTGAGGGGTCATGATGGTACTCCAGAGAGTGACTGCTTTGCCTTCACTGAGAGCCACTACAATGCTGAGATCTTCAGGATCCATGTGTTCCGCTGCCAAATCCAGGAGGCGGTGAGAATTCACAGATTGATTTTAATTAGACTTCCGTTCTAATGTTTTCTTCTTAAGTAACACTGACTCACAATTACTGTTTTATTATGGGTGTGGTCTGCAGCATTATGGTTGCCTTTTTCCCTCACAATGTTGATCTCCTTCAACAAGTGCAGAAGGTTCCTCTGTCACCCCAAGAGATTATGCCATGCACTGCAGATAATGCTGCAATGCACAAATACACCACACAAAAAGATCACACATTCTCCTATCTTATAGGAGAGTCATTGCTAGTGCACAGTATGTTCACCAAAAATATGAAAGAAGGCATTAGGAAATCCAGTCAGGAAATGGGGTTAAAGTACTGCTTCAATGTTCAGTGACCTGATTTATGCTTCATGCAAGCACTCTCCTCCTGTCTCATTAAGAGCTCCCAGACAGGCAGTACTTCCAATAGTAATGCAGCTCTTTATCGACAAATCAGACCTTTGTCTCCAGCTTTTTTCTTTGCTTTCTTCTTCTTGCAGTCTTCCTCTTGTACCCACTCCATCTTCTTTGCAGTCCCCCAGCAACACACTATCAAACCAGTCAACATTGCCTCCAGCTTTTTTTTTTCATTCTCACTATTATACTGGAGTGTGCCCATTAGTCTCTTCCTTTAGGACAAAAAAACATCTCCAGTCATATGCCTCGTATCAGTCTTGTATCAAGTGTAAACAACTCAAATGACCAAACACAAAGTGTTTTTGCTTATATATTTATCTCTGTTGTACCTCAATCATTTTTATGTACTTAAACTTAAAATCATTTCTGGTTGTATTAGAGCTGTGGATCTTCACTAGCCTTGTGATTTGATTTGATTTGATTACTATTATTAGGTCATTGATGCATTGATGCGATTTGATATCACCATTCAATTCATTACTGAATTTTCTGCATGGCTATTTTTTCTTCAAAAAATATAAATAATCTTATAAATATTAATATGAATTGGAACCCTTATGGGCCCACGGTTGGTGTAGTGGTTAGCACTCTCACCCTTGCAGCAAGAGGTCCTAGGTTCACAACCCAGCCAAAACAAGGGGCCCTCTGCAAGGAGCCTGCATGTTCTCCCCGTGTGTGCGTGGGCCCTCATAAGGTTCCCCAGCCTCTCCCCACAGTCCAAAAACATGCAGATTTGGGGATTAGGTTAATTGGACAGGAGTGAATGATTGTCTGTCTCTATGTGGCCCTGTGATGGACTGGCAACCTGTCCAACCCCCAGCGGATGAAGCAGTAGAAAATGAGTGAGTGAGTGGAACCCTTATTTTGTTTTTACAAAACTAATGCTTCAGCAGTCAAGCTGCAGCTTCTAGCAACTGAATGGGCCAACATTTTTTGTTTGTTTGGCATTTGTTTGAAAACTTGTTTCAGAGCGTTGTTTCTTAGCCATATTAATTTGCCTTATTTTGCCTTGTGTAAGGTAACTGATGAATTCCCAGAAAAAAGGACACACTACATTATAAAGGACTGTTAATTGTCCAAGTAACTTATAATATTGATGGCATTGTTGCCATGATTTACATTTCCCTCACATCCACTCAGCTCCTGCTCTTCTCTCTCTCTCTCTCTCTCTCTCTCCTTCTCATACACTCATTCACTCTTTTTCTACTGCTTTATCCTCCACATGAGAGTTGCGGGGGGAACTGGTATCTAACTCCAGCTGACATAGGGCGAAAGGCGGTGTACACCCTGGACAGATCGCCTTATCCTAAATCTGCATGTTCGGAGAACCCGGTGAAAACCCCCACACACACGGGGAGAACATGCAAACTCCATGCAGAAGGGCCATTTTTCCTTGCAAACCCAGGACTTCTTGCTGCAAAGGCAAAAGTGCTAACCACTACACCAACTGTGTTGCCCCTTCTCATACATTAACACTCTAATTCATCTTAACATCACCTGGATAAATCCAGGCTCATTGGTGAGCCAGTGGACCAAAGAATCCATTAAATATTTTGTGGTTTTCTGCAGGCAGGCAGAAAAGTTTGGCCAGAGTTCCCTTCCACTGCAGTGAATCAAAGTGCCATTTGAAATGTTTCATGTTGGCTATAACATTGAGAGGAATATTAGAGAACAGTAATTCCCTTTGTGGTGAATTTCACAATCAACACAGGGGGTGACCCCATCTAACTCTGCTCATCACCATCTCTTATATTATAGTCCTTGTTTCAGAATAAATACACCTCCTGCAAAGTTAACCCCGATGTCCTTTTTGCTGTACTGGGAACATAACAAAGGCTTAGTGTGGCTGAGGTTATAAGTTGCTTTATACTCTAGATTTGGAAAAAGCAAAATGGCATTGTTGTTAATTGATAACAGCAGTTACCCCACACATCACTAAACCCTAGCTCAGCTGTTTAACTGAATTTGAAGAGATCACAAAACCACTGTGTTGAGGGGTTTTATTTGTGGGAAAGCTCTATTTATGATCTTCTTTGTCTGATTAGCAATACATAATATTGTAAGTGGTAAATGTTATGTTCAGTAAATGTAAATACTTAATTTCCCCTGTTTTCAGAGTGTGCTCCCCAAATGTCAGTTTTCAACAGTTGTCACTGAGCTATACTCTCTGTGGTGGGAACAGAACCCTACAGTATCTTGCAGGAGTGAGTTGTATTATATACAGTAGTTGTTTGATATCAATAGCAACAGGGCCTCCACACTCAGATTCACAGACTTACTGTATATGTCATGACCAGGCCTCGGGGAAAACCTGTTTGCAACAAGAGTGGGGGGGGGCTCCCTCTTCCCAACTCCCAAGAAACCCTAACCCTAACCCACGAAACATAAAACAAACCATTTTAAAGGTTTATTAAGAGCACTCAATGTCTGCTGGCACTCTGGTGGTAAGATCATCATTATGTCGATTAAAACTAATTCGGGTCTGCAATCAGTTATCTATTGGGTCAAAGGTTACGTTAACTTTATATTTACCTCTCTCTCTCTCTCTCTCTCTCTCTCTCTCTCTCTCTCTCTCTCTCTCTCTCTCTCTCTCTCTCTCTCACTCTCACTCTCACTCTGCAGGTCAGTCGTATATTGTATAGCTTTGCCACAGCATTTCGGCGGTCAGCAAAGAGGGCAATACTCTCATCTCAGCAACCTGCTCCTCTCACCCCTGACAGTGACTTGTTTACCTTCACTGTCAGCCTGGAGATCAGGGAGGATGATGGGAAGGGAACCTTCAGGTGGGGAAACATGTTTAATCATTGCTAATTTTGTGTAGAGTATGGCAACATTATCTGCAACAGACAGATGTTCCATAAATGCATGGAACATCTGTCTGTTAATTACATAACTGTCCATTAGATCACTTGACCTAAACTTGGCAGGTGACCTACTAAGGGTAACAATGCATGCAGTGCCGATTTTGAAAGTACTTGACCCATGATTTTGAAAGTACTTAACCCATCAGGAGCAATGTGGCTGTGTCTGCATTGTGTGAGTGGGTATGAAAGAATTGTGATATAAAATGTGCTGCACATAGATGTGCTTTATGAATGGTTGTAAATGGCAAAAATTGTAGTGTAAAGCAGCTTCAAGTGGTCAAGACAGTCAGTTGTCAGTTGATCTGCATCACAATTCAACCAGATACAACTTTGGCATATTCATCTGCTAATAAAATGTGATATTTTTTTCTTTTTGTCATGTTCAGTGCTGTAGCAAAAGACAAGGACAAGCAGAGTTTCAAGCTGCGTGCGGGAATGGACAAGAAATTAGTTATTTATGTCCAGCAGACCTCCAATAAGGAACTAGCCATTGAGAGGTAAAGTAAGAACTTGCACTCACACACACACACAGGCACACGCAAAATCTTCAGAGCAGAATCCTCAAAATTTAGTTTAATATGTTCTTTGATAAGTTAATAATATAATAACATCAAGTCATTCATTACTTACAGACAGATGGAAAATTGTGAATGTTAAGTATAACACTGTAAAACCATTTAAAGCACAGTTTCTAAAATTAATTTCAGTTAAGTGAAAAAATCTACCTACAACAACTGAGACAAAATACAGTGCATATATGTATATATCCAAAATGGATAAAATTCTGCTTTAGAAGAGAGTAATATTAGCAACCAAGCAATTTATTATCTTTTGTTTCTGTATTTGTCAGAGTGAAAGTTTGCTCCAGTCGATTCCTTGAAATCTAACCAGACATTCACAAGAGATGAATCACTTTTGTATAATTAAAGCATACAGACACACACATGTCAACATCTTTACATCTGTGTGTTGGCCAATATCTCTTCAGCAGGTTTGTCTGTGAGGTACCTCCTTTTCCATAGTTTAATAAATCTGTTAATTTTAAACATTCAATCACCTTTTTTTTAAGCTAACTTCCACTTTTATGGCAGTTTGTTATGGTTTGATGAATCCAGAGAAGGTGAGGACTGAAGTGCTGTGTTTAATATTCTCTGTGGTCTGGTTTGTGTTAGAGTATCAGTCCAGGAAGCTATCTTCAATAACGTATGGAGTGTGCAACAACTGGTTTTACTCTGTAGAAAGATTTATTCTCCCTTCTCTAGTTCCCGCTTTTGGTCTGTTCTTTTTTTTTTTATTACATAATCCATTTCATATCCTCTCTCTCTCTTTGTGTATGTGTGTATTTTTATGTTTGTGTTTGTTTGTCCTCCAGATGTTTTGGTCTTCTGCTCAGCCCAGGAAAGAATGTGAAGAACAGTGACATGCACCTGCTAGACTTGGTAGGTTGCTGTTTTCATATGTGTATGTCGATGTTGCTTGGTATGTGTTTGAGCTTGTTTGCTAACTTCCCCTGACTTGTGCGCCTTCAGGAGTCAATGGGAAAAAGCTCAGACGGGAAGTCTTACATCATCACAGGAAGCTGGAACCCCAACACGCCTCAGTTCCAGGCTGTGAATGAGGAAACACCCAAAGGTAACAGCCAAAAATCTGTCAAATATACAAATAAAAAGAATGGGTTTCAACAGTTATTATTTCCTGAGTTCATTTTTTATGGAATAGGTGGTTGTTTATTCACTCATAACATTCCAGTGTGTAACACATTCCTCAGTGTTAAAATCACTTATTTTCCAATAGTATAATTATTCAAAGAAAAAAAAAAAACGCTGTGAAAAAGCTGTTTATTGTTAACTTATAATCATGAGGACTGCGAGAGTGGACCATAAAGTTGATACAGACATCACATGAATTATTTACAAGCTGATAGTGAAACACATTACGATCCTTTTACTGTGCATGCAGTAGCTCCTACACTGTAGATTCAGTTTTCATAACAACATCAGTCTCCTGTGTTTTTCTACATTTCCCTGTTGACTGAGGTGAATCACTAATGTGGATGACAAAACTAGCTGTTTTCCTTGTTTTTTCCTAGATAAATTTCTGTACATGACGACAGCGGTGGACCTTGTGATTACAGAGGTGGAGGAGCCAGTCCGCTTCCTGCTGGAGACAAGGGTCAGAGTGTGCTCCCCAAATGACAGGCTGTTTTGGCCCTTTAGCAAGCGAAGCTCTACTGAGACCTTCTACCTGAAACTACGCCAGGTTTGTCAAGCCATGGCATTAGCTGTATGCCGGAAGAAGACAAAGAAATCAGTTTTTTCTAACACACCATGAGTTTGGATAACTTAGTCTGAGGTAGAAAAACAAAGGGTCTTTTTACTCTGTTTGCTAATTCATCTTAATGTGTCATTTTTATAGATGGAACGTAAGGAGCGTAAGAGTCCTGCCTCTGACACACTTTATGAAGTTGTAAGTTTGGAAAGTGAGTCTGAAAGAGAAAAACAAAAGACCACAGCTAGTCCCGGCATCCTTCCTACTGGGCCAGGTACCATGGTTCCTTCACCACCTGAGGATGATGAAGAGGAAGGTGACTGGATGCTTTTTCATCTCTTTAATTAAAATCACAGAAAACAGAAGGATGGAATGTTCACTGTTTCAGAACCATATTAAAATAAAACTAAACCAACACCTCCATCATAAAATATTAAAAGTAGTCCTGCCCAGCACTTTCAAATAAAAAAAAGTCTAGCATTTAACACAAAATAATTCTGTGCATATTGCCAGATATTTAGCATTTAAGCATTTTTAATTTCTGACATAATCCCTAATAAACCACCTAAAAATATCTAACTGTGTACCCCGTAGAGCTGTATCAGAAATAGGCTCATGAACTAAGTACACAGAGGTTGTGTGGGAGATCAGACACTGTGTAGCAGAACTGTTTGTACTGTGTTCTCAGAAAGTACTTAGCTAGCAGTGGTGGGTGTGTGTGTGTATATATATGTTTTTTATGAATTTGAGAAGTAGCAATGATAAAACATTAATTTCTCTATTTAACTCTATTGAATATTTAGATACCACTGTTGATAAAAAAAAGCTGTTAATCCAAAGCATAAAATATTACTATAAGACAGTTTTGTATTGACCAACAAAATCATTTCTTTTAATTAGCTGTAGTTTACGTTCATTATTATCACCTTTGCTATACACCTCTAATGCTGTTCAAATTAAAACATGAATGTAAGACAACACAGTATTCTTTATGCAAGCATACAAAACATCATATTATACCAGAGGACCCATAGCCCATGATGTAAACATCTTTTCCACCTTGAAACTGTGTTTTAAGTGGAATGCACAATCTCATTAGCACCACTGAGTAGAACATTTGATTGATCATATAAAACAGCAGTCTCTCTGAATTATTTAACATTCATAATTTAAGTTGTCACATTCATTTAATCATTTTCATTTCAGAAGCAAGAGCTCTGGGGAATTGTACATTATATGAAGTGTGTGCAGTACAAATCTTATCATGAGATGAGGTGATGAAAATGGTGTACAGTCTGTCGTCCTGTGTGTCCAGATAATGATGAGCCGCTACTTAGTGGATCAGGTGACGTTTCCAAGGAGTGTGCAGAGAAGATCCTAGAAACCTGGGGAGACTTGTTATCTAAGTGGTAAGGCTTTGCTTCCTTGTCTTTGCTCTCCTATCACTTTTGCAATTAAAACACACACGGACACATGGACACATTCTCGCTCACACACATACACACACACACAAGGAGGAGTTCCTGATAAGCAGCTTACTACCATGACTTCTCTCTACATTTACTGCCTTTGTTTAAATCAAAAGCTTGTGATGAATTCAATAGAAATTGCCCCCACACACACACACACGCACGCACATGCACACACACATATATGAAATTACACTGCACTAAAGAGTATTCCTCTCTCTTTTCTCTGTATCTGCTTTTATAAACAGTATGTTCCCATGAGGACAGTAAAATATGTACAAAACAGTTTATCAAGTTTATCCAAGTGATAATTTTATCATAATGCCCTAATTTTGTCTTACTTAATGGACTAGATTTGGCGAGGTTATCCTTTGACATTCCAAAGTGTTGATATAGCCTTTAAAGACCTAAATATTTTGTAATATTTAAAAAAAATAATTTTGATGTCGTGTGAAATGAAGCACAAATAGGCAAATCACAGAAAGTCCTTAACAAACTTATGTCCCTAACGACCAGGCCTGGCAATGCCTACGTCATTAACATACATACACAAACACACACGCGCATATTTTCCCCTTAGTCTCTGCAGAAAATGCCACATATTACATAACCTGTTTCTTGGAACAAAATACACAGAGCAAACACAGTGATAAATTAAGAAGTGAGAAAAAGTGACAGAATGAAAAATTCTGTGGATTTTCTCAGCTTCAGTCAAGCATCTCTATATCTCTACAGTTGATGCTGACTAGTCAAGTAGATCTAGTCAGAGTTCATCAACGCTTCATACTGTGTGCAGGGGAAATATTGACCCCAACAATGTATACAATTATACATAAAAGCAGAAGGCGGGAAGGAGTTTAGACTGTATATACATGTATATAGCTTTCTGTGTACTGTTACTTTAATATTGTATTAGTTTTTTTTCTGTTATTCTCATCCTGTTTATAAAAAATCTGATGTACAAAATGGATTATCTAATGTCAGGGGTAATTACTGCATTTCCCCTCATTTGCTCATTCATTTGTAAGAGTCAGGGCTGGATCTTTTATAAAACTTTATTATTTTGTAAAGATATTGTTTTCAGTAGGTGCTGACAATTGCATTGGCACAGTTGAAGTGGTTAGCAGTGTGCCAAACACTGAAGACTGAATGAATAAGGACTACTAAAGTTGTAATTAGAATGTGTTTTGATAAAACAAAATGGCTGACTCTGCTTTACTCTACTATCTTAGGCATATGAACTTATCAGTGCGTCCCAGGCAGCTGCCAGCCTTGGTGCGGAGTGGCATTCCTGAGGCTCTTCGTGGGGAGGTGTGGCAACTCCTAGCAGGGTGTCATAATAATGACCACCAGGTAGAGGAGTACCGCACTCTCATAACAAAGGTAAGACCACAGTTAATAATATAGTTTTTTAAAAGATGATAGATGATCCTGAACTGTGGTGGCACGGTGACTGGAATAGCCTGACTGGATGATTTCTAAGTCTGTCCATCTTGAGCCACAAAGACAGATGATTGAGGAAGATGTTACACTTGTGATAGTTTGATACTGTTTTCATTTCTGTAACAGAAACAAATGCAATTCAAACAGGTCCAGTTTCTGTTTTCCAGTTTTCAGCAGTCATGACGAAGGGCATTTTGTTTTTCAGGATGTTTGTCCATTTCTTCAATCTCATCGACACAAAATTTAATTAATGCTTTAAAGGGATTTTTTTCATTTTTGGTACAAATGTTCAGTTGAACTTAAATTAGATTTCATCTGGCCATAACTCATTTATAGCATTTAAAAGCCTATTTTAAAGCCCTATTGCCACCAACTGGTACAGTTGTCACAAAAATATTAGTGTTTTCATTATCAACTGGTGAAGGGTAACAAAATATGCGATCACTAATGTCCCAGTTTTTGGGTACCCATTTTGTGTACCATGCACAGTGCTCTGGCTCCTACAGGGTGGAGCTATAAACACAACAGTCTATTGATTTGTCAAAAGAGAATCATCACTTGCGTGCAACAGTAGAGAATAAACCGCTGTGTTTTTTTTGTGCAGCCAGCAGGCTTCTCTCAAACAAAGCCTGTCTTCTTGAGATGAAAAGCCACATGCTAAGAATAAACCACATGGAATGCTGGATGTCCTCTATTGTTGTTTACTGTGTTGTGTTCTTCTTTGTGGAATTTGTTGGTGAGCTACAGTGTGTCACATCATTGACATTAGACTATTTACGTAGCTGACTCATGCTACGCAAGTATCTTCGTAATTTACGTATCCGGCCCAAACACTCTGTGGTGGATTATACACAAGCCATATCATGGTGTATCATTCCAAACTGCACTGTGGCGCACTGATCTGCAACCTAGCACTTGGTGGAAAAAAAAGCCTAAACAGTTGTATTTTCTTAAATTTCCTAATGAATTAATTCATACATTGAAGTCCATACTGCATCTCCTAAATGAGACAGGGCACACATGGATTTAACTACAGCTTGACAGGTTGGAGAGGCCAAACAACCTCGGACCGGTACATCTACTTGTTTCTCTTCCATGTGTGATCATGTTTATTGGCAACAGTTGTGGTTTCGTTTTTATGTGTTTAAAGTATTTCGCAGGAGCCCCTGTTTCATAAGTGTCCCTCTCATGTGCTCCAAACTTGTGATACTCTGATGTCTTGTAGATAACAGCAACTGATTACCTCGAGAAAGTCAACAGTGAATACACTTTCTTCTGAAATACAGTTGATTTGTAGTTGTTAATGATTGTAGTAAAGTGGATTTGCCATTATGTTTTGACATTAAGTAATCAAGATTTTATAAGTGAATTAAACCTGATTGTTTTTAACATGAAAAAAGAATACTGTATGTAAGTCTTGCTTTATAAAGGATTGAAGCACATTTTAAAAAGTTTGCTTGTTTTTTGTGATAGCCAATGCCACAAGATTAAGAAAACGTGATCTAATTCTGTGTTCTTTTCTGTTTTACAAATAAATTGTCGACCCGGGCCAGAAATGGCATGTATTCAACTGTATACAATGGTTGGTCTGTGATCAGGAAGGATAATTCAATTATTATTATTCAATTAAGATGATTTCAATTGGGATATTTTTAACAAAAGGTATGTGCTGCTTTTCCCTGCTATGACCTTTGCCTCTGTGCCTCTTTTCTCCGAAACCCTTTCTGAAAAGCAGTGGACTTGCGTTGCCTGTGTCTTCCTGTGTGGAAATGGAGGATCACAGGTGACTTAGCCTTACTGCCCCTACTCAGCTCCTGTGCACTGAGAACATCTTGTTGGTTTATGTAAATTCATTCTCAGCCACAGCTCTGTCTGCTGTTCTTGTGCAAAGACAACATCTTTAGGCTGCAAGCTGGGTCCCAGGTGGTGGGTGACAAGATGTTGGTTTTACCCTTTACTCTTATCTGCTTTAATCCCACTTTCTCACTTTCTTCAATGTTCCTGACCTTTTTTTTTCTCTTGCTTTTACATTTTTTCTTAGTGTTCTTACTGTCATTTACCTGTCTGTCACATACTGATTTAGACACTTAAATGAGGGCTACCTCAAATAGATATTTTGCTCCAAAATAATGTAAGACACAGGCTGTATTTTCCATTACAGTAAATGGTATGAATGGAATCTCAACTTTCACTCAAACAGCAATAACCATGGATCATAGTGCCACTATTGATAGTCAGTAGACAGAAAGTTGGACAGAAATTTATTGCAGAAACACAACAAACATTCCAGGTTTGTGCATTAGCCAACAAAGACAAAGTGTGGGGGACCTGCAAAGCTTTATCAGAGTCTGATTAGCAGTTTAGCTTTGGTTTAAAGCTTGATATCTAGCAGAGAATAGATAAAGAAAAGAAATATCAATGACAAACATCTTTTTTAACAACAAAACATGCAAAACAAAACAACAAGTCAACATAGATTAAGTTGCATTATTTTTTTTTTTTCTTTTTCAGTCATCAAACTAGAACTAAGTTTTTTTTGTTTTTTTTTGCACACACACCAATAAGTGACAGTGAGTTTGACATCTGAATTTAACCCATCCTTATTACACACCAATAGTAATCACACACAAGCTGGGTGCAGAGCAGTGGCAGCACTTACCTGCACCGCAGGAGTGATGGAGAATGGATGCCTTGCTCAGGGACACCCCAACCCTTGAACCGGCACCCCTCCGTCTACATGCCCAATTCCTTTTTGTCTTGGCCATGGGCTGCATAATAGTAATATTGCATAATGGTATTTTTCATTACAAATATTAATTAGGAAAGAATTTCCACATTCATGTTGCTATTGTTATTGGTACTAATTGAAGCCTATCTTCTCATGTGCTAACTCATTCTTCCTCGATTCCGCTGCTATTTTTAAAATGTGCACATACCATACACATGTGCCAGCTTCTAATTTGTTTTGTGTGCTCTCTGTATTCGCTCTGCTGATTTTAATCAATGGACATCATGTCCTGCCTAGTGCCCTTTTGGTGATCTATCCTTATGTGAACTTGGCGTTCACTCTCATATCTGAATACATGGTATTGATGGATGTGGAAAGAGAGTTGTAGCACTCAGACATGAACCTGTTCCTTAATGAACTCCCTGATATGAGGGTCTCTGCTGCCAAGTATTGGAAGGAATAGTCTGACTTAAAATGTTGACTAATTAACACTTTGCCAGTAACCAATGAACTCATTAGGCTGTCATAGCCATGGTCCACTTTTTGCACTAGCAATTTTGCACACAATGATTTATAGTAAGTAGCAGCCACTCTTTAAAAGAGTTAACTAAGTCTGGTTAACAACTCATCGGTTTTGGCAACACACTGGTTTGGTGCCAGGTAATTTTAATCGTACTTCATTACTAAGGAAAGTTTGACACATTGACAGGCTGTAACACTGTGACCAGATTAAAACATGACTTTCAACAGATATTTATCAACAGGATATTATTACATCTGCTAATAAGGTTATGTTTTTTTATTGTTTGTCTGTTTGTTTGTTTATTGGTCTGACTATGAGTTGCATAACTCAAAAAGAACATTATAGATTTGATGATATTTTTTTGGGATGTGGTTTAAGGTCCAAGGAAGACATGGTTTTGGTTGGTCATTCAGGAAGTTTTTTTGTTTGTTTTGTTTTTTAAAAAATAATTGCCAAACCTTGCAGAAAAGAGGAGTTTATTACTGACACTGTGGGAAACTGAGCTTCACTGGCAGAGGTTTGTGCTCTATGAGTGCTTTTATCAGTGTTTTTGTTTGTTTTTCTGGAATCAGGTTTGTTTTTACTGGCTGAGTAGCAAATGTTCAGAGGCTCAGTGGTTCACTGGTTGGGACCCACTGTGTAAAGATACAGTATGTGGACGTCATGTACACTGTGGGCAAATTAATTAAGAATGCTAGTGTTACTCAGTAGTAATAATAAAGTACATACCAAAACTATCAGTAAAGCTCAGACATGACATTTACAGATAAACTCAGGCCTGGTCCCCAGAGTCAAGCCCCTGTTCCAGCCTCCTGTGGAGAGAAAAACAAACTCTCATAACTACCTGTCTCTGTCTGACCCACATTATAACCTCTCTGCCTACTTCTCTGTCTGTCTGTTTTTTTAGGCATTTTGTATTTGTCTACATACATTATGACTGTATGTGACTTCTTTCTAGATCTTTGCTCTCTGATCTTTTGTCTTTCTGCTTCTCTGTGCCTACCCACTTGTGTTTTGTCACATAAAATGTCTTTTTCCTCTCTCCTTTCCTGTCATCTTTGTGTGATTTTTCCCCCTTTTTTGTGACAGACTAGTATGTCGACATGCTTCTCTGTTCTATAGGTTTATGCATGCATTTCTGCTTGGACGTCTTCTAGGAGGAAATATTAAACATATATAAATAAATACGTTTATATGTGCTTTATCCAGCTTCAAAACCGATTTCCGATATCAAAAACTACGTTATGAATGCCAGAAGGCCCAGTTTATTTGCAGTTAAATGTAAACAGGCATTATTCATTGGATTTTGTGTCTTCTACCCAAAGTATTGTTTGTCTTAAAGTCTCACCACCCTTGACTTGTGTTGCTGTCTGTTAGCTCAAGGCTTGTCATGCAGAGATAAATATCAGCACAGTAGGGATGTAAGTGTTTTTTCAGTCCAGTTCTTTGAAATTTTTAAATTTTTATTCCTGCTAGGCATTTCTTTGATTCCCCATTCAACATTGAACATCAGCTGATGCTGATACAAAAGTCAACACTAAGTACTTTTTATGTTTATATAAACATTTATCTGGATTATGAGCCACCAGCTGGTTGGTGATTGTTGGTGGGGATTCATAATAATCAAATGAAAGTCAGCAAGTGTGGGAGCTGCATGTGAACTATCTAAATCTGATAAATATACTTTAGATGAGCTTAGTTTATGAGAATATATACATATAGTTTTGCTTTTTTATTTTATTTATGTAAAACATTGGTCATCATATATTAAGCATTGATTGATGATTGATGCCTACACAATCATTAAGTATACCATTGTTGATGATTTCCTGAACACTAGTGTACCTTTTATAATAATTGTAATCATCAATATTTTCCTTTTGCTTAAAACCACTCAGTCTCTTTGGGAGTTTAGGGATTTTGTGTTGTTACCAGCCACTGTCAGTGTCTATCTGATGCTGCAGGCCTCTCCCTGACAAGTTGCCAAAGCATAATTTGAACATCTAACAGGACTGTGTTGCTCAGCCTGGCAACCAGGTGATAGTACATCACACTCTCCTTCCTCCCATCTTTTCACAGCTCTCTTTTCGTCTTTCCATTTTGTTCTTGTGATCTTTTATTTATTTCTCTCAACCATGTCTTCCTCCTCTCACTTTGGTGAGCCCTGCTTTACCTTTAGCCCTCTTCCACATCCTTTTCTCCCAACTCTGCTTCATCCAGTCCTATTCATTGTACTCTCTCTATTTTTAGCTCCTTGTGTAGTGGGCAGAGGGGGTGTGTGACAGCACGGGAGTGTTTCTGGATTGGGGAAAGGTACATGCTGGTGTGTGTAGCTATGGGGTATGTTAGGGGTAGGGATAGGGTTACACTAAATTGTAGAAACAATTTAAACACATTTGTTCAAATAATTCCTATCCAGGCATAACAACCTTGCAAGAAAAAAAAACTTGGCTCCTGATATTGCTGTGTGGACGATAAAACATATGTGATGAGGTTATGGTACCTGGGTACAGTATATCTGATTACTGTATATCAAAGAAATCCCCTTGCCAGGGGGAGGTGCAGCATCTGCTTAAAAGTAAAATGCACACTGCTAATTTATCATTGTGAAACAGTATTTGTAAATCTACAGTAATTAGAAGAAAACAGTGTGACTTGTGCTCACACGCAGACACAACCACAGAGAAACAAGAGGGTGGGGGAAGAAGGCAGCTTCATGCCCTTGCAGTTGATCATTGGTTGGGCCCATGGGGAAGAGGCGGGGCTTCTATGCTACTGTTTCTGCAGAGAGAGAGAGAGAGAGAGACAGAGCGAGAGAGATAAAGAGAGAAGGCGGGCGAAGGATTAATATACATGGGCGGGTGGGAGTGGGTTCTCCCAGCATCGGTATGCCTGCCCACCTCATTTCCACTCCACACATAGTTGCTGCTGCTCCTCTGGATAGAAATAACAGCCGAGGTGTGTTTGTGTGTGGATGTTTTAAACATCAGTATCCTGTGCACTGCCTTCATCCTCCCAGTCAACTGTGATCTCTCAACGAAGGACCAGACGGGGATTGAGACAAGAGCAAGTGGACATGGAAGAGTGATGAAAAGACAGTAAAAGGTCAACAAAAAAAGAAGAAGAATTGGAAAAAATAAGCTGGACCGTTTTTGGAGCTATTCCACAGAATTATAAGAATGAAGAATGCTTAATGGCTCCTTCTCTGAATTTATGTATGCAGCACATTACACCATAATGTCTTTGCACTGGAGGCTGTGTTTGTGATTCTGGACTGCAGACAGATAAAACTCAGCTTCAGTATGTGCTTTCGGCAGCTGCAGCAGATGTTGAAGACATCTTTGACTTTATAGGGAGCGGAGGCATTTCAAGCATAGATTGGACTGGAATTCCTTTAAACAAAGTCACATTACACAGTGTTTTTCCTTTTTGTGCCTTCAACCGGGAATACTGCTGTACAGGGGAAAAAGAAAAAAAACTACACATTTCCTTTTGTGTTTTTACCACTTTTCTTCTTTCAGTCAAAAAAACAAGACTACCTGCACTAAAGACAACAAATCTCTACCTTTCGCATCATTTGGAATGGCAATCGGAAGCTGTCTCATCTTGGAACTGTAATATAGAGTGTTTCTTTTGAGTTGAAAAATATAAATACTTTCGGAAAAAGCCAATTTTCAGATAAAGTGGATTCTAGGGTTCGTTATACCCTTGAAAGGGGCCCTTGGACACGTTCTCTTACCCAAGATGATGAATTCATCCCTGGATCCACTGAACCTGAGCTCTACTGACCCGTCAAATGCATCTGCTCCCTTTTGCCTACTTGAGATAGGCTACTCCCAACTTTTCTCAACCTGCCTCCTTGAAGTCTCTATTATACTTCTCCTCACTGTGCTGATTATTTCTGGTAACCTGGTGGTTATTTTTGTATTTCATTGTGCCCCCTTGCTTAGCCAGCACACCACCAGTGCTTTCATCCAGACTATGGCCTATGCTGACTTGCTGGTGGGAGTCAGCTGCCTCTTCCCATCCCTGTCCCTCCTCCATCACTTGCAGGGCCTGGATCCAAAACTCACTTGCCAGGTGTTTGGGTACATGGTGTCTGTTTTGAAGTCTGTTTCAATGGCGTCGTTAGCATGTGTAAGCGTTGATCGCTACATTGCCATCACACGACCCCTGACTTATGCTTCTCTAGTAACTCCTTGTCGAGTCCGCTGCTGCATCCTTCTTATATGGTTGTATTCTGCTCTAGTGTTTCTCCCTTCTTTTCTTGGGTGGGGTAAACCTGGTTATCATGGTGACGTGGTGGAGTGGTGTGCAGTTCAGTGGAGGACTAGTCCAGCATTTACAACCTTTATTGTTGCACTGCTCTATGCTCCAGCTGCTCTTACTGTCTGCTTTACATATGCCAATATCTTCAAGATCTGCAGACAGCACACACGGGAGATCAGCGAGCGCCATGCTCGTTACCGACCCCAGCAGCTGCAGGGCCCAGGATTGGCGGTAGGATCTGGGATCAAGAACAACAGTGTGGCAGAGCAAGAGCGGGTGTCCCACTTACCCCAATCACAGAAACTTGAACACCATCAACCACAATATCAACATTCCTCATCAGCATACCCAGATAAGCGGTATGCTATGGTGCTGTTCCGCATTACCAGTGTGTTTTATATCCTCTGGTTGCCTTATATCCTTTATTTTCTGTTGGAGAGTGGCGGGATCTATCACCACCCTGCTGCATCGTTCCTCACCACATGGCTGGCTATCAGCAACAGCTTCTGTAACTGTCTCATCTACAGCCTCTCCAACTCTGCATTCAGGAAAGGCCTGAAACGCCTCTGCTCCTTCTGTTTACAGCGCAGTGGCAGTGGCTTTGTGGTGCAGAACACCAAAAAGACTTTTGTTGGCTCTGTAGAAAAGGGATGTGCAGGGCCAGGATATGGATATGGCTATAGGGATATTGGAATTGGCACAACATGTCATGTGTAGTCGACACGCAGAGGAAACCTTTGTGCCAAATTGGCATGTGAACTTCCTAAAAGATTCCATGACGTGTATGTTATGAAATGTCTTCTCTGCTTAGCTGAAAATGTGAAGATATGGAAAATGATGCCAGTGTGGCACTGCTGTTTCTGTAGTATGTTACACAGGCATCCTCTCTGGATATGCCACTATTGGTTAAAACAGAGAAAGGTCAAGACAAAGGCCCTGAAGGCAAAAAAAATTCTCAAATAGCCCAAAAAAGTGTTTTAAAATAGTCACAGCATGCTGTTAATAGACATGGGTGATAGATGGAAGGACAGTGTCTGTAAATCTGTGGTGAAGTGGACTTTAATGAATTTAATCAAAATTTTCAAAATTTAATTTTTATTTATGGAAAGTGACTTCAGTATTTATTTTGCCAAACCAAGAAACTTTACAAGAAAACTTCCAAAAAACTGTCTGTGCTGTCTGTGATACAGCATCACCAATATTCCTGTGCTTTAGTAATGTAGCGCTGACTTAAACTGCCAATGTTAAGCTTTTTTATTGTGCTTATTTTCTCTCAGTATCTACATGCTGAAAGTGAAAAAGAAAAGAACGAAATTAGAAATGCCTACTGTTTTTATACAAAAATTACTGCTTTGGTGTACGACTGTTTCTCTTACTAAAATCAAATTTACAGTAAACCTTTTAGTAAATTTCTGACCACATGATTTTTTTTTTTTAAAGAACTCTTGTTGGTTTAATTGCACCTTTGTTATATAGATTATTGGATTATGTAGCCCTTCATTACTGTGTCCAAGAAAAAGCAAAAGCAAGAAAGGATGTATTTTTACACCGATCATACACAGGATGATAGGTATCTGCATACACAAACACACATGAACACCACATTGAGAGAACACACAAATAGCCTATTCATCCTGCCAGCAGGCTAACCTTTGTGCATCACCATGAAGAGTGACTGACCCCACAACTTTGGGAATGCAGTTGCATATGCTTATGTCTGTGTCTGTGTGCATGTATGCTCATCTGTTTCAAGCATCTTGGTCCCATGTGTAGTTTTGTAGACATTTTCCCACCTTGATATTCAATACAAACTAATCATGCCCAGTCAAAAGCTGAAAAGAATTATATGTACTGGGTCATTAACTCAAAAGTTGTAAAAAAAAAAAAAAAAAATTCTACTTTGAACCATGGAGGCTCATTTCAGTGTTTCGGGTGCATATGTTTTAGATTTAGATACCATATCTTATTTACCAAAGAAAGAAGTTTAACAAAGTCCTGGATTATATATTTTTTCTAAATATCTAATATATGAGAATTTAGTTGAATGCAAATTGGTTGTTCACAAAGTTTGTGTAGATTCTCTTCACTGTGTTGGCTCAGTGATGCCTTGTGAGCATGAACATAACTTTCTCTTTATATTGTCATATATTGTTGCCTTCATATGCAAGTGAAAATTAACTGTTAGGGGGAAAAAACTATCTTCTAAGAACCAGAGAGGGCTTGGTTTATGGACATGACTGTTTTTTATAGGGATTGACACAGACTGACAATGGTATGCATATAAAGAGAAGAAAATTAGCTCAATCCCACATTCAGCACGGAATGACCTGAACCACTTTTGTTGTGTGACATTTTTTTAGAAATGTGTCCACTCAATCAGCTTTTTAAAAGGTTTAGAATTTGTAATTGTGGATTTTCTTCATCTGAAAAACTGAAAATAACCATGAGCAAACATGTGACAGAAACATTTAACTTATTCACATGCATTTATTCATGTATTTAAAGGTGTCTGTGCAGTTTTTATAGGATGTGATGAATGGCTAAATTGGACTATTGAAGATACGGTTATAAAAAAATTGTTTCAGTGTTTATACTATCACATACTTTGTGATTTATAGTGATGTTAAACAGATTCACACATTGACATGAAATGGCTGACAGCTTTGATGCATTGCCAAATACAATTTTAGCTTATGTTGATCAAATTGTGTGTACAGAAGTGGCATATTGAATGTGTAACTGTCAAACCACACAAATTTATTTTTGTAAAATTACTTTTTGTCTAGGTTTCTTCTGAGGTGATGAATATTGCAAGGTTTAGACTTTAAGTGATAAAAAATGTGTCGATAAACAGATCAGCTGTATTTGACATTGAGTTAAGTATCAGTTAAGTATTCTAACCAGTTCTTTGCAGTTTGAAAGTGTTTGTTTCAGGTTCCCACTGCAGTTAAAGGTACAAGTCGTGAGAAAAGTGTAGCTTTTTGATGTCTTAGAAAATGTACAAAATGCACACACATGTTGTCATAGGTCACCTCTGAGGACTTTACATAGGGTTGAATTCATTTCATGGAGACTTAAACAGACCTACACATAACCACTGCCTGTTTTATCCTAAATTCAAAAACTGACTTAAAGCACTGACCCAGTTTCAAAAGCCACCCCAGTTGTCGGTATTTGTCCCTAAAGGTGGCCCTTGACAGAGAAACACAGATAGACTCACATTCTGTTTTTTTTCCTGTGAGAAAACAATTGGCTCTTAAGGGAAAAACACTCTGGCAGAGGCTGTGTTGAGGTATGCTGCCATGCTGGATAAGGTTAGAGAAAATAGGTAGTATGAAGGCAAAGACATTGCCAGGAAGCCATTTGGGGGTTAAATGCAGCCTTCTGCAATGAGAAAGGGAGATCATTTTGGGTGTATAACAATTACAATTGCAAAGGGTGAATACAACAAAAGTTTAATAATAATCGATAGTATTACATGAAAAGACCACCTTAAGATGGAGAAATTTCATATAAATCTCTGTCAGGGTAATGTAAAAACATCAGAGGTGGCTGCTGATTGTCTAAATTGCTAATGGATTTTTTTTGTGGTTGCTGGATGGGCTTTGGTGCATTACCACTGTCTTGACTGGGACTACACAGATGTGTTTGCCTTGGGAACAAACGTAGTCTTAATGTTGCTAATGAAGTAACATAGTGATTATGTGACTCTGTAAACTGAGGTGTATTAATGATCTTTGGTTTTTCTCCACACACACAAAACACATTACACTTATACATGTAATTGGGGTCTTATTTAATGTAAATTATAAAATCCATTTTTGAGCCACAATAACTTATCACAAATACATTGTTCATCTGATAAATCAACTGCAAAAAAAGTACTGGTTGACTGTTATATCCTACAACTTCACTCTAATAGTGCACTTTAACACACACGCTTACACAATGGTGTTTTGTTATCTGTCTTCTAGTCTGTTTTTTCTTTTTTACTTATTTTTTATAAGAATCTGAAAAGAATGCACTAGACCCAAATAATGGCTGACACTTATATAATAATGGCTGTTGTGAGTCACAGATAATTATCACATTAATACCATGACCATGTAAGGCTGTTTTTATACAATGGGTGTTGGATTTGTTAAAAGGTTTTTACAAGAAGGCTGCTTTCATTGATTGCCCGTGCTGGGACTAGTGCTGCAATTGATTACTGAATTAATCACCATTTTCATCATTGATGAATTGATTTTAATGTGTTTTTAAAAAAAAAAATAAATAAATAACAAGCTCTCAGATTTTGTCATTTTCTGAATTGTGAAGATTTTTGGTGTCTTTGCTATAAGAAAGAAATTATTAACATGGAATAATTTTTGGTTTGACAAATCAAGACATTTTAAAGCACGGAGAAACAATGACCAACATTTTTTTGACATTTAATGGACCAAACTACTAATAAATTAAGTTAAGTTAATTGACAATGGAAATAATCCTTGGTTGCAGCTCTAATTGGGATATTTTTAATGGTGAATATCAAATTTTGCTTTTGTGGAAATTGAATCTCTCTGACCAATAAGAGACTTAACATTGGATAAGGCTGTGTATGTTACAAACCTATATGGTTTTGTAGTTGTACATGTTGTGTATTTGTACCAGGCAAATAAATGTAATGTTATTTTAAGAATTCTAATCTCGTAATAATTATTTTTTCAAGCATGCAAAGGTTAACATGTGTGGAGTGTGAAATGGATTCTTAGTGTTATAAATTATAGTGAATTTATTTCTATATATATATGCATCAACAGCATGGTTGAATGTCAATAGTAAACACCTCTGGACTAAGTAAGAAGACTCTATTTTTAACAAATGTCCTGAAGTTGTTATGACAAAAGCAGACCTTTAGTTATATTTAGTAAAGGCTGTTGGCTGAAAATCAAGTCATGCAGTTGATAAGAAAAGAAATATCTCTCTTTTACAGCCTGAATTGCCGTCACGCAGATTTAACCATCATTTGTCAAATCTTAAATGCCTCATGTTAACTGTTACAGATAAATATAAATTGTTGCAGATGTGTTAACATGCAGCTGTAAATGGAGTGTAATTCAGCAGCACCATATTAGTGCAAACGGTCC
Organism: Brachirus orientalis; assembly: GCA_016785285.1. Taxonomy (NCBI): domain Eukaryota; kingdom Metazoa; phylum Chordata; class Actinopteri; order Pleuronectiformes; family Soleidae; genus Brachirus; species Brachirus orientalis. Next base: position 11,143,775 of record JAFBJR010000905.1, read on the forward strand.
GTCTGCTGAATTTACATGTTGGCAAAAGCTGCAGTGGGAATTGTTAGTGGGCCCTGGCAAATAATACCAGAAAAAAAATGCAGGCCATTTTAGTGTTGGCACAAAATGGAGGTGTACGAGACAGGCGATTGTATTTGCGATTCAGGAATAAACCAGATTTTTTCATTGGGATAAGGAACGCGGTTTGTATCAAGCCTGATAAATATTAATTCACTGTTCTCATGGCATCTCAGCAGGGTCTTTAAGGAGCAGAGAAAGAATAACAGAATGACATGTCAGCTATTGTGTTGAGTCAGAGAAAATGGAGGACATAAACAATAGAGGGGTAGTGACTCAGCCTTCCCACGGAAACCCTGCTCTTGTACTTTATTCCTAACTTTAGGAACACATGTATGCATACATGTATGCATGAAGACACACATCCGCACTATATTCTCCGTAACCTGATTTTTGCTTCATGACTCTTTTGGCTTTAGATTCCTGCAGTACTAATATGAACCAGCATGAAATAAAAGAGTGATCTTTGAAAGTAAACTCTGAGCTCTAATTATTATATCATATATCATATATCATGTTGAAAATATTAGTCATTTTCTGAATGAATCATTTTTTGACTTGCATTTTAAAAAAATGCAGTAACAGGAAGAGGTGCAAATTGTGCATAAAGTTATATTGCCAAGCTATTATTTTAGTGTAGTCTACATACTGGAAGTGTAGGGTAACATCTAGCTTAGCTTAGGCTGAAACTAAAAATATATCTATCAGCTCAACCAAATGCTTTTTGGACATTTAATGGCTTGATCCTCTGAATGAACTTACAACGTGAAAGCAAGTTGGTTTTGGTGTACGTTTTGCAGCAGATGGACAGGGAACTAATAGATTAAGCAGCAAAGGGTGGCTTCATAATTTGATTTAATGACTTACAGTAGCAAACCATGTGTAGACACTTTTAAAACTCATCAGGTTGAAGCTACAGTGTATTGTCACATTGTTGCTGTCTTTAGTACAGTTGCATTTAGGCACAATCGTCTTAACAATCCATTTCCCTTCTCTCCTTTTGTCTTTCTTTGTCTCACATTAACTCACCCTTCAGTCTCCTGCCATTGGATTTGTTTTCACTCTCCACTCACGCAATCCTAATTCTAAACTCTCTTTAAATGAACAGACAGGCAGAAAGAGAGGAAACTAATTGGCCATTATGTCAGAGGTCTTTGTACATGCTCTCAGCACTCCGGATAAGTATGGCTAAGTGGTGCTTTTATAAACATGGATCCTTATCATTCACTGAGAGACTGTAGTACGATGTAATGGGCTCTTCACTCTGGATGCAGAAACTCCACCTCTGTGTTCTGAAACATATCACTACCAATGGTGTTTACTCTGTAGGAACAGATTGCTCGAGTGCCTTTAAAAGTTCAGCCTGGTTACACACTGTGTTACAAATAAAATTGCATTGGCTGGTGATGCTACTTGATTGATTGTACTACTTGCTTATTGCTACTTGATTATTGATTGAAACATTTAAATATTGTGTACATTTAAAACTAAATGCTTATTTGTTGAGAATCAAACACTACAAACCTTAAGTACATTCTTTACAATTAATATTACTCAAACCTCCCAAAACATCCTTTAATGTTGACTGTAACTGTGACTTACTGGGTGTGGTGGAAGTTGTGGAATGGACTTTAAAAAGACTTCGGTTATTGGTCTCTGTTCTCCATTTGTTTGCTTTGTTTTAATTTTTCTTTCTTCCTGCATTTCTTATACTTGCATTATTTTGGTTTGACTCTCTTCCTCTGTGGAAGTTGGAACAGTAACCTTGAGAAAAGGTAGGGAGAGACTGTGTAAAACAGAGAGGCCCAAAAGGTAAAATTAGCTACAAAGTAAACGTGAGATTTGAAATTTACATGAACTTACACAATGGGCTTAAAGGATGGTGTTGCATTTAGGGATTTTGATGCACAGGGTTCCCACGAGTCCATGAAATCCTTGAAAGTTTTCAAATTTGAAAAAATAATTAAAGGCCCTTGAAATTTGGACATGGGACATTGAAAGTGCTTGAATTTTGTGCAAGCATATTTGAGTAAATGTCTCCTACAGCCTTCTGCCCTTGTTTGTTCCGACACCACCTACTGTTTCATGTGCCATGCAGTGCTTGATGTACATAGACTAGGTCTACACAGAACAAACAATGAGTCGTAATTAATAATGGCATTGTGGATATTGTACTCTGTCTCTCTTCACTGTTGATGTGAGATTCCATGTAGATCAATGAGTAAGTAATGTTAAGAAAAGAGGAAATTACATGATACCTGGGAGATCTCTGGCTCACCATAGTAGATTACTTAGAAGACTGGCTTGACCAAGATCCCAAGGACAATCACTTGCATGCTGCAAATCAGTTATAGTGGACACCATGGGTGAAGCGAACCCTTACAAGTTGCCCTCCCATCTCAAGCTGTGTCCACATATTTGGTCCTTCAATTTGAGGACATTGGTCGTGGGTTCCCGCCAAGGTGTGGGAACCCTGAATTAACTGGATACTAAAAACACAACAACAAAATGCTTCCTGACTTGCCAGTTTATGTTGGAAGCATTTTCCAAGATGGATCATAGAAATCTCACATCTAAGGTTGCAAAATTCCGGGAATTTTCAAACTTGAAAACTTTCCATGGGAATTAACGGGAACTTATCAGAATTAACAGGAATTTATGGGAATAAATGGGAATAAACCAGGAATTTACTAAATTAAAGGTATGTTCTTAATAGGGAACTTACGTATAGGTGGGGAAAATATACTGTATTTTAGCATAATCCTGACAACCAGATATCATGCAAGTATAGCTGAACATCCATGCTATTCCTCAATCACATGCACACATAGGATAGCACACTGCTTACTGCAGGGCTATTGAGACCACACCCCCTACACGCACTGTGCATTCCTCCATCACATGCATAGACACTTCTAGAATCCTGAACCACACTTTTGAGCTCAGAGCAGAAGACTGTTGAAGCCACATATTTTTGGACTGGGGTGGGTGGGTGCATTTATGTACATTTTTGAATGGGTTGGGTAGGAGGATGAGTAATATTTAACTCAACATCCATGTTTTTGTTCTTCAATGAAAGAATTGATTGTTCAATAAAATATTTTGATCAAGTTCTACTTACAAATAAATCTGTTTTAGTTGTATTATTTTGGATGGATGTATACTTACAACAAAACAAATATTTATACTTGGATATGATACCTTTCCATTAAATTACCTTCAATTCCCAGTTAATTCCATAAATTCCCATGGAAAGTTTCCAATATGGAATATTTCCAAAATTCCCATGGAAATTTACCAGAAATTTTACAACCTTTTGCAACCCTTAATGGATCATTAAACATCAATCTGATAAAGCTTTATTACTAAATTGCAGTTCCTCTTTGCTCCTGCTGAATGCTTCATTATCCACTTATTGTATACTGATTGTGTGCCTACCACAAAGCAACAGAACATAAAATGCCAAAGTGGATTTCTGAACCCCTAATTTTTCTATCTTCTCCTCTTCACCTCCATATACTAGATTTGCTAAGCTCTAGGTAGGGTCTTAATTGTTTCCCAAGACACCCTCGATTATTTGTGGAATAAATTTCTTCAAGCGATTGAAAGATTCCTTTTAAGATTATGCTCCATACTAACATCATTATGTCACATAATTTCTACAGTCTTCTGCTGTACATTCATGCTATAAATCTCCTGCTCTTTCACATGCCTAAGGTGTTCTACTGAAATGATATCTGGCAATGGTAAGTTGCTGAAGTACAGTGAACTTATCATCAATATATAAAAAAACAGTTTGAGACGATTCCTGCTATTTAATATTTGACATTCTCACGCAGAATGTAGCCTTTGGGAAATAGGCAAGTTGTGACTATAAGGGGATGCACATGGCAAGCAACAGCACTCAAATAGGCTGTAGTTTTCAAGCTTTGACTGATTGGTTAGTCTGAGTGGTTGTCTGAGTTACCATACTGTAGCCTTTCTGTCAGTTTGCTCCTCTCTGGCAATTTTTTTTCTGACCTCAATAAGGCATATTTTTTTTAGCACAATTCTGTCATCAAAATCCCATGAGCCAGCAGTTTGAGTCCATCGCGAATTAACAATTGTGCCACATTCGAACCCAAAGATATCAGATTTCCTCTAGATTTGTATCTGCATGATTTTATGCTTTGCACAGGTGCCACATAATTAATTGAGTGACTCTGTTCATGAATAAGCATTGTGCGGGTTTTTCAAATAAAGTGTCAGTTCACTGTGTCTTAAGACCTCCTTAAAGTGTGTTTTCATGTAATGGCCACAGTATCATAGAGAAACATCCCTTATTTATAAGCAGTTTGTTCCAAATACATTGGTCATCAATAATGAAATTTAATGTCATTAATCTTTGAAAAGTAAGGCTAGTTTCGATATTTTATTGATCTGCTTGAGTGCATGTATAGTGTGTATGTGTGTGGCATTTCCATAGTTCAGTTCTCTTTCATCATGGTGAAGTGGTGTCCCACAGAAGTATGCTTTCCCACTGCACTGAATACAGTTGTGGTTTTAGTTCTGCCTCCATTCATCATCTGTATCCTATCCATGGACAATCTTTTTGTCCTCCTTCAGTCAACCAATTCTCTGCACACTTCGGTGTCTCAGCAGCAATTAAATTGCCAACATTTTATTTACACACAGTCATTATCTCCTGAGAATGTGTAGAGTCTGCACTAAGGGAGACAAACCACTGTCACCACTACTTCCTCCTACTCTATACTGTACATCTCGCAGTGCGTGAGGCCTCAACACACTGAGCACTGACCAATTTTTCAGTGCTTGTCTATTGAAAACATCTTGTTGATTTTTCATTGACAGTCTCCTTGTGTTTGTCACAGCTTATTTTCTTGTTCCACCTAACCTTGACCTTCCTCTCTCTGTCTCATTTTTAGGAGTCCCCACAGGACAGTGCCATCACTAGAGACATTAATAGGACATTCCCAGCTCACGACTACTTCAAAGACACTGGAGGAGATGGACAAGATTCCCTCTACAAGATCTGCAAGGTGGGGTACTAGTTTTAACACGCAGTATGTAATTTCTTCACTAGGAATCTGTCAAAACAATAACAATGTTGATGATGTTGAGGAAACAACATGGGGTCATGACAATTGTTGCCTTGTTTTATTTATTTTTGTTCCCTTGTACATTTGCTCTTTATGGGGAAAGTTGTGATATTCATGACCCATTTGTGAAAAAATATACTCAATAAAATGACTAATTAAAAGGCAACACAAATGCAAACCATTAGTGTGAAATATTTGTCTTCTCACTCTGATGTTTCATTGCTGGGGTTAAAATCTTCAAGGGAGACAGGTGAGAGACATTGTCAGTTGGTAGTAGTGGTCATTTTTACTAGAAAACCAAATAACAGCAACCTGCATTTTGAATTGAATCACATGTTTACTCATAATATGGTGTAAGTGCTATGTAAATGGTTTGCTTTAAAGTTTATGGAGCAATAGTGAGAGACACTTGTATTCAAATGAGAAGTTCATTAATTAAATAATTAGCCTCTCTGTTTCTGAGTGGGTCAGGGAGTTCATAACTGTCAGCAAAATAAATTTCTTATTGAACAGTCACACACATACACAAGTCCACCATGCAAATGTGCCCCCACATTTTCAATTAATTAATTATGTATAATTCAGGCAAGGTCATCCATCTTGTCCCAGACAAGCACCTCCTCAGGTGTGTGTGAATAATTCAGTGAGCCCTCCCTCCTGCACTCTGTGTGTGAACTCATTGTTTGATTTATACTAATTATTTGTATTTGTAGCTCAGTAGGCCATTACTGTATAGTACATTTCCAACATCTCTCTAATCTTTCTACTCTCATTTTCTACATTTATTTTATCAACATTTTTCTCCAGCCCTTTTCTTTTTCCACTCTTTATTGTACAGTCTTTACCCCTGGTTATGCCCCCACCACACACACACTTCAGTTCTGCTCTTTATCTATGTCTTTCTTCACTGTTATAATAATTCCAGTAACTGGCCTTTTCCAGGAAAAGTCAAGTGTTTGAAGAAAACCGAAAATTACCAGACATGACTTTCAGCAGGTTGTACAACATAATTGAAGTACTGTTCTTGAGAAAGCTTCAATCATGCCTTTTTTTTAAACATTACATCTGACTTGACAAAAAAGCTGGAACTACAATATGAGGGCAGTGTAGTCACCGTAGAGTTAACTGCAAACAAAAGGATGGAGGCTGGCCAGTGACATCTAACAAATTTAAATTTGGTTTATCTGACAAATAGAGCTTTAGTCATATGTCAAGAACTGGCTCCACTTACAATAAGACAAAATTTGAATTATATAAAATAATTTAACATAATTTTATTTCCCTGATTAGTTTTTGAATTCACTTCTTTTCAGACTATGTGTCTCTTTGGCTTTGTCTTCTCAGGCTTACTCCGTTTACGATGAGGAGATTGGCTACTGCCAGGGTCAGTCCTTCTTGGCTGCTGTGCTGCTGCTGCATGTGAGTTCACGAATCAGCTTGGTTCCCGCAAAGCTTTTTCAATATCAAGGAAATGTCTGGTTTTCATCTACAGTACTGTGCAAAAGTCTCAGGTCACCAACAGCTTTTTTATGTTTATGTCTGTCTAATTCTGTGATCAGTGGCTTTTGGATTGGAATTGTGAGACTCAAAGTTGGTTCAAGAATGTCTTCAATAGACCTGACATAATAGACCTTTTTCACAACAGATATGCAATATTTCAACTTGAAATAGTAGGGCAAACACTGGTGTTACCAGCAACTTTAATTAGGGTTCCTCTCCAAGTTTAAGAAAACCAGGGTCATACTATTGTTCAAGTGTAAGAGTACAGTATGTCACACTAAATACTTGACACTGTAACCTCTAGAAGTTGTGAAACTGAAACTGAAAAAAAATATTTGTATAACTGTATTCATGTTTCTCGAGATTTTTGGATGTGTTCTACGGTGATTAAGAAATAATAAGACTGTATGTTCATTAAAGCATTGCTAATACAACAAATAAAATGTAGGCTAAGACTTTTGCACAGTGCCGTATAGCTCTTTGAAAAACCTCAAGGCTGGAGAGCTGAGAATTGGTCTGGCCTCTTCTGAAAGTCTTTGAGCCTTTCCTACATTGTCAATTTAGCCGACATGTTTGGTGGAAGTTCACATATCTGTTTTATATGGACAAAGAAAAGCTGCATCCTGTTCATCCTCCATGCTTTTATAGACCCCTGCAGTCCAGAGTCATGTCACCACTACCATCTAGTGGAGGAACTATGTCAATGCCTTCTCAGAAGTTAGACAAGAGATGAGATGTACTGAGAAATTAAGTTAACTCAGCGTATTTATTTATTTATTCATAAACCTTTCAGTGGGTTTGTGGTTATGTGCGGTATTCTTAATACTTGACCCACAGCTTGTAGGTATGAGTTTAAAACATAGCATCATGTGAAATTCGAATTTAAATTAGGGGCTGATAACTGAATCACTTGTTCTTCTTCAGATGCCAGAGGAGCAGGCTTTCAGTGTGCTCGTCAAAATCATGTTTGATTATGGGCTCAGGGACCTTTTCAAGCAGAACTTTGAAGATCTGCATTGCAAGTTCTTCCAACTTGAGAGACTCATGCAGGTTTGATTTAAATTGACTTTTCTGAGTGTATGTCATAGCAGTGGTTGTCCCTGCCTATTCTTTTCTTCTGTTAATTACCTCCCTTCTATTTGTTTCTGTCCAAATGATTGCTTTTTCTCATTTTATTATCTGTTCTCCTTCATTATAATTTTTTCTTTTTTTCCGTCCTTTATCATCTTCTTTCTTTCTTTCTTTCTTTCTTTCTTTCTTTCTTTCTTTCTTTCTTTCTTTCTTTCTTCAAAAGGAATATATACCAGACCTTTACAGCCATTTCCTGAATGTGGGTCTGGAGGCTCACATGTACGCCTCCCAGTGGTTCCTCACCCTCTTCACAGCCAAGTTCCCTCTCTACATGGTCTTCCATATCATTGACCTGCTACTATGTGAGGTTGGTGATGAAAAAAACACAATACAAGATGTCAGATGTACAGATTTTTTTTAATTTGTACATTCTGTTGTATACAGATATTGAGTTTCAACCAAGTTGTTTATTTTTGTCATTCATTTAAAAAATGGTAAAATTATAATTTCCTACAGGAACCTTTTTTTTAAAAAAAAACTCTGAATCAGACTTAAACAAATCCTGTTTCTTCAGACTATATTTATGATTCTTGTCTAGCAGTTGAGAGCTATTTGTTTGCTGCAGAAAACGCAAGCAATGAAAGCTCCCAGGAACTGAGATAATGAAGTCTGGAGTGAACGGATGAAAAAAAGAGTTCCTGAAAAGTTTTCTTATGGACCAAACTCAATAAAAATATTTTTGAGTTTAAAGGACTGGGGGGATACCTGTCTGCTGAGAACTGAAACTTTGACTGTAAGACTATGTTATATATATGATATGAATCATCAGAATAATGCAATTACTCTCTATAGAAATGAATGGAACCAGAATGCTAGAACAGCTAGAACTTGGAAACTGTTCACACAGAACCTCAAACTAAGATGACGACTGAGCATTTTCAAGATAATAGTCCAGACTAAGACAACTGAGATGCCTCTGCATGTCTTTGAAGTCCTTGTTTATCGATCTAAATTTCCACCCATGAAGTGTGATGACGTTATGTGACAATCTACAGAGAGAAAAAGTGAAGGCAATTTAGATATTTACAGTTTTATTTATAATAAATTATGTATTCTTTGGTTATGTGTGGCAAAATGTATTTCTATTTCTTATTTTCTTTCACAGAAAAAACCCATATTGTATCTTCTTTACTTGGAATCCTTAATATATTCTGAATGTTTTCTTCTATTCTTCACTTCAGGGCATCAGTATAATCTTCAATGTAGCTTTGGCACTTCTAAAGGTAAGCTGTCCAATCCAAACCTGATTACACATACACAATGGAACAGCATCTTGTCTACTAGAGACACAGAAATACATACGGTACATGTAATGTTAACACTGTTGTGTCCTCAATACAGAGGACATGTTTTTGTTGAAGATGCAGTTCACTCAGTTATAGATTTCTTTGTTTTGTTTTTTTAATTTCATGCAATGATTGGTTTTTTGACTCAAGTCGATTCCTTCCAAACCCATTATGTTATGTATAGTTTATTCTGACAAACATAAATCCATGATGAAAATAATGTTGCTTTCTTTCTGCTCCTCTGTCCCAGATAAATGTGTACCATATTCTTCTTTGTGTGCTTTTTCTTCTCAGACATCAAAAGACGATCTGATCCAAACAGACTTTGAGGGTGCACTCAAGTTCTTTCGTGTCCCTGTTCCAAAGAGGTACCGTTCTGAGGAGAACGCAAAGAAGCTGATGGAGCTGGCCTGCAGCATGAAGGTAATTGTAAAGGATTATATATATATATATATATATATGTATATATATATTTCTTTCTAGATAGTCTGGAAATATAAATACAACCCTAAAGTCTCTTAGAGTTAAAAGTTAAAATAGAAAAAGAATGGAAAAAATAATTCTGTGTAAACCACCCTAGCAAGTCTACTCAATTAACAGTAGGGGCCACTGTAGACCTTTATAACAGACTTAAAAGTTGCCACATACAAACAAGCATGCACACTGGTTTCCGTGGAGGACATTTCATTGACTTACATTAATTTCCTGGAGACTTATTCTAACCTTAGCTATAATTACTTGTGCCCTAACTCTAACCCTGACCCTAATCTTAACCTAACCCTAACCTCAGCCTGACTTTGAAACAGTAGTATCATCACCTTAAAATGTTAGAATTACCTTTTGGGGACTTTTTGTCACCATGAGCAAGACAAGTCCCCATAATATGATTGCGTAAAGAGATTTAGGCCCCCACAATATAAGGAATACCAGATACACACACACACACACACACACCGACATCAACACCTGTGTCCTGACCTGTTTTGAATAATCTGGCCTAGTTAAGATGGCTTGACTTTGAAAGTAACTTTGTCAGAGTATTAACTCATCCTCTATGAAGGAGCCCACCTGAAAAGATATTTAGGCTTTTTGGGAGAGATGAGGGTGAGTTGCTGTGTTTCATAACTTTGAGGCTTCAGTTTTTTTGAAATAAAGACTTTCAAATTGGGGGGCAATCCCTTGACTAAAAAATGTTATATATATTCATGCAATGGTTTATTTATTTTTACACCTTAAAATATTTTAAGGTGATGTGGATACAAATGGGACCAACAGGTATGAATGTAAGATTGGATGTTGGTTTGCTGTCTGTGGCCCTGCAATGGACTGGCAACCTGTCCAGGGTATACCCTGCCTCTCGCCCTGTCAACTTGGATTAGGCACCAGTACCCCCGTAGAGGATAAAGTGGTAGTTATAAGTTAGTTAGAGTGGATATATATTAGCACATGGTCTCTCTATTTACAGTATGACTGCAGTGAGACGTAATTTTGTGAGCAAATAAGAAAATAATTCCAAGAAGTCATTTGACAACTTGAACCCAGCAAATGTAGTCATATTGTAGCTGGTATTTAAATTTGAGTGGAAGTATGCTAATCTGAAGCCTGACTGTCACTTCAGTAGGATTTACTCTGCTGATTATTGCTGACCTCAGGTACTTGTGATACTGATTGATTCACAAATCCTTTTGGTTTGGCAGCTGCTTTATTCACAGGACTGTTCATTTTAAATTCACCTACCTGAGAGAGTATACATGTATATTTTAGTGCTTATAACGCACAAACTGATGGACAGCTACATTAGTTATATTGATTTGTTTTTGTACATGTTGTTTATATACCAGAGGGTAAGGTAAAACATACAGGTCCATAACCCTTGAGGTGCTGATTTCATCCTCTCCTGCTTTGTTATCCTAATGCGGAAATCGAATAAACCTGTGAAATCATAAATAAAGTGACCCGGTCTTATATAGAGAAAACCTGGTAGCTATGGTATTAAATCAGTAAAATTGTATATTTGATTTCTGATAATAGTAATGATTATAATTTGTACATATTTCAGGGGAAGAAACTCTAAAACCTTCACTATGTAATTATGGTTACTCCTACTTTGCCTTGTGTTCTGGTATCCTTTTGACATCCTTTTGTCATGATATGAAAAAAGATTGTATAAGGACATGTATTCTGCTCAGAATGACAGCTTTTACTAGACACATTCAAATCTACAGAAATAACATGTTGTGAGTGTGTAGAGACATTGTTGGTTTTTTCTTCTGTGTTGAAAGTCAGACACATAGTAATCATTGTATGGTAACTGTTTTTTAAAGAAGCCAGTGTAAGGCAGCGGTTGTTCACTGAAAGGCTTGTTAATGAGGCTGCCTTAATGCACTGTGTGTGCAAAGTGCAGCTGTAGGGATGAATGTGACAGTGGGTGTTTTTTAAATGGGAGACTGTTTTGCTGCTAATGTGATGGAGGTGCCACATTAAACCGGGAATCTCTGCACTGATCATTAAACAAGATGATGAAGAGTGTGAGCCACTGAAGTTTAGTTCCACATACCTGCATAAACTGCAAAAAGGAAAATCCACATGAAAGTAGACCATTAAAGATGGCACTGATACATAGTGTTTCTTCCTTATACACTGAAAATAACATTATCTTTGAATGCTTATGTATTCTAGTAGCTTTCTCTCAAAAAGTATAGAAAAATCCAAACTGTATGGTGATATAAATTGCTTTTGACTGAGTGTACAGGCTCAACCAACTTCTCAGACAGAAAGCAGTAATCATTGCATGTAAAATCATCTCATTCAAATACTGGACTTGAGATATACTGTATATGCCACAGTCCAGGATAAATTTGATTGCTTATCATATTTGTGATGATGCAGTTCTTTTCCCACTGCCCAATAGATCAGCCAGAAGAAGCTGAAGAAATTCGAGAAAGAGTATCACACCATCAGAGAGCAGCAGGAGCAGCAGGAGGCCCCAATTGAGAGATATGAGGTAGAGTCATCATGCACCCATGCTATATTTATGCATCCATTAACACCTCCACTAGAAATTACATTAAATCTTCTTGTCAAATTATTATAATACTGGTTTGTCTGACAAGAGTGCAAACTTTTTGAAGTGTTTTCCAATTCTGTCAGCAATATTTGAAAGTAAGGAAAAAGCAGCCACATTGTGCCAGTACCTATTTTTGTTTCCAAAATATAGCTTTGACTGCGCTACTCTGCCACTGTTCAACAATCTGTGTTATTGTTTTAATTACAGTGTTCAGTTTCCTTAAATGAGTTAAATGAACCGCCATTTTCACAATAAATCTATTTTTTGTAGCTCCTGACATGACACACTGCATGCCACCAAATGGAAAAAACAAATAATTGTCCATGTCATACATCATCTCAAGGGAAATAGGTTAGTTGTATACTGTACAAGATCATCAGTCACATTGACTGAACTTCCATTGTTTTGCAAATAAAAATGCTTCCAGCAAGCATGCACCATTTTATTTATTTATTTATTTATTTATTTTTTGTGTTTGGATACAGTCATGTGTTAAACTACAACATGATTGGTCCAGTCATCTTTACGATCATGTGAAGATGCTAACACATTTAAATTTAGATTGTGTAAAGTGTTTATTATTCAGTTTCTTTTTAACGTCACTTTACATCAGTCATCCATTTTTAGCTTACACATTTATCAGTGGAAAATAGATGGCACACAGTGTTCTCCTTAAAGAGAATGTTGTGCAAGATAGATGTCAACATAGGTTTGAAAATAGTTACCCAATCTTCTTTTATTATGTTAAAGAAGTAGGAACAACTCAATATTTCATAATATCTGTACCCGTGCCTGTCGTCTGTAAAACTCTAACTGACACAGCTGTGTCAGTTTTTCCTACAATTCTCTGTTGCTTTTAATTATATACAAACAGGTTAAACGTTACAGAAGCAGCTCTTACTACATAATTACACTCTCACCTGATGACAGTTAACGTTTACTGTCACAGTCTCATTCAGTAGTGTTGCATTACTTTAGAGGCAGGAAGAGTTGCTTACATGTTCGTTTGCAACTCTTCATGATTAACTCCTGTCCTTCCTCTTTTATGACCCTTCACTTCTCCCTCATTATATTCTCTTCTGTCTTGCTGTCCCTTTAATTTTCATTTTCATTGTCATCATTGTATATATTCTTTGTCTATCTCTCTGTCATTTTCTTTTATTTTCTTTCTTATTTATTTTTTGTCCCTTCTCTTCCCCTCTTTTTTTTCCTCCCTGTATCTAGCGTGAGAATCGTCGTTTGCAAGAGGCTAACATGCGCCTGGAGCAGGAGAATGATGACCTGGCACATGAACTAGTCAGCAGCAAGATAGCTCTACGCAAAGACCTTGACAATGTAAGCTGAAGAGAGAGAATGCTTATGTAATTTTTGCAAGGGAACATGTTTTCAAAAATATGAGTTTTTCCCTTCTATAAAAGACACCTAGCAGGAAAGTGTGTTTTTCAAATGACATAGCCTCTATTTAACTAAACTCTGATTTACAGTGTCTCAGAATTATATTAGCTGTATAAATATATCATTCTATATTTTTATATTATATAGAACTCTTTGTGTGTGTTTATGTGTTTGTCAGGCCGAGGAAAAGGCTGATGCCCTAAACAAAGAGTTGCTTCTGACCAAACAGAAACTAGTGGATTCTGAGGACGAAAAGAGACGACTGGAAGAAGAGTCTGCACAGGTTAGAGCCGACAAGAACATTTTGTTAAGATCCAAACTGAGTCCAAAACCTTTTCTTGAGCTGTGCTCATATATAATGTATATTTCACTTTAAACATCATGTGGTTAATAGGGATGTACATAGAATGAAAACCACTAATAGTGTCTGTATTCATCTACATTTTGCTCTTGGTCTCCATTTATAATTTGTCCATCTCATTTTCACCATTTCCATATGGTTAAAAAAAATGCTGTGTCAGTGTAATATAATTGGTGTAAAAGATCAATGTGAAGCTTATGCAGGGGGCTTCATCTAGTAACAACACACTCCCTCCACAGTCAAACATTCAAGGTCAGAGGATGTCAGTTCTTCTTTGATGTTCACTTTCATGAGATCAGTGAAGAATGACATTCAAGCAGGGGACAGACATGCTGACCCCTTTCCCGTGTGTGTTCAGTGTCCTTCAAATGCCTCCTATCTTGTTGAGTATGTTGGTGTAGGTGTGATTGATGTATGTGCTTGCATGCAGGTTTTATAGAAGGCGTGACTTTGCCCTCAGCTTCTCGTCTGCCAATACCTTTCTGTGTCTTCCTTACATTTCATGGCCGTCACACAGTCTCTGGGGTGTTAAGTGGTGATGCTCCTGTCCTTGGTCTTTGCCCTCCAACATCCTGACACTATCTGTGTCTTTGTGTGTGTGTGTTTACAGCTGAAGGAGATGTGCCGACGAGAGCTTGATAAGTCTGAGTTGGAAATTAAGAAGAACGGATCCATTATTGGAGAATATAAACAGGTATGTACTTTTGTATCTGAAACTTGTGCATAAGAATTTATTTTGGACTGAGACTGCATAATTGATATTGAGATGTTACTTTTTCAAAACCAAAGGGTAATTCAAATATACAGTACAAAAAATATAATAAAATGAATACAGGTGAAATTGAATGAACTCTATTTTTATTCCTGGTCTGTTAAATAGTCTCAAAACATTCTCTTCAGTGTTTCAAACTACATCCAATTCCATTTTGAGTGATGTTACTTAGAGGGTAGTTTGGTCTATTTTGGTTTGTTTTACTTTTTCCCATCTTGAAATTATTGTTGATGTTTGAGGAATGAGTCATGTGCACCTCCTTTCATATCTATGGTCTGATCAAGCCATTGCTTGACAACTGAAAATATTTAAAAAATAATATAAAGTGCACTGTTTTCATTAGAAATATCTAATTTTGTAAACTCTTGCTGAGTTGACCCCTGCGTATTTGATTGCTGAGCTCATGTGCATATTTTTTGAGTTCCTGTCTCCATGTTCCTCTTATGGTGAGTTTTAGATCTCATCTTGTCACATAATGCTTAAATATAAACCTATACAGATCAAGTACTATTACCTTCAGCACAGAGACTATTTGCAACAATCCAGCTCCTCCTTTGAGGGACAGAAATAGCAAGAGAACTAATTTAGAAACAAATCTGAACTTCACCGTAGTTGAAAAGTATTAGCAGAAGAATGAAATTGACAGCAGATCTAAAAACTGGTGACAAGAGCCATCATAGAGGAGAGGTTTGATGGATGTGTGATTTTGCACCTGTTATGGGTGAATGCAGACCTCAGATTGCTGACATGCATCTGAGAGCTGTGCTGAGCAGAGCTAAGTGTGAAAATGGGGCTTCTTTAAAAATAGTTTTGTGTCAGGGAAGAAGGGTTTGATAGATGAAGAGGCAAAAACAAACAAAAAAAAGAAGTCTTTGCGTGTACGCGAGCAAGCAGAAGGAGGACAAGAGTTTCAATATGAAGAATTCTCCAAAATACCCTTCCTTGATTTTAACCCAGTTAACTTTTATTTCTCTTTATATATAGTTTTTCTATGTCACTGCCTGCAAATACTGTTTCTGTCTGTGGAATTAAAAGCCTGAAAAATCATTCATTTGCCAATTGCCCTTCTTGCCCAAAACAGACAGAGAAGCCAATGTTGAGTGGTGCTCTAAAATCTTTGTTGTAGGAGCAGAGCCTCTGTTGATAAAATCAAGCTGGCTGGGTCATTGCCAGGTAGCAGCAACTGGTGCCAACTCTCTCTCTTTCGCTCTCTCTTATGGTCTTTCAGCATTATCAGCATTATATTGTATATTTATATTATACAGTTTCAAAATATTTGCAAAAATATTCAGCAATTCTGCATGTCTGCATCTAGGTCTAAGCTTAATACTGTAACACAGTGGAATTAACAAGGTCCCTGCTTCTGATCCCAATTAGACCAATAACCCAAAATCAATTACACCTGTAGAGTCACCTTTCACTGTGGAATTTGCATGTTCTTCCTTTGTATGCATGGATTTCTCCCGTTACTTCCTCCCACAGTCCAAAAACTTGCAAATTGGGGATTAGGTTAATTGGAGACCCTCAATTAACCTAATCAATCTAATCAATCTAATCAATCAATCTGACCGATCATGTAAATGTGACAGCTCTGTGACTGCTGACCTTTCCAGGGTGTTTCCGCCTTTTGTCCTGTGTCAGCTGAGATTTTTCTCAAGCTTCTCCTGTGACTCTGTGAGAAAAAGTGAATGTATATGTAATGATATGAATGATTAATATTTAAAATCTTCCAGTAGGCCCTTTTCTAGCAGGTGCACCATATATAATATTTAATGGTCAAGAAAACAGGCCCCAGACATTAACGTTAGGGCCACAATTGATTAATTATTCAGTGGAATTGTCTAAAAATCGAAAAATACGGTATGAAAAATGTGAAAACTAAAATATGGCTTACGACTGATAAGCTGGAAATGAACCTCAAAATGAGTTTACTGTTAGTGTGATGCTGCGGTATCAAGCACAAAGGAGATTAAAATGCCTATTCTCTGTGTGGGGGGCATGTGGAGGAGCAAAAAGTAAAAAAAAAAAAAAAAAAAAAGAATGAAAGGGCAGGAGACAGCTGCAACATCAAGAGGGATAACAGATTGGTAGTGTTGCAGGAAAAGTAGTGAGGTGGGTAGAGTAAATGAATGAATGCTAATGAAGGAGACGATGACCACTGAAAAAAGATAAAAGGCATGTAGGAGGAAAATGATTGATATCTCCTTGGCTAAAGATATACAGAGAGAGGTGTATAGATTCATCTTAAAAGGAGGAGGATGAGAGATATACAGTATATGCTGCAGAAAACAGGAACAAATAGAGAGATGTGATGACCCAAGTACCAGTTAGGATGACTCATGTCACATTGATCTCTCTTTTCATCTGCAAGCAGAAGCTGTGTGTGTGTGTCTGTCTGTCACTGATGATAGTTGCTGTGGGTTACAGCTATAGATTGAAAAGAAGAAAAAGGGACTAGATTTCTGTGCAAGCAAGTAAGCAATATGTTATCTATAACACATTTCATGTAGAAAACACAATGTGCTTAACTAACTTTGACCTATGCCCAAAGTTGTTGCCTTGAAAATAACATGGATTGCATAAAGATAAAACATAAGACCCAAGTACTAGAACCAGTCCAAAAACATGCAGATTTGGGGTTAGGTTAATTGGACACTCTAAATTGCCCGTAGGTGTGAATGTGAGAGTGAAAGGTTGTCTGTCTCTATGTGGCCCTGTGATGGACTGGCGACCTGTTCAGGGTGTACCCTGCCTCTCGCCCTATGTCAGCTGGAGTTAGGCACCAGCGCCCCCCGTGACCCTTAGTGGATAAAGTGGTAGAAAATGAGTGAGTGAGTGAGTGATAAGACCCAAGTACACACATGTACGTAAAATCTAAGCATAAATTATATATTTGCATTAATGCCATTGAAAGTAATGCATTGTATATGCACAATCCATGCGGTGAACCATGTTGGAATAATAGTGAAGTGATATCATTATGTTTATTAATGGATTTAAAGTGTTAAAGAGAGCCTGATCAGCCAGAAAGAGTTGGGAATGGAAAATACCAAGTAGGTCATTGTCTTATGTTCAGTCTCGAAATGCAGAAATTGTCTGAGCTACACAACTGAGCTCAACTGAGCTACACAACACACTCTACCTCTGATATCTGCTCTTATTTGCATAGGCAAGAATTTGGTTTAAGTTTATATGCATGTTGACCACATATGACCAAGACATATTGTAGGTTTTGGCCATTTCTTGTTTTTAGTGAACCAACAGAGCAGTTTTTGAGGTGTACAAACTGTATGGACTGTCACATTGACTGACACAATCGAGTTTGGCTGAGTGGTTGATTGAGTAGAAAACATGTAGCTGAACCAGTCTCTCATCTGTGGTTCCTATAGATCTGCTCCCAGCTGAGTGAGAGGCTGGAGAAACAACAGACTGCCACAAGAGGAGAGCTGGAGAAAATCAGGGTGAGTCTCTTTTTTTTCCACTTAAACACACACACGTTTGGACAGCTATACTTCTTAGGACACTACACTGACTTCCATTCATTTAGACAGCCTGAACAGGATCCATAACCTTAAACAGTTAATGCCTAACCCTAACTTTAACCTAACCACAATTCAAATGTTAGCCCTAAGCTAAACCAGTTCCTAAAAATGAGGTTCTGCCTAAAAAATGAGGCCAAAGGAGACCAAAACCCTAAAAAATGAGGTTTTGGTCTCCATGAAGACTACTGGCAACTGCTGACAATGTCAGAGTTTATGCCAGGTCCTAAAGCGGTGGCAAATTCACATACGCACACAGCTGCATGCCATCAAACACATGCTGTAGTTTAACAGCCAGAAATTGTAAGTGGATCATAATTACATAATTACTCTGCTGATATGATGTGAATATAATATTGTTTATGTGTGCCATTTCTACTCTTTGAAGAATTAATGACAGCTCTAAGGATGACTGACACAACTATTTGCTGCCTATCACTTGTGTGTTTTGTCTACAAACATGTTCGATTTAAGATGAAATAATGGAGATACATTACTGTGCAAAGGTCTCAGGGCACCACCAGCCTTGTGGATGGGAATGATGTATTTGAAAGTTGGTACATATTAGTAAGTACTCAGTGAGTTTACAACATGTGTATGTAATGGTCAACCTGGTGTATTTGTCGACACAAAATCCACTAACATTAATTCGGGTTCCAGTCTAGGTTTAAGAGAATCAGGGTCCAGCTTTTGTTCATGTATGTTTCCTTTAAGCCTGGTCACTACTGTCTTAGCCAGTATCAGCCTGGCAGCTTCAATGCACAAATGCAACTATTTTAAGTAACATGTTGCCTTGTTGTTGATGTTTTCACTTGGGAAATCAAAAGAATGAGGAGTTAGACAAAGGATGCAGGGCTAGATATCTTAGTTCCAACACGTGGCTCCTGTGCTGTTTGTGTAGGCTGTAGTTGGGAGCCACAAAGACTCTTGAAAAGGCACATTCATCATGCCAAGGACAAGTCCTGCAATACAAAGGATGTATCAAGGTCTGTCTGTCTGTGTATGCATGTGCCTTTTTCCATTTGTTATTCACTAATAGTGTTGCAACCAAAGCAGTAAAACTTGTCAGTGGTGGAACAGTGATGTGCAGTGGAGTGAATATACAATGTGCTATAAGTATTTATTAGCATTGTTCAAATCGCATACTGATATTATATTTTAAAACTTCATTTAAAGTGGTGACAGAAGCTATTTTACCTCAGGTTCACTGCTGCTTCATTAATATTTTGATCCACTTCTACAGTGTTGAGGAAACTGTAAAAACATAATGGAACTGCTATTTTAACTCTGAACTCAGTTGACAGTTTGATAGAAGAAAATGCTATATTGTTATGAAATACTCATTTTAAAGGAATATCTCAAGCCGCATTATGTAGTAAATTGCAAAGGCACACAACCTTGATTGTTAAGGTTTGTAGACCGTGTCATTTGCAAATTTGGATACTAATCTGTTTACAATATAATAGTGTCTAAGGATTCAATTAACAAACAGGACCCATGTATTCAGTCCCCAACAGCGTTGTCATTGTAAAATTTAACAGGACACTTATTTTCTTGCCGCTTTATTCAGTATTGTCTGTTTCGTATTTTAGGTCAAAACTTACATTCAAAACAGTGATAATATGTGTAGCTTTCATTCCTGTTTGGTAGCTATAAGCAAGTGAAGACACTCCTACTGTCCTTTCTACATATGATCATTCTACAGCCACGTTATTTAAGATTCATTTAAGGACTATTTTTTTTCACCAGTTAATGCCAAACTATCAACTAACATGAACTAACATTATTTTCCTGCTTCTATACTCAGACTTAAACATGCTTCCATTTCGGTGTAGTTGTGTGGCTTTGTTCCCAGTGATTTTTCTGTTCCCAGTATTGGCTCAGTACATGCAAAAGCACTTCCAAAAAAAGGAGCACTTTGACTAAAGGGCTGTGGCCATGAATCAACACAAGAGCTGGTTCATGATCTCCTACTGTAACTAAACAGCACATCTCAAAATGTCACACCTTTAGAAATAAAATAGTTTCTGGTTCATCCAAGATAGACTTTTTTTTTTATTGATACGTTAAATCACTGCTTGATATATCATCTTAGTATAATGCTCAGTGCAGAAATTCAAACAGATTGGAATGTTCACACTCTTACAAAAATCTAACAAAAACACTTTTTTGTAGAAGCTTTTATTCTTTGACTTGTTTTCCTGGACTGTAATCTTCTATTGCGCTTTATTCTTACGTTCTTCTCCAAATGAGGTATGTAATAGATGCTCTTAGCTTTTTATCTGATCTGATATCTTTCTTTGTGCCATTATCTGAATTCTTTCTTTGTGCCTTTTACTCCCCAAATCTTCATCTTCTGTTATTTTATATTTTCAGTCTCCCCAGCTCAAAGGGGGCAGCACTGAAAAGCTAAATGCTTCACCAAAAAAAAAAGCAGCTTGTAAGGTCAGACAGGTATAAAAATGTGATTTCTTACCATATTTCTTTCTAACATCTTCTCTTCTTTCCAAATTATTCGTCTCTAGTCCAAAGTGGAAGGTTGTGAGAAATGCAGCAGTCTTTTCAACAAAGAAGGTCGTGTGCGGGCCGCTGTGACCACAGCGCCTGCTGGAGGGACTGAAGAGATGGATGAGGAGAAAGAAAGTTTGAAGAACCAGCTGAGAGAGATGGAGCTTGAACTAGCACAGACCAAACTGCAGCTGGTGGAGGCAGAGTGCAAAATCCAGGTACAATAACACAGTTTTGGTCCTGATATATTAAAAAACGTTTCGGACTGAAATCTATCATTGTAACCACAGACGTGAAATTGTTATTACATTTAACTAAATTGAATTAAATTTAAATAAAATTAATTTCATTGTTACATTTCTTTACTTCTCAGTCTAAATGAAGAGCTTGTGAGTCATGTTCCTAGTTTGTAGATGTACTAGAATAGTAAATCACAATTTCAATTTCTCCGCTTCTGTCACGACTTGTAAGCTCCTCCAGCTGGTGTTGAAGTCAATAAATAAACAGACCTTGACTTCCAGTTATAGTCGCACTTCAAATACCACTTCAAAAGCCTCTAATGTAATTTCATCGAAGAGGATACAGACATCTTGGAAAGCCAGAGGTTTGAAAAAAGAATTGAGACTTAATCACTTCCAGGCAGTCCAGTTATTTAACTGAGGATAGTCAGTTTCTTGATATTAAGGCTGCCTGGTGTAATGTAAAATATGTCAGCGTGATGTCTCCCGCATGACAATTAAAATGGAAGTCAGGGTTTTTGCTACACTTACGACTTTATCAAGCCAGAAGAGCTCTGGAGTAAAGAATTCCTGGAGCCACAAATAAAGAAAGGAGAATTTGCTGTTAATAGGATACAGACAAGGAAATTGGGAACATTGTTGTGGAGCTTGACTTAGTTTATCAGCTGAGTGTTGACAGGGTCTGAAGCTATGTTAAGAAAACAGGGAGCTGTGAAACACAGTTGAATGATATTGTATATGTTTCATATACTGTATATATGTGACCACACTTACTGTCATGGTCTACTCACTGGTCAGTTTGAAAATAATTTATAAATAATTTATAATTTTATAAATTTTAATATTTTCATTGTCTATGCGTTAATTCATTTTGTATATCAGTTGTTGTTATTAATCTATAAAAATAATATTTTTGCCATTTGCCATTGTCTTTCTTTTTTTTTTTGTCCAGGATCTTGAGCACCACTTAGGTCTGGCCCTCAACGAGGTGCAGGCTGCCAAGAAAACCTGGTTCAACCGAACGCTGAGCTCCATCAAAACCGTCACTGGGACCCAGGGCAAAGAGACCACCTAATCTAAGAAAATGCCCATCCAGCCAGTTTCACCCAGACCATGTCTGGAGCTCAGTGCTCCTCATCACACTGAAAACACACTGAAACTCTGGACCCCTAAAAGTTACTCACTGGGCCATAACTGTAACTTGAACATTGACTGTTAAAACCCAGGATGATGACAACCACAGACTGTGTTACTTATCAAAAATGTCCTTGTGTGTCCCCCGTTACCACGCCTACTGAGCTAATCACCCTCATAACTTGCCCTCTTCATCCCAAATGACTACAGCCTGCTCTGCTGATGAGAAGGGGTTGAAAAACATCGTCCCCAGAAGAAACAATGCGCTTCCACCGTTGAACAGCGAAAAGGGTAAATACGTTAATAAATAAATGCTTCACTGATTTCTGTCTTTGTACTGCTGATATTAATGACCAGCAGAAGAAAGGTAGGACATCGGGACACTGTCACTGTCCTAACGGGATAGAGATGACAAACATTCCGTCGCTCCTTACTTTTCTGCATGCTCCCCCTCTCGACTACTGGCACAAAACAACCAGTCCCTGTCAAACGTGGGTTTTTCGGTACGAGAGCTAATATGCGCCTTTTCAAAACTGAGCTTTTTCTAATTTGCGTTGAAGAATAACTTTGTTTTTCTATGTATGTAAATGAATGTGCTTATGTAAAGAGGGTGTGTGTGTGTGTGTGTGTTTGTAAGATTTTTTCCCCCTGTTATTTCTTTTCTGTGTGTTTTATATGTTTACGTATGTGACTGGAAAAGAATGTTCGACTGCATTAATAATCGACTGAAATAACTCTAAACTGAGTATAAAAGAGAAAGAGAGCGTTATGAAAGTCCAAGATACAGTTAAAGCACTAAGGTTATGAATGTGTGAATGCATGTTAAAGGATAACATAAGATTTTCCTGTGGTCATCGAGTTTCTTTAAATGTCTAAATATGTATATAAATTATGCTGAAGAAAAGTTTGCTGACGATGCCTTGATGTGAAGGTTGATAGAGATGATACAAGTTGATATGAAAATGGAATTCACATTCTAAACAGAAACTTAAAATCTTTTTTTCGGTTTCAGACATAAAATATGGTTGAGGTGGCGCCTCAACCTTCACTTTTTTTCTTTTTGGTTTGGATCTCACAGCACAAAGAAACTTAAAAAAGCTCCAAGCCATGAAAACCATGCATGCATTTTTCAGTATGTGTATGTATGTGAGAACATTGTTGAGCCCTGGACTGGTGCAATGATTGTAATCCAAGTCACAAATGGAAAAGACACACACAAAGATAAAACTGCAAATCCTGCTGTATTTCAACACACCTCCAGAATCCACCTCTCTTATTTGGGAGCCAGCTGCTCTTTGAACTTTGACTGTAACTGGCAGGACCACGTTTGATATTTTGTTGAGCAGTGAGCCAGGTTGTACTTTTTATTCTTACCACTACACAAGCACTGAATTACAATGTCCGCATGCACTTAATATTTATACAAAGGCAGGTCTAATACAGTGTGCACCTGATTGTATGAATTGTTGTTTTCCATTACCCTCGAATGACCCTTGCTATGTTCTCCCTCTTGGATCACCATGTGTTTACAACAGCCAACAATGGACAAACCATCTTTTGAGTTTTGATACTAAGTGAAGTCTACATAGGTTCTTAGTAACAACAACAACAAAAAAAACACGTCTTGTTGATGAGAAATGCTAGAAAAGGATGATAGAGAAGATGTTGAAAAACTAAAAGGAAGGACACAGATTAGTGCACATGGTGAACCACCAGATGAGCGTTGTACAGCATATGAATATTGGCTTGGCTTGAATTTCTGCTCTTCGTATTGAGAGTACAGTTTGTGGTCACACATAACGGGTGGGTCACGTTTGTAACAAAGAACCTTGAATCCTTTGATGAATCAAAGATACAATCACGTATAGTGAGGACAGTGTGTCCTCTGCCTGTGTTAGCGTCCCCTGTGTCACACTGTATAAGAGTGTTTGCTCCTGTCACAGTGCGCAATACAGTCACTCATCATTTTGCAGTGATCCAGAGATAAAAACTTTTCTTTATTTCACTCCACACACAAGAGTGTGTTTGGGATTAGGCGGAGCAGGGTAACTCTAGCACCTGACAGCCACTCACCACAAAACTGAAGATCGTGATTGATTTTTTTCAAAACAGCGTGGGGCAAAAGTCCCTGTTAGACATTTCAAGCAGCTTCGTGCCACGAAGAATTCAACTGGACCAGGTTTAAATATAGAAATGGCCACTGTCAAACATATACACCGAAAGTGTAACTGTGCACCTTAAGCCTGAGTTACACCATCAGTCATGCTGGGTTCTCGCTGTAATGTCTCGAGAGGTCAAACTGACGACCAAATGGTAAACAGTGGATGGTGTTTGGGGGGGGTTGGGGGTGGCTATGAAGAGGGCTCAACAATATTTTCAATATTGGTCATACTTCATGTGTCACATGAGATTGAGGGGAGACTTTTTTATATTTTACCAGCCTAAGGGTTATTATTACTGTAAATTATATCTAACTTTAAGATGGAATCTGATTGGCTGAAATCTACGTGTGATGTCAATGAAAAGATCAAGATCAAAAAAAAAGAAAAAAAAAAAAGAATAAAAACACAGAAGGGCCATTCTCCTGAAGGCACTGGGCTGTACATAACAAACATGAAATAATTAATATTGAGTTTTTGTTTATGACTTTCTACTCTGTTATGATCACTAATGTTGCCTACTTGTACCTACCTACCTACCTGCTGCTGTGCTACAGTTTAATCCACAACTACATTTTTAATGTTTATTTTGTTCTGAGCTTCTCAAGTCACTCTGCTGTTTGGTTAATTAAATGCCAAAATGTAGCTTTATCATTCAACAACAAAAACATTATCAGTGTGTGGAAATTGTAATAGTGTAGGATGCATTGTGTATACTTCATGAATTTCAATATAAAGATATCAACACAGGAGTATTTGTGCTTAGTTTTTTTTTTTTTCAGTGTGGGACAAACAAGTCAAAAAAGTCAAGGAAAAATGATTTCTTTATTTTATATTATTTCTCTCATTTATCATCATCTTGGACAGTTGCAGCAGTTAGAGACACACACGATGCATCATAATAAGAGACCAGTTGCAGCAGCAGCTCCACCGCTCCCTGGATGTCATTTAAAATGTTTCGATTAAGTTCTATACTTTTGTTTCACCAAAAACACATTCCCGCATTCATCACAGTAGAGGATAATGGTACCATTACAGTAGTAATGGTAAAATTTATGATTGATTTTCAGCTTTATTTCACACCCAAAAACATATTCTGTGGTTTGATGCTTGATCCCTGGTTTTAATATTAACTCAGATCTGTCAGCAAAAGAGAGGGTAACTTGAAATCGGTGTGAAAACAAGGAAAATAAACTCAGGGAAACACAAGTTTCGATTGATTTCCATCACCTCAGAGAACAAATCTAAACCCCTTGAAATCCACAGATATACAAACAGCGTGGAACAGTAAGTTAAGTTGAGTGAAAAAGTGAAAGGATTACAGTCTTAGTATTTAATTTTATTGTTGACTTTTTTTAACAACTAAACCTTTATCACCAGATATGTGTTCTAATGTTTTTTTAAAAATACATTTAAAAGAAATCTACTTTTATTCATGGTAACAAACCATTTCTTTTAGTTGTTTTATGACATCATCATCCTTTACTGTTTCTTTCAGGGCAAACCTGCTATGAAATGTCAAAATGAGGATGAAAATTTCAAAATTAGTTAGCCACTATGTTTTTTTTTTTTTTTCCTCTCTCTCTTTTTGGTTCTATATTTGTCACTGATGGATCCCAACGACTCATTGTTTCCTCACATCGGCTCATTCCCTCTATCACATTAGACATAAACTCAAGAAGTCGATGGTGGTTTTGTGTTGGCTGAATATTCGCATATTCAGGTGTCACGCAGCATTTTATGTATTTATTATTTCTGTTTCTATCGGTCTCCTGAGTTCAAAGCTATCCTCTATAAGAGAAACCCAAAAAGCCTGGAACTGCACTGCACAAGCACTGCGACTGAAAAAAGGAGAAAAAAGGATGAAAAGCAGCCCAGGCTGTTGTCATAATGAAACTTCTCAAAAAAATCACCCCGAGGGAACATTTCTCTGGACATCTGAGAGTTTTGAACATGAAAATAAACCCGATTCCTTCTTACTAATTATGTCTGGTGAAAACAGCATCGACTGTATCTACCAGCCTCTTGAACAAGACGTTTCCCTTGAGCTGCAGGAAAATCTCTCTGTTACTTTGGCTCCACTTCTATCTCTCATCCTCTCCCTCAGAGAACATGTCTCATAAAGTATGGCTTTGCTCTTATCTGTGCCTTTTCTGTGCTATCCTCTGCCTTTGGCTTCAGTGTGGAAAACGTATGGCGTGCCGGAGGTCTCACATGCTGAATGTAATATGCAGGAGCGTTTATAACGTAGCGACATTATCACCTGGGTTGATGATGGCTGTCACCTCTGCAGCTGCAAAAAAAAAAAAACAAAAAAAAAACAATGCAAAGGCTGGAGATAATAAGTATCAGCATTATACAATATCAGCCTGACACTTTTCTGCCCTCCTCCTCTTTCTGTCCTGCATTACTGAGCTATAAATAAGACGCACAGGCAGCAACAGAGTTACATGCAGAAGTTGGAATGTTGATGGGACGGACGTCTTCAGTTGCTGCTCGGCTCGGTATTGAGTGATTTAAGAGTCAGGGATGAAACCGAGTGTGTTTGCGTGTGTGCGTGAAGCTATTTGGACCACAGACCCCCCCAAACAACCTGGCCAACTCCCCGTCACCCAAACCCCAGACTGCAGCAGCACACGCTGAGGTTCTGCTGCTTCAGCTTCAGATGTGAAACAATATGTATCATGATAGGTCAGCATCGATGTTTAAAGGTGATATGTACAGTACTGTGCAAAAGTCTTAGGCCGCCATTAGACTTGTTGTTTTAGCAGTGCTATAATGACCATACTGTGCAATTATTTCTCAATCACTTTATTGGAACACATCCTGAAACACATACGCAGTTTGGAAATAACATCTTTTTTCAGAAAAAACAAAACAACAAAAATGCTTCTATAATATCCAATATTTAGTGTGACCTACATTTACACTTGAACAATAACACAACCATGGCTCTTTAAAACCTGGAATGGAACCCTAATGTTATTGGTAAAACCTGTGTTTCTCCTACTATTATACAAATAGCTGCTGTGAAAAAGGTCTATTATACTCAAGACATGTTTGCGCATTACATACACATGTTGCACAAGTTCAACTCACTGAAAGGTTGATCATATAGTATAAGACTGACTTTTAGTCACATCTTTTCAATCTAAACGCCAGCGATCACAAAACTGACATAAAAACAACAAAGCTGGTGGTGGCCTAAGACTTATGCACAGTACTGTAGGTAAGACGTTCATCATGTTAAGACACCAGAGATTGAGGAAACACGTTAGATTGAGGACCTGGCTTCACTGATCACAACGGTATATTCACAAAATAAACTTTGTTTACAGCTCGTAGCAGCCCAACACATGAGATGCTGGCGGAAAGCAGTGAGCTGCGAAGTGCCGGGAATATTGAATGCGTCGAAGCAGTGTGGCTAACTCCTCAGTCAGGAAAGCAGCTATCGGCTGTCCTAAAAGTCCCTAGAAGTTGCTCAATGACACCAAATGTGTATTAGTAATGGATGGTGTAGGAGAGAGGCATAATGTCGTGTGAGAGTCAAAAAGTGAAATAACCGCAAATGACATTTCTTCTGTCGATTCCTAATTATTTTAATGTAAATGATTCCAACCCTTCTCCTTTATCTGGGCTGAGACACTCTGACGGTTATTTATTAATTTGTTTGTTTGTTTTTAGTTGACTTAAGTCTAGTTGGGTTTTTAACCTTACCAGTGAACATTTTTAAGTATAAGAGGTGGGGAACAGAGTATGTGTGCAGAGCTTATTAAAGATTCTTTATTGTACCAACAAAACTCTAAACTCTAAAACCTGCTGGTTGATGTAGTCCACTTTGTGTTTTTCTCACTCGTGTGTTATATTTATATAATGTAATTGTGACTTCAGTGTGAAGCGCTGTCTCTCCACAGATGAGCGGATCTCTGTGTGGTGGAGCTGACCTTCCAGTTCCTCGGTCAGTTCACTGCATCTCAGTAACTCGCTTGTAGTTCATGACCACAGTGTCCATTTTGTGCTGTGGTAGTGGCAGTTCACTTTTATTGGGTTGTGTACGTGTGTCGCTGTGGTGAAGACCTTGGTTAGACCCATTTGGTTTGTGGCTGTTGCACTCCACTTTGTGTGGGACACTTGTGTTACTGTTTGTCTTTTGTGATGTTTTCACCACATGGTGGCGGCCATTTTGTCACCTTGTGGGAGTGACACCCACCGCTGAATCCAGTTCAGATCTTCTGTAGCTGCTTTGGAGTTACAGATTTGGAAAAGAATTGGAATACACACTGACCAACTGGTTTCAGCAGACTGGTTTCTGTTGTATGACGACTGAACGACTGAGGATCACTCATTTAACGACTACAGGATCCGTCGAACCAACTGAAGCAAACCGCAGGAGCGATCATGTCTATCAGAGCGGCAGTTTAAAGGGTAACCAAAGATCGCCATCATTGTGTTGATATTCTCGCTACTTCCTATCATCTCCATCTCCTGGTGCTATCTCTGCGTCCCACCTATTCTTTTTCATTGGCTGTTTTGTGTTTGCAGTTGGGTCAGTAATCAATACGCACTACCCGACTGACTGTTACTGAGGTCGGATTGAGTCTTTACCCCTCACACATGAGCAGCTTTCTGTGCCACCTAGAAATACTGACTGTCCCCAACTAGATCTGTCTGGTGAAGACTCTGTCCGACTGCGAACCGTGGGTTAAGTCGGGCAAAAAAGAAAAATTGTATAGTGTGTTTCTTCCTGAGTGGAGGTGTTACAACCCAGGCACATGCCTTCTTTTACGAGATGGTTGAAAGTGCGCATGTTTGATTGAAGGATGGGTGTGTGAGTGTCTGGTGGATTGTGGGAACTAAGGCCTGAGCATCCCTTGAACCACTCACAGTCAGACCTTTTGTGCTTGTTTTTAATTTAGTGTGTGAGTGTGTTTTCCTGCGAGTTGGGAAGAGAAAGTCTCTGTGTGTGGGTTTCCTCTGGGTTCTCCGGTTTCCTCCCACAGTCCAAAAACATGCAGAGGTTAACTGGACACTCCAAATTGCCCATAGATAGAAGTGTGAGAGTGAATGGTTTACGTCTCTGTATGTTGGCCCTGTGATAGACTGCTGACCTGTCCAGGGTGTACAACGCCTTTCGCCCTACGTCAGCTGGGATTGGCACCAACAACCCAATGATCCTAGACAGTAGACAAAGGATGGATGGAAGCTCCCGAGCAGACAGTTTTACCTTCAATCACCACCTGTTGTTGATGCTAAAAGTAACCAAAAAAGTTTAAACACTTATAACAATGTAACAAAGTGGGATGATAACATAAGGGGATGTGCATGAACACACTTTAACACTGTTTTTTAAGTGCAGCGACTTATTTATTTTACTTCCTGAATCACACCCATGCAATGTTTTCAATTAGAAGTGTTTTAAAACGTCACTGGTGAACATATTTATTATGTTCATCAATGAGTGCTCATGTGCAGACACTTTAAAATAATTAAATGAATAATATAAATGCTTTTATGTTAATGCATCCAAAAGAGAATGTTCTTGAATGGAGGCTGTGACAAAGTACCATTAGGGGAACATTCTGGGAACCGAATGTGTGACCAAAGGTTAACTTTAGGAGAATGTTGGGAAAACTTTCCATATCAGCCACAGGATAACCTAAGGAGGAACCTTGAGGGAACATTCCCACAACTGAAAGGTAACTTTCCAGGAAGTCATTTCACATACCTTTATTTCAACATCTATGACTCTATGCTGTTGTACCTTTTTTTTTCTTTAGAGTAAAGACATTTATTCCGGCTCTGTTGAATCCAATTACTTAGCTATCAGTTTCCTCTTTGTAGACAGTTAAGCCCGAGGGGTATTTTCAGTGAAAGAAGTACATAATTTTCTTTATCTGCCACAGCTCATTACCACAGTCATAGAGAAATAATAACTCATCTAATTTTTTTTTTATATTAAATCCCTCCTCACGTCATCCTCAGTCAATAAATCCACCAAAAACCATTTCTTCTTAACCCAGGATTTTCAAACATGCGTGCTGCCAATGTAATATATAAACTTGTTGTTGAACCTTGTTGCATGTTTGAACAAAGAAGAGGTTATTTTCTGTAGTTGGTTGATGTCATTTTACATGAACACCAGGTTCGATGTGTTTTATTGATTTTGCACAGATTCATCTGCCATGAGGACATACGGGGGAGCACTGGCAAGCACTGTTGGCTCACAGGAAGAAAGTCACCCGTTCTAATCCCAGTTCAACTCAGGGATTCTTGGTATGGAGTTGGCATGTTCTCCCCCATGTGTGCGTGGACACGTTTTGCTCTGTGTTGACTGGGATTGGCTCCTCGTGTGGAGGATGAAGTGGCTGAGTGAGCGAGGGAGTCAATCTGCCATGAATACATTCGTCACAATTCTGACTTTGAGTCGCGTCCTATTTCACTTTTTTAGTAATAGCAGAAGAAGTTTGGTTTCCAAGTTGTGTGGAATGCAGTACTAACACCATTGTCCTCTTCTGTAAGCAAGTCTGTAAATTACTTATACTGCAAAATATTATAAGATTTGAATCTCTTTTCTGTTTAAATTAATAATAAATTGCCATTTGGGAGATGGGTGTGGATGGCAATCGGCTGCGGGAGGGAGCAGGTGTGGTGATGGCTCAGGAAAGCAGTCACAGGTGAGCCGATTGGCACAGCTGGTGCCACTTTGTAATCATGCTCCCTTTATATGCAGTAGCTGGGCAGACCTGATGATGATGATGATGAGGAGGGGGGCTGAAGGACTGACCGAACAGTTGAGGCTGGTTTATGCGTGCAGTGTTTGTTGATGATTCTGAGTTGTACCTGCAGAACTCTACAAAAACTGCTAAGGCCACGTAAAGAGCATTTTCTGACAGTCATACTCTGAATAAGCACTAGTTTGATGAAACGTGTGGGCTATTCTGATCTTCACAATATTTAGACATGTACGTCTTAATCATATTATAATGTCTGAGTGAAGCTTTCACAGCAGTGAATGTAAAATGAGACATGTGAGTCATAAACCAGACTGTGCACAGTTACATGTCAAAGTGTGAATAAAGACAATATTCTATTTAAACACCACAGTCTGACTAATGTCTTCTTCAAAATAAGGTCAGTAGTCAGATTATTGGTGTCCACAAATCTGCAGTCTCAGAAGTTTATAGGGGAAATTGCTCTTGGATTAGCGGCTTGTGTGATGTCACCTTTAAGGCTGCTAACCACATGGCATTATATGACCTGTTAAATCCTCACCATTATGTCTCCATCTATAAACAGGACCTCATGTCCAGCATCAGGAGTGAAGGAGGGAAGGATTGCTGTCAAATTAATCTGATGCATGAGCTCGTCAGAGCTGAAATATCATATGGGTGAATGAGGAAGTTGTCAGCGTTCCAAGGTCATTTATTGCCTGATAGCGCAGACGCCTCTGGTGTAATGTGTCTCATTGCTTTTCCAGATTAGTGTGTTCATCAACAACTCTGAGAAACAGACATTGTTCATGTCATATCACATGCAAAGTTGGTTTGATTTTTACTGATCGAATGAACAAGTGCATTTCTCAAGGTTTGGTCCATTTGCAATTTATTGATGGAGGCGTGGTTTATACAAATTAATTGCAGTCACTGATAATTAAAACTATGGACTGAGCACTAACAAACAAATACTACTTTGATTTGAATACTAATTTAATTTAACATTGTTCATACCTAACCTCTACTAATATGACTTTTTTTTAAAAAATTACATTTAGTGGTAGTGAATATAGCCGTTGCATTTAATCCATCCTTTTTACACACCAGTGTGTTGGGTGTGTGTGTGTTCAGTAATGAATTTGATCCAGTAACCCTTGTGGTTATGATTAACATTATCTGCAATAAACCTTCAGTGTCATTACATAAATGAAAAGTGCTGTTGTCCTTGATCTACCCTCTTTAGTTCCTATGGTAGATTGTTGGGGGAGGAAATGTTTCAAAAAGTACTAAAATAAAAAAAAGGAAAAAAAGTTAACGACTAGTGAGAATGTCTTGAACGAGATCAATATTTTTATGTATGATTTGTTGAAATTGGTTAGAAAATGTGAGGAGAGAGTGAGGAAGTGCAAACTCTGCATTCCCAATTAATAAAGAAAACAGGAAATGCTGACTCCAACATTCCCAACTAAATACAACCAAGATTTCTGACACTTTTGTTTTTAATGTTATCTTTTTTTTGTCACTTTCTGGGCAAATTAAATAATCAAGAGTGAGCTGGAAACATTACTATAAATGAATAAATGGGAAAAAAAAAAAAAAAGAAGTGACTTCCACACTGAAGTGACTGACTTCTGCTTTGTCGCGGTAACTGCCCTCAGATGGAGAGTTTAGTCCTCTTCCTCTCTGTCTCGTTTGCTTTTTCCCCCCCATTTGTTCCATTTGCTCTGCAAGATGACCGGCGGCCGTGGCTGCACGCTGGTGGCGTAGACAGCAGAAGATGTGACGATAATTGGGCTCAGCCTTCAGCAGAACTAAAGATGACTGACACTTCGTATTGCTGAACTGCCCTGTCCACAAACCCTTACTGAATGGAGCTGCTAATTATTACTTATAACCTTAACTCTGAATATAATATGACATAATGACACAAGTATTATCACCACTGGGTGTCAGAATGCTTCATGTGTGTGCGTGTGTGCGTGTGTGGTATAGCATTTTTCTTGGTGCACTCTAAACCAAACACGCATATACAATTCTGACATTGTGAAGACGTCACGAGAGCAAGTGTATTAGTTTCTGAAAAGTATTAAGTGATATTAATTAATGTACAATTTATAATCTGTATATGAACATTCCAGGCAATTTTGTTAAATAGTGTACTTTCATTAGTAAAAATCTTTCCAACTCTCTTTAAATCCAGTTCAGTGTAATGGATGTTTGTTGCCTTTTTTAGTGACGTCACATGCTTTACCCATCTCTGCTTAAAATTCAGGGGCAAACCCCCTTATGAAACATTAGAGCTAGAGAGATAGCAATAATCAGATTGTCCGTTCCACAATATACAGTAGAACTTTTAATTTTGTTGTTTTTGTTAAAGTGATTTTTTTTTTTAAGTAATGTATTCTTAAACCAAATATGCTTTTGTCTTTTTCTATATATTTTAAACCTTCTTTTCTCTTATCAAGCTCAGTCAGATAGAAAAACTTACAGGGAGATTTTCAGCACTTTCTCAATTTTATTTTCAACATTCAAGCAGAATATGTCTAAAACAGTAACAACCAGAGATCATCATTGATGTGCATGTTGCTACTAAATAAAATCATCAATACAGCCCCTCTTTTTCTTTTTTTTTTTTTTTCTTTTTTTAGCACGGCCAGTAAGATTCCCACTTTATCAGTGTTACATGGACTCTGATCATTAACTGGATCAAATGGATTCTGTGGACAGATATCACTTTATAATTTAATTAGGCATGATATATATATATATATATATATATATATATATATATATATAATTCCCTTGTTAAAAAATAAATAAAATAAAGTTAAATAAAAATATTTACAGGAAAAATAAAAATTCAACAATCCTCGAACACTACTTTTCTCAAAACATAAGTGAAATTTGAAAAGGGGACAGAAATATGAATCCTAACAAGGTGGATACGCCCAAAACCATCTCACACACAAGTAGATCAAAAGATATATATATATATAGATGTTTTATATATATGTATATATCCATATATATTCTGTATATACTTCTCTACAAAAAACTAGTTTACTCTTTCTATGAGTAAATACATTCTACTCTACAATCACTATGACAACAGCATACATTCCCAACCAAACGGCCCTGATCGTTTATCAGCAGGACATCGGACTTAAACAATCATTTGGCTGTGACCAGGAAATTTGCAACAGCATGCTCAGTGTGTATGCGTGTGTTTGTGTGTGTGTGTGTGTATGCGCGCGCACTTTCATATACGTGTGAAATATCTGCCTGGGCCCCCAATTTTTGTATACACACACACACACACACACACAGAAAATGATCTGCTCAGCAGGAGTTGTTCACTTTGCTTCAGCAGTTGAAATGTGATCCAGGATCTATTTCTGCTGCTCTGCAGAGTCCACGGTGACTTGTGGATGGACTTTGCGGCTCTTTGTGCAGCTCATTTCCCTCTGCTCGCAGTCAAATTTAGCACACCTCTCCCCGACTCAAACCTGCTACTTTGTGTGCTAATGCAACAAGGAACAGTTTTCCTTCAGAGACGTGATTTACAGAGTCTCTCTCTCTCTCTCTCTCTCTTTTTTAAACCTGGCATTTCATAACTGTCTAGACTGCGACTGCTGGGGTGATCAGATTTGTGTGACAAAGGCTTTAGAGTCTTTGGTATCTGGATGAATCCAGTCTTGCAGCACAAACCATAACTCTGCTTCCCAGAAGCATCTCTGCATCATTCGCTTTCCTTTTCAACCTTTTGACTTGCCTCAAAGATAAAGAGGTGCCTTTGGGGAAAAACAAAGCTTGCATGGTCTCCAAATAAGTCCAAAAACCCCACGTTACCTGACAATTCAAGTACTCCTAATTCTTTATCTAATGAATATACTGCAGCACTGAAACATGCAAAGCATCTGTATTTGGTGCTTAAGAAAAAGTTTTTTTTGACGACAGAACTGCCTCTTTTCTCCTGATAACGAAGCTTGAGTTGTTTACGCGTGACTGCTGTTTCTCCACAAAAGCAACTAAAAAACTCATTTCATGTAGTGCTACGCAAAGCCCGTTGTAAAGCACCGAGATAGTAAAGGATGTAGAAGGGAGTGTGGTTATTTTTCATAGATGGCTCAGTTCCTAAAGTACAAACAAGGCCTTACCACTTGTGTGACTCTCACTACATACAGTACAATCACATGTGAATTATACAAAGGACAATCAGAGAACGTCATGCTGCATCGATGTGCTCAGCTGTTACTGACAGTGAATGCACAACTATTTACATATATGATTACATGTGTGCTTGTATGTAAGTGTACGTTTGTCCATTTGCATATACATGTGTGTGTGTGTGTGTGTGTCAGGTAGCCCTGAGAAGGATGTGTGGGGTTTGTGCTTCTTAGGTTACAGGTGTTGTTGTTGTTGTTGTTGTTGTTGTTGTTGTTGAACACCCACCGACAGGCAGTGTTGGTAAAACTGGAGATGCAGGGAGGGATGGGCGTGTGCGTGAACAATGGCTGCCATAGTCTCCCATTAAGCAGAAAGCAGGTGCAGGGAAAATATCCATCACAAAGCTCGCTAACATCGCACAAACAACCATTACTCTCCAGAAAAGCTTTCCACGTTGACATTACTGTCCCACCCTGCCAATATGGCCACTGTGACTGTAGTGTGTTTCTCCAGGAAACATGTCAAAGGAATGTTTTCTATTCTGAGAACTGTCACAGTACAGTGTAGGGTTGGTAGAGTCATTTTCATAATGGAAAAATATGGGAAAAGAAAGACCTTGAAGATGTGTTTACACTCACCAGGCACGTTATATAGTTCACCTGTTCATCAGCTTGCTTATGCATATGTCTCATCCACCAATTAAATGGCAGCAACTCCATGCATTTTGGCACGTAGAGCAACTGAAACAAAAGGGATTTAAGTGATTTTATAAAGTAGCATACTATTTGGTGCCATATTATAGACATATAATATCCATTGTGTGGCAGTTCTTTGGGTGAAAATGCTTTGTTGGTGCCAGAGGTCAGGAAAGAATGACCACACTGGTGTGAAATGATAAAAAAAAAAAGTTAATATTAATTCAAACAACAGTGATTACAACCACAGGATGCAGAGGACACCATCTCTGATCACACAAAACATCTGACCTTGAAGCAAATGGGTTACAGCAGAAGACCACATTAAGGATGTGTCGATATGGTAGTCAGTATTGGTACTGGTCAGATACAGGTCAAAACTGGTGTCTAGCTTTTTTGCCTCACAGGAGGAAGATCAATGAGTGCCTTTCTGGGTTAGGGTCGTGGTTGTAGCCGGGTATTCTGGCTTCTTCCCAAAGACCCAAAACATGCAGATTGGGGATTAGATGAAAAGGTCATTCTAAACTGTGAATATGAGAGTGAGTGTTTTGCCCTGCGATGGACTGGCGACCTGTCCAGGGCATACCCTGCCTTTCACTCTAAGTCAGCGGCGATTGGCTCCAGCTCCCCTGCAACCCTCGTGTGGAGGACAAAAGCAGTGGATAATGGATGGATGTTCACTAAGCACAGGCTGTAAAAAGGGAGGTATGAATGTAAGCGAGGGATGCAGCGAAGTCCTTTTAAGATAAAATAAGAAAAATACAACAACTAGTGAGACAATAAGAAGACTATCGAACTGATACAACCTTAAGGTTGGGACACTGGTATGTGACATGAAAAAGTGGTATCCCTAGTGGATCCCTTGCAAACACCAGGTACCAATTTGTACTTTTATAAAGTAGACGGTGAATCTAAATATCTTTTCTAATCCCACTTGACCACAAATAACTTGAACCCAGAATATTAAAAAAAAATAAAAAACAAACATTGCTGTGTAACAAAACACAGGCTTTTCAGACATCTGTGCAAACAGTAAGGGGCCGGTGCCTGATGACTCTCCAACAAATGACCACTATCTATGACTGTGGACCAGCCTGTGCAGTCCCACCAGACCCACTGCTGTTTTAGATCCGACTGTGTTTCCCTGAGCTCTCGCTCTGCCACTTTCCCCCTGACAGCAGTTGTCCAGCCAACAGACCAAGAGGGCAGGGTCAGTAGTCCGGGTGAATCCTCGTGTCTGCTCAGTCTGATGGGAAATGAAAAGGCTGCTCACTGAGGTATGCATCTGTCTTATTAACATGGGCCATCTGGTGACAGTGGGGGGGGGGCTTTCTCTGCTGATAGAGTCTGTTTCCACACAGCAAATCTACAAGTTATTCACCTGCTTGTGAATTCCTCACAAGGATGGAAAGTCTGAGGGCAACACGCACTCTCTCTCTCTCTCTCTGATCCTTGTTTGTGAGAAATGAGACGACTACATGTGCTCTGTGATTTGATGGAAGCACACAGCCCTAAGCTCAGAATGACTTTTGAACAGTAACAGACATGTGCCACAAAGAGCCACAGTCAACAGACAGAGAGAGAGAATGTCAGAGTAGAAGCACAGTGTTTCTATAACAACGTTACCTTTTTAATGCTACTGTGTGACAGCAAAGGGAAGTTGATCTTATCCCTATTCTACTCTCGTGAATTCTGTAAAAAGACTAGAAAGTACTCCAGTGCCCTGCCACTTGGCTGGTTGGGTGCAAAGTTGTGGGTCTAAGATGAATTTAGGGCTCAGGTGGTCCACTGAAGTTAAGGTCAATGGTTCAATCCTCAGCTCCTCCTCCTCCCCTCTTCTTCACTGTCAGCCCAGTGGCATCCCAAAAATGGGACTTTCATCTTATGTCTCCAAAAAAGGCCTTTAGGGCCTTGGTGTGTCTATTGTCTCTTTCTCAGATATTGTTTTTGTTGAGTCAAGGCGGGCACAAACACAGGGGATCAAGCCAGAGCCCAGGAGAGCATGAGGCAAATCCGAGCCTTTTGATGCACAACTGCATCATCTTCTGCTGACTGACTTACTGTCTCTATTACAGGCTAAAAAAAAAAAAAAAAAGTAACTCATACCAAGACTTTTTGATAGCAGGTAAGCATTACAGAAATGCAGCATAAATGTCACTGAGTACTAGGTGTGCGCTAAGACTTGCATGTTAGTTCATGCAGCATTTACATAACAGCTGAATTGCCTATCTTTCATCGCTCTAATTGCTGTAAATTCAGAATTTGCGCAAGCAGGATAAAACTCAAGACTACGCTATACAGTCAAATACTAATAAGACATACATGTATGTATTTGCTACCAACAACTGTGGAACCACATTTTTGTCAATCAGTTTCATTTTATAAACATAAAAGGGTTTTGATTATATCACCACTTATATGAAACGTTTGCATTCACGTGTCTATCTTGTTAGTTGGATGTAGGCAAGGTGCAGCTGTGAAAATGAAAATAGCAACGATGACCACACATGAACACAAACAGGTCCAATTAAAACAGATAAGCTGAGTGTTTTGAAGCCACACAGTGTAGGATTTCAACCTTCAAACGGTGTCTCCAAGATTACTTTGATGATACAGCAATGTACAAAAGGTGAACGGCACCTTTTTGTCAAAGCCTGAGCAGGTCTGCATCGCCTGCGTTAGCAATATGTAACAGGGTTTAGGTACATGCCTCAAAAGGTACAACAACATTCTACTTAAGGCGTAAATCACAGCCCCCCAGAGTTCACGGTTATCGTTGGCTTATCAACAAATGTTACCATGACATATACAGTTGTAACAATCAATACTGTTTACCAACTGTGCAGGGAACCCAAGAGCAGAATCCTACATTGTGTTACTCTTATAATAGTCCGATGACTAGGGACGTTCCTTTTTAGCTAATAAATATTTTACTAAATGGGAGAAATCCAGTCATAATATGAAACTTGAAAGATTTCAGGGTCTTTTAAGCTTTGAAAGAGCTTTGGGTACCTTTTCTAAGATTATGGCTCCTCTTAGTCCATCATGGACAGCCATGATTGCTGCCACACTGATCTTAGTTTTCTTCTTGGCTCAGATCATATAGCTTTAGATACCTGCAAAGGCATTGAGAGGTAAAAAAAAAAAAAAAAAAAACATGTGCCAGCCCCATAATGGACCCTAAATCCCTGCAACATTACTACAAGATGAATCAGTTCTGGCAAATGATAACAATGATGTACCAGCAGGAGCATACAAATCCAATTCAAAACCCCCAGTAGTTTGTGTTGTGTCTTTCCCACTGTGTAACAAGGCCCTTTTGTGTTTCTGCCACCAGCGGTGTCATTTACACAGAGTGTGGATGAGTCAGTGGACGGTGGAGGGAAGAGCCCGCGTGAACGTGCGTGTTTGCAGAAATAGGTTAGTGGTGTCAGTGAGCTGTGCTTTCGTACGCTAAGGCGATCGGGCTGATGTGTGAGTCGGTTAACGTGCGTCGATGGTGGAGGGAGGGAGCACTCACATTGTCATTTTATACACACGGAGATATTTTAAAACAACAGTATTCCCTGCCAGTTAGTGAGATTTTTAGAAAATGTGCTTTCTGACAGGTGTGGAGTGTGATGTGTGACGTGTGTGTGTGTGTGTGTGTGTGTGAGACTGGGTGATGCATGTGTTCAGTAGTGAGCGCCTCTTTGTCCCGGCCATGTAAACAAACCTTGGCTGGGAGAGAGCGTGCTCAGAAAGGCTCAGAAAGACATCAAAGAGAGAGAGAGAGAGAAAACTTTTCAAGGAAGGAAGGAAGGAAAGGAAGGAAGCATTATTATTCTAACAGCACAGGTTAATTTGAATACCAAAGATAATATTGCATCATCTAGAACTAGCTTCAATTGCTCAGTGTATATAAAACTGGAAGAAAGCTATACTGTAATATTAGATTTCACTTTATAATTCTAAAATAATTTATACCAACAATAGTTATATTTTGTAGAGTATTTACATAAGTACATCGTCATATAGTAATATTATGTCAGCACAACATTATAGAAACATACACCGTACAGTATGTGTATATAGTAACGTTAAAGCCACACGTATACACACATATAATGAATATACAATCAAAATGAGCTATTGCAATGCTGTGTTGGTTAAAACTCCATTGAACATTCACATCTTCTCAGTTAAGATAAGTAAGCTCGTACAGGAGTTCAGATGTATTGCTATTAGAAAGACGAAAAAAAAAAAAACAAGTCCAGTCCAGCCTCACACAGCCGCAGCAGATCTTTTGTAAAAATCTGGGTATTGCTTATCATAAAGGTGATCTCCTCTGATGTGATAATCTGAATGGAGAGAAGAGGAAACGGAGAGAGGAGCTTGGAGCCTCTCAGTCAGTCGGTTGAACACGTCTTGTTGCCGCTTCTGGATGACAGAAAGTTGTTTTTGTGTGTGTGTGTGTTTGTTTTTCCCCCCAGCGAACTGATCAAACCAAAAAAAAATATTCTGGATCTGTGAGTCCATCAGCTGGGATAGAAAGGCAGCCCACGCAGACAGACAGATTAATAGGTGGGCACGTGAGCAGCCAGATAGGTTTGTAACTAACAACCTGCTTCCTCTAGAAGTCAGAGAAGAGATCCTGGGGACCCAGATGAATGATGAAAGGAGCAATGGTCCGCGGCTGGTAGAAGGGATTGTCAATAAAAAGTCCTCCTGCAGCAGGATGAAGAACAGAAAGAAAGAAAGAAAGAAAGCAGGAGTCATTAGGAAAAGAATGTCTTTAAAAATCCTTTAAAAGTTTCATCACTTCTCTTTCAACAGGGTTGAAATTTCGGAAAAAGGATAAGATTAGACACACATTCATTTCTTGAGTCATTTTATTTGTTATATATCATAATCTAGAGTACTTATTGGCGTTTGTTGCCAAGTGCAAGTGATTTCTATGCAGATGAGCAGACGACACTGCAAATAATGGCTGGTGGCGTATCAAATGTGCCTGACTTTGTTATAAGATTGGTGGTTAATGCATGTTTATGTTGACTGCTGATATATCACTTGATAAATCCACATCCATTAGTAGTAAATTATGGTAGGCTATTCTATCTTTATTTAATTTCAGTGCATTTTATACATCAATAAAATCCACAACACGTTGAACTAGCTTTTCTTTCCGTACGTTCGGTCGCGATTACACAGTTTGATTATTAAGTTCAAATAAATAAATAGCTTACAAATGTGAAAAATGGAGCTACATGTGACAAATCATATGTGCAAAAGTAAATATTTTTCAACGTTCCTAAGTTCAAATTTGGACCGAGAAACACCACAGGGCAGAAGTAATAAGTAATAGGAAGGAATCCACTTTTGGTCGACTTCTTTATGAACGCAAAGCCATATGGAAACGAGGCGTAAGATTGATGGTTAACAGGTGCTCTGCTCAAAAGAAACATTATCTACAAAACCACTACCTGACTCTGTTCACATGGAAACAGCCTACTTAACTGTTGCCCATCCCACAAACTAAAATATATATATATAAAAAAAAAATCAAAATAGATTATTAATGAAAATAAATATCCATCAACTGAGTTAGGAGCTACGGTGTTCTGATGGAAGGTCTGTTATCATAGCTGTAAAATAGAGAGGTCAAGGGTTAACACTGTCCGGTTAGATGACTAAGACCCACCCACTTCCACCCCCCCCCCCCCCTTTTTTTTTTTTTAAATTAACACATCTATTTATTTATTAATCTACAACACTGCTTTATTGTTGTGAGAATTTTATTTACCATAGAGAATTAGTTTCAACTTTCTGTGGCTCAGTTGGTGCAGGACCTTAATGGGGTGATAGCAAAATCATGCAAAAATAAATACTGTAATGAGACGATTACATGAAACACATGAGATTTGGGTCATTGTTATTATGCTTTTTTTAACTACTGCTTTTGAGCCATTAATTGGCACCATTTAATATCAATTAAATTCTGCTCAAATATCGCATTGCTGATTAAGACGAGTTAGATTTGGCTCATGTGCTGACAATCTTTATATGGACTGTAGGTGATAGCTGTGGGCAGCCTGTCACACATTAATCCACACAAGGTAATGAGATCGTGCAGCTGAATGCAAGATGCAGGATCTATCGAGAGCTGTCTAAATTCATCCTTTGTTT
The DNA here is from genome assembly GCA_016785285.1 of Brachirus orientalis. Taxonomy (NCBI): domain Eukaryota; kingdom Metazoa; phylum Chordata; class Actinopteri; order Pleuronectiformes; family Soleidae; genus Brachirus; species Brachirus orientalis. The sequence goes on from JAFBJR010000905.1 coordinate 11,185,762, forward strand.
TCTTGACTTTTTCTCCTGACAGTCTACAAGGCGAGGGTCAAAAGGATGTAACTATAGAGGAGCTGGGGAACATGGAAAACTCAATTCAAATTCAATCTGGGTGAATGTGTGAGGAGTGGAATATTAAAGAGTGATGCACAAATGTTAGTTTAGATCAGTGCTTTCCAGGTGCTTCTGCGTCACTACCGGCAGAAAGTCTTTAAATCAGATATACACCAGGCAGTGTTCAGCTTTTTATAGGAGATAAACTTTATTAATTGTTCAACATTATTTAATCCTATACATCCTTCACACAGCTCACATCATTATTTCATTTTTTTCTTTTTTACAGAGAATGTGTGTGTCGTGTGTATCATATTGCAAAGGCTACCCTCTTCTGAGCAAACAATAAGAAAAATAACAAAAGGTTGATATATATTCATAATTTAGACTCAAAGAATGAGGTAACAATTCACAGTACAAATCCTTCAAGTTTTTATCTTTTAAGAACTTAAAAACCTGCTGTTTTTTTTTTTTTATTGTTTTCATGTTCATGAATGTATCTGGAAACACTATGAAAATGAAAAATAAAAAGCAAAAACAAAACAAAGGCATTTTGAACATCTTCAGCTCGTATCCCCAATCCTCTCCCCGTCACTGATATTGTAGAAAAAACAAAACACAAAACAGACTGAGATTCCCTTCTAGAAAAAGGTGCATTTGGTTTGCATGTCTCCTGTGCTAAAAGAAGTGGTAGTGGGGGACGGGGTAGGCGGGAACTTTCATGACAGGCAACAGAAGCATTCTCTTGGGCAAACCTAGAGGGGAGAGACGAGAAGAGCACAGCTCTGCATGAATTCAGGGCAAAATGAAAAATAAAATGAAAATACTAATCTACTCACTAAATATCTCCAACACCTGTTCACTGCACAAACAGGGGTGTGTGAGTGTAACTGGACACAGACTCAGAATCAGCCACAAAATGTATTAGTTTATTAGAACTTGGGTATTATTTTGTTAATATTAGTACCTTTTTATATTTTTTGAATGAAAACGTTGTACCCATTATGTCTGGTGACACAGTAACATCACTATAACCAACATCTATGTGGCCAGAACATGCCAATATTTCACCAACTGAGGTTTCACTTCTTTAAAATAAAAAAGAAAACTACCTTAAAAAAACAAAAACACCTGTGAGTAGCTGATTTCTTTTCATTCCTATAAATATATATTTGTCTTTGATGATTCTCAGTCATCCAAGTCATTGAATACTAAAACAAGTTGTCTATATCTGCAATCATGACAAATCACCTTATCTTTTCTAAGTGATGGTACCAGAATATCAAATATCAGAACCAGTAACCAGAACAATCCTATTATTTCAGCTGTGATGTTTATGGTCAGAACTGAAAATCATATTACCCAAGAATTAAGAATTAAAGTGGAAAAAGTCTGTTGAAGGACTGATTTATTTATTGCCCTGTACTGTAAACTATCTACATATTTGCAAAATACTGTAATGCTATGTGTTCTTCTTGTACCTGATGACATAACCTTAGTGTTCTAATGAACGTTAGTGTTTGCCAGCAAGAAATCTGACAGCAGCAACAAGCTCCAGAGCACAGAAAGAAGAAAAAAACGGCAAAAGGCCAAGGCAGAGGAGCATAATCCAGTCCATCTTTCAATTAATCCTACTGGTTTAAGTCAGCAACCTTATATTTATCCTGCCATTCTACATTTAACGACCTAGGATAATGGAAACAATAGACATTTTCACCCCAACAGCTGGGATTTATGAGTTTATTTATGCATTCACCTTTAAGAACCACTGAGCTTAACAGAAATAAACACAACAGGAGCCATCACTTTCTGTTTATATCTGGAGCCTGGTAATCTTTCTGCTGTTTCTTAGTTGACTTTTATAGAACTTGACCAAACTAATTGTGAGGAGCTCAGGTCAAAGGTCAGGGTCAGCTGCACTGATGGTGACCACCCACCAGGATAAAAGGCCTACAGATGAGTAACGGGGCTGAGATGTGTTGTTGTGTAGTCAACCCGTTATCACAGAAATGTCACTGGGGGGAAACAAACCAGTGACTGCCTTTTCACACATTTTTGATGGTTGAATTGTTCTGAATAAGAAGACAAACACAGAACTGTAGTACTCACACAATACAAACAGCACCTACTATCCAATTCAGAGTATTTCATTCAGTACAGCATTCACAATAATATGCAAAACATGTGTGAATGCCAAGGACTGAAACACTAATGGATGCAGAAACTGAGGTGCACTTCATATCCAGAACCGCCTGGTTCTCAGGGGGAACTAAACGCCTGCCCTCAGGCCTCAGACTCGTTCCTCCCGGCACATAAAACCCATTCAAGCTCCAGGCTGTAGGGTGGACAGAGGGGCCTCCTAATGCTACATGTGTACACACACTACACAAGGCTGAGTCTGTTGAGGTCAGTATGACTGTGCTCAATAGAGAGAGACGTACGCACTGAATTCTGCACCAATAATGTTGCTGTTAAAGGTCAAGGACTGGTATAGACTTAAGAGTCATTAACTGTAGAGAGAGAGAGAGAGAGAGGAAGGGAGAGGGGGCACTTTCAGCAGCGAGGACATGGAAACCCTGTAGCAGCAGTAACATGACAGGAGCAGTGTAAACTGCCAGAGCTTTCGCCACCAGCCTTAAATATCAGCGGGTAAAGTGAGGAACTCACACTATGCCACGTGCTAATCTGAACAGCGATGAGAATGACGGCAGCACGGGCCCTGTCCCCGTTAATTAAAAATCCTGAGAAGACTGTATATCGAGGGGGGAAAAAAGAAAGTGCTGTGTGTGCAAGTGTGTATTGTATGTGTGTGCGGAGGGTGTGAGTTGCAAAAAAAAAAAAAAAAAGCATTCTGAGAAACAACTGCAAAGGGAATGTTAAGCCAAAGCTCAGGCAGATTTGCTTGAAGCAACAGTCAAGAGAAAATAGTTTAAACTTAATTAATTATGAAGCATCAAACACAGAAACTTACATGAGAATAAGGCTTTGAAATCATTTCAGTTATTAAGTAATTTATTGTAATTGTATGTTCGTACAACAAAATTAAAATGACTTAAAATACAGGACATTGTATGAAATGTAAGACGTATAGAAATATTTACAATAGACACCTTAACACATTTGTGTTAAGGTTTAAGTGCACAGCAGCATGAATGGGTGATACCATCGTCCTTATTTAATGTGCGGATTGCTTTTGTAAAGAAGCTCTGTCTGAATTTGAATTTTTTTCATTTTAATAATAAAAAAAGGCAGAGATAAGGTTAGAGCTGTAACACAAACCTATTAAAGAATGATTAATTCACCACTTTCAACGGTAATGGCAGGTTAATGGGGGGGTGTATGGTTAAAAGACTGGAAATGTTACAGGGAGAAAGTTTCAGATGGTAGAATTCAGGACAGAAAAAGAAAAACGAGAAGCACATACCGTACGCAGGAGCAGCTGCAGCAGCAGCAGGGCTGTAGCCATATGGTGTCCCAAAGCCTGTTGGGGAAACAGGTTACAGGGTCGGATTTAGTCGCGTACTTGTTTAATTCCAGGCTGCACCTTATTCCTGTAAGTTTAGATGAGCGTTGTAACCATCCTAGATTCTAGGATGTGGGTAAAAAATTGGAAGCAACACTTCTTCACAAGATCAACACGAATCTGAGCCATACTTGGTTCACACGTTTGTCAAAGTTCAACACAAACTGTAAATTAGTCATTTCCCAGATAATCAGCGTGCAATTTTGTTGCATGATTCTCTGATACAGAGTTCTCCAAATACTGTCCTCTGTACTGCAGCCTGTGATATTTTCCGTTACACTGCAGGGGAAAAGTGATGATTATTCTTAAAAGAAAACCGGGCAAACATCCTGAAGCAGAAGAGAAAATGTCAGTGCTGTAAATCCCACAGGGAAAGAAAATGCCAACTCTGCACAGACCACCATATTAAATATAAAAGAGAAAATAAAATAAAATATTTATAAATAAAAGAGTCATCTTCTGCAAGGCCTGACGCGAGGAGACAAATTATTGATCTAAGTCATGCATTGTGGTGCAACACATTAATTTAAGTATTGAGTGCTTTTTTGCTTGTATGCACTGTAATTGGATGATTTTTAGGGGTTAATAAAATGACCCCCCCCCCTAAAAAAACAAAACAAAAAAAACTAATGGAATTAAAACAAACAAAATAATATAATTTTGAAATGTGGCTTACTTGGTGTGACATATCCAGGTGCAGCTGCACTGACAAAGGCTCCTCTTGCAAGCGCCGCTCTTCCTCTTCCTCTGGCTACCTGAGCTGCTACTGCTGAGGCTGCTGCCGCTGCCGCCAGGGCTCCTTTAGTCTGAACACAGATGACGTGCACTTACTTTCATGAGAGAGTGGATCTCAAACATCCATAATAATTCAGTGGCTAAATTCAATTTTTCGATGCACTGGCACACAGAAATATGGTACACGAGCATAGACACGTGCTTTTCCTGATAAATGTCACAACGCACCGTGATGTTTACCAGTCCGACAGCTCTCCGTGACAACTTAAGTGGAGAAGTGGTGATCTGATTGCTATCAAGAGCTAATCTGATTAGACACTTGTTAAACTCAGTCTTATTGATTTCTGCTGGGTGGACAAATGAGAGCAGATGTGCCATGGCTCTACAGAAGCCACACGGATAAGGAAAAGGGTTCAAAAGTAATACATTTTACAGCCACACTGACAGTTTGACTCTTAAAGAAGATATAAGGGGAGTCGCTCCAGCAGCTCGGCTGTTGTTGTGTTCTCTGTGTGTAAATGCGCGCCTCAGAATGAAGCAGTGCCCTCTGTCTCTCTACCTGAGGCAGTATCTTCTTTTTCTTGTTTGCAGCAGCGTTGGGACCAGAGAAGAGCTTTTCCAGAGCTGCTAGAGCAGCACTGGCCTTTGCGACCTTTTTGTTGGGGCCTGCCCCGCGGAACTTCTGCCCATCCACCTCCACCTGATGTGCACACACATGCGAACAAAACACAGAATGTAAGATATTGATACAGATCTGGGTTTGACTACTGGTAAATGCACTCCTATAACATGTACACACTGACATTTTCACAGACAAGTTGCAACGCATTATGGAACATTTTGGACAACTGTGGGACAATCAGACAACATTCAGCTTCACTAAAGGGAGTGACGTTGCCTAAAGTAAACTCCAGGAAACCCTGGTCTTTAATTATCCTTTGACCACCATAATTATTAAGTTTATCTTTGATTCCAACAATGTTTGTTCCAATTTTGACAGGTAATTTTAGAGAGCAAACTCTCTAGATACAGTTTGTGCTCAATAAAGGCGTATAGGATGGAAGTATGGATGAAAAGTCTAACTCAAATGATTGTTGATACTCTTTCCATTTGCTCTCGCCTTTTTTTATACACTGAAGCTCTGTCAAAACAAGCATTCACGTAACAATGTTGCCCCAAACCCATGTGTTTATCAGTCACCAGTAGCTCTGGTGGTGAATCAGGCTGAAGAGGACAGCTTGTTCAGCAATGCCCTTCTGTCAGACAGGCCTGCTAATCAATCAGCAGAGCAATGGAGCAGCCAGCCGTGTTGGAAAACAGCACACCCCACAGAGAACAGGCTTGCTCTAGGAACCTAAGCTGACTGATTTACTCTGATAGTGATCAGTGTGTTTGTTGTACATGTCTATCGTCGGCTGTAAGGACATATTTTGATTTAATCCTCGGTTTGTGGGAACATTTTGGCTGTAGTATGGAGTTTTTGAGGGTTAATATTTGATTGGCTTTAGGTTAATGTTTAGATATTTAGTTGTGGTAACTAGGGTTAGAGCAAGGGGCGAGGGACTGCATTATGTCTGCATAATGGCACAACCCCATTTTTAAGGAACTGGTTAAGTTTAGGGCTAAGATTTAAACTGTGCTTCGTTTAAGGACAGGGTTAGGCATTAACTGATTATGGTAATGAATGCTATGTAAACCTGTGTTCTAAGTTGTACAGGTTGAGTGATATGAGTATTTTATCGCTGATGCCAATGTTTAGAATCGGGGCACCCGATGGCCGATATACAGTATGATGCAGAACTGGCATGTCTGTTTTTTTTTTATTTTTGTTACATTGAAGTTTCACAATCAATCATGCATTTGATATACTAAGTTAAATAATCAATTGGTGTAGCTTGCCAATCGGTATTTTCTGTTTGTACTGGAGTGCATGTATAAATATATTCTAAGTAAAACTAATGTATAAACATTATATACATAAAGATAATCAAAAATACAAACTTTGTTAAAAGAAAACATTGAAGCAATGAGCATTAATCAAGTTTCTGAATATACTGTATATGATCAGCTGATTAGTTAAACAAAAATAGGTCACCGCTGATTAGCCAGTTAATTGGTCAACTGATTAATCGGTGTCGTCTTCAGAGTGAGAAGCAATAGCATGACACTTTTTATGTTATAACCTTTTACTAGCATGGCTGTGTGTGAGTGAGAAGCTCTCACCTCCATTATGAAACGCTTGTCATGGCTGCCTCCACTCTCAGAGATGAGCTCATACTTCAGGCCTCGTCTCTTTTCGTTCAGCTCCATGACGGGATTCTTCCCGCTTGCTGTCAGAATGGGACCCTGAGTTCGCACCTGGAGGGTTTAAAGACATCATTTCATTGACCAAGCACCTTCATATTAGAACACACATGGTAGACAGGTAAACCTGAGAGCATGATCAATCCTGTGCCAGATGTTTTTTTTAACCCCCACCTCCAGCGTGTTGGAACTGTCCGAGGAATGCGTTGGGTTATTGCTAGTATGTGAGGACGTGTCGCTTTTCCCCTCGCCGTCCGACTTCTCGTCTGAACTCATGGGGTCCAGGTCTGAGTCAAAACCCGTTGGGTAGCCCATCGCCTGGAGAACCTAGAGAGCAACGAAGATGATGAAGGAAATGAGCAGATGCACCGTGAACACGCAAAAAGAATAACAGCAGATAAACAGGTTAAGCCTGTAAGAACAAAACACAGTGTGTTTGATGAGAGAGGATGTCAGAGTATTTAGACGGTCCCTTGTATTATCGTCTCATGCCTGAATTAATAAAAGAAAATGTATAGATTTTGCAAAAATAATTTAAGGGCATCAGCATGAAGAGGACAGGGAGTCAAAACACTGTGGAGGCAGAAAAACAAGTTCTCAAATAGGCGATTGGACCAGCCTGTAATGGGGGAAATATGTGTGTGAGAGAAGAGTTAAGAAAGAGAGGCAGAGAAAGACAGATTAAAAGGTGACTACAAGTGGAAAAAGAAATGGAGAAAGAAGGAGAATTGGAAAAAAGAGCAAGATTGGGGTGAAACTCTTGTATGGGAATGGAACGGAGAGCAGATTATCCCAGCTCTGTGCTCTGGAGAGCATCTTTGTTCACAACCACTTTGGAATTACATGGATTTACCAACCTCCTCCCATCCTCTCTCTCTCTCTCTCTCTCTCTCACTCTCACACACACATGCAGACAAAAACACACAGGTCTGACTGCAGCAAAAAGCTTAGACAATTCTTCACTCTAGGGTTGGGACGATATTTGTTGTCATGATTCAATAACATCACGATACTTGGCTGCCAATTCCATTCATTTTACTCCAATTCTGATTGTGATCCGACATTAACTGTGATTCTTTTCCCTCAAAATTAAATGATACTTGGCCGGACACACTAACCTTAAATTGTATTTTCTAAATCAATGCTATATCAGCCCATGACCAAGAGGAAAGGAATTGGGCTTGTAACCGGAGGGGTCACCAGTTCAAATCCTGGGATGGGTCAAGGGCAAAGGGTGCCCCTGAGCAAGGCACCCAATCCCCATTGCTCCCTGGGCACAGATAGAGTAAATGCTGCACCTGACTAGTGTGTGTTCACTATTGTTGTGTTAAAAGTGAGGTCAACTTCACACCCTTAATTCTTTTATTTATCCTTTTATTTATCTTTTATTTATCCTAACTGAAGTGGACACTGGTGTATAACATACAAGGTACAAAAGAATGATTGTTTTTAAATCTTCAGAACACACATATTCCCAATAATTTTTGACATAAATTGGCAACTGCTACTTTTAACTGTTTGTGTTTAACAAGCTAGTAGAATTTTTTTTTAAAATCATCTAAAAAAATAATATAAATTTCAAAGATAGAAAATATAAATCACAATATATTGATTTTTGATTTCTCCATAGGTTTGCTTAAACCTAAGATTCAGAATTGCAGTCATACTTGATTCAATATATGTTCTTAATTTGGGTGGTAACAAGATGTCTTTTTTTTTTTTGCCATTTTTCTTCAAATTCACTTCTAATTGTGTTCTAGTGGCATGATAAATAATTTTGATTAAGTGAGTGTAAACCAACATGAGATGGACTTCAGATATGTCCTACCTTGACAGCGACATGCAGCTTGGCGGTCTTCTTGGAAGATCCCGATGCTTCATAAATTGTTCCATCTAGATCCACTGACATGGTGAAGACTGGAGCATGAACCGGGCCCGACTGAGAGAGCAGCCGATACTGAAGCCCTGGCCGTATCTGGTTCAGCCGCATCAGGGCGTTCATTGGCTGGTTGGAGTCTATGGCTTTACTGTCCAAGACTAATGCAAATGAAAAAGATGTAGTTTGTTTACATATTGAGTGAATTTTTTTATAAGGATTTAAGGTGTGTGTGTCAATTATGCAACAGAAAGTTGGACAAACTAAACCACTTTGAAGATATGTTTAATAAATCAGATTTTCTCAGTGTTTCAGAACGGTGGCTACTTGTTTTCATGATGAATAAAAACGCCACTCTATTTGCCTTTCGATTTCAATCATGTTCCTCCTGTATGTCAATATGTAATGATGCCTTTCTGCCTCCATTAGTCGTGGTTCGTCTTCTCCTTGTAGGAAGAAAGAGCTGAAGATGATTGGATGGCCTACTAACATGCTGGCAATCAATATTATTGATCTGCCTCCAGGGGATGAGGGTGGGAAGCAGAGAGGCAGACAGGAAAAAAGACACAAAAATTGAGATAATGGGAAGAGATATAAGGCTTGTCTGTAGAAAAAAAAAGACATAGCGATCTCTCTTTCGGCGTGTGGTCTGAATAAAGTCAATTTTTGCCTACTCTCAGTCAACATTCCCCTTCTTGTCAGTCCAAAGTCCAACAAACAAAAATAGAAAATTACATATTCAAACTCTCCCATTCTTCATTTTCATTTATCCCCCCTTTCTGTACCTTTCCTCAAATTCCTCTTCATCTTCTTGATGAGATCTTTGTCATCCATGAATCCATCCTCGAATGGCCTCTTCAGAGCTAAGCCTGCGAGATACACGCATACAGAAAAGATTTGTTTGTGCATGCAACGTCACAGCGAACAACCCATTAGCTTAAAGATGGATAAATTCACTAATAAGAAAAACTGAAGACTCACTAAAAGTCAAACCTCGAGGAAGACACACAGTACAAGCTCTTTTCCTACATGCTCCCTAATCTCTACAGTAAGTGCCTTGGCAAATGTCCATGTCAGCATCATGCACTACCAAAGGGCCTGAGTTATTTCTTTCCAATGAAAATCACCTTGGACTTTCGCCAACTCAAGATCTTACGAGATTTCTCTGAGTCTTCCTGTAGTGTGAGGCATAGAAGAAACATTCATGCACTGAGCACGTACGAGCTAAAGTGATTCTGCCAAGGCCATGGTGTCTTTGCTCTGACTCTGGAGACAGGATCATAAAAAGCTCACAGATAAAAACAACAGCAACATTTTTATTTTTTTTGCTTAACCACGGTGGTCATTTTGAGAGCTTTGTTGAAATGAAATAACATGAATCCCATGTAACTATGGGACTGGGTGCAATGTTTACGCAGAATAAAACCCCAATGCCTTGCTTGAGTCAGTCTAGTTACTTTTGAGTTTACATATTATTTCTTATTATTTTACAATGTGGTAGTTTAAGTCATCCTAATAAGTATTGTTTTCTAAAGCTGTTTATTTTCCCTGCAGTTTAGCAAATCATTAATTCTTCTGTGACTGTCAGATGGGCTATTTGGGCCATTTTGGTTCATTTTAGGATTTGTACATACAGTATAAACAATTTTTTTTGTGAGAAATTCCATCCTATTATTAAGGAAGATTTATTTTTCTCCTTAAATTTTCATGTCCTAATGTTTATTAATACATGCTCTAACATTACATTAGTATATTTATTATTAGATTTATAGGTAAATAAAGTAGGGATGGTGAAATTTACCTCCATGACCACTCTAGATTCAGATAGTTTGAATGTCAGCCATGTGCAGTGTGCAGAATAACCGCCCAATCTAACCAGAAAGGTCACATGATGTCCCCGACAAGCCCTCAGCTGACCCTGACACTATTACTGAACCCAGGTTCGTTTTATAAATGCGAGAATAGATCAGCTTTCAAACAGATTACCAGGGACAGAGAGAGTGAAAGATGGAAAAATACAGCCTGAAAGCCTGAAGAGGCAGATAATCAGGACTTGCAGACACAGAGTGAAAGAGAGACATGATTGATGAAATGGATGAAAGGCAGAGATGGAGGTAGGTACAGAGGAGGGATAAGGACTAAGCAGTCAGGCAGGTGAACAGGAGGTACTCACCTTCTTTATCACACCAAGGGTATTTCTGTGATGGTTTATTTGAGGGAAGAGGCTCCATCTCCAACACCTTGTAGATCTGCCCGAATGCCATGAGCCTGAGAGCATGCTGTTGAAAAACCCCAAAATAAAACACGCATAAAAACAGAGGAAAAGAGATAAAAGCTGATGTAGATAAATTGAGACTGTGATTTACTATGGTATCTCCATTAACATTGGACAGAGATTAAAAATGTATGTATGTTACTGCATACAGCAGATGTGGAAGATTAGCACAGACCCATTGTTTTCAACACTGTGCATCGTCCTTGTGAATCATGTAAATTGAATTATTAAATTGTGTTGGAGAGTTTTATTTGAAATTAAACTGACGAAGAACAAACCTGGAGCTTGCATATTCTTCTAAAACTCAAATTTACGCAATAATACACTGATATTCAGCTTCACAAGTATCAGGACCTAATAAAGTCCATGCTTTTATTCGGACCCATCTGGACTATTGCAATGCCCTTTATGTTGGGGTCACCCAGGCCTCCCTTTCCCACCTTCAGCTTGTCCGAAACGCTGCTGCTCATCTTTTAACAAGGACGTGCAGGTGTGAGCACATCTCTGGCCTCCCTTCATTGGCTCCCAGTGTGTTACAGATTGAATTTTAAAATCCTTTTATTTGTGTACAAATGTCTAAATGGTCTTGCTCTGCCTTACCTCTCTGACCTGCTGCAGCCGTAATGTGCCTCTGCGGTCTTTAAGATCAGCTGATCGGCTGCTCTTTTTTGTACCTAAATCACAGCTGAATCTATTGAGCTTTCGCAGTTGCAGCCCCTAAGATGTGGAATGGACTGCCATTACACATTAGACAGGCTCCTTCACTGTCAAATTTTAAATCTCTTTCAAAGACTCACCCGTTCTCCTTTGCATTTGAAACAGTGTGAGTCCGTGGTTCAGAGATGTCGTGTCTACAAATGTGCTTTTATGTCTTTTATGTTTGTATTTATTAGTTTGTTTTTCATTTGTTTATTTATTTCTTTTAATACTACTGCACAGCACTTTGGTCAACTGCTGTTGTTTTTAAATGTGCTTTATAAATAAAATGGATTGGATTGGACTGGAAAGAAGCACAAAACTCAGACCTCTGCACCAACGATCTTCAGAGAGTTGCTGCATTTTTTTCTCCATGTAAATATGAAAAATATAAGTATACAAATTACCCAGTGTGAATTTAACAATGTCGGTCTAATGTAAACATCCACAAGAAAGATAAGCAGAATGGCTCCCAGTGGCTCTGCTGATATAAATCCACGAGTGTCTCAGACATTCATGAGGCTCGGTGTAGCTCATTGACACGGCGGCTCCCTCTCTCCTATCTGCTCTTGTATCTGCAACAATTATCCCTATTGACATTCCAGACTCGTTCCGGCCACCTTCAAAGGAAATAGACGGCAGTATCCACTAAGCCATGCAGCTCAGAGCCGAGTGTGCGCGTGAGGAAGGTCGTGACCGCACACGCACACTGGAGTGTGTGCACACAGATACTCTCGTCTGGGTGTCAGAGACGGATTTATGGCTCGCAAGTGGCAATGGGTTCCCACAGCGATCATTAAAATGCAGCACGCGGCGTTTTCTGGAGACACACATGGACACTCGCACACACAAGTAGGTGTGTGTTTGCGTGCATGCAGATTATTCGTTTGGGTGGTAACAGGCAGGTTGCTTTCTGATTCCCACACACTGACAGCTTAGGGCAAGTACGGCTGGGCGATAACAACAGTGTCTTTAATCTGCTGTTTGTGTGCGCATGTGTGTATGTGTGCTTATTTTTTACCCCTTTAGGGCCTTTTATGGCATAAACTCTGATATTATCAGCATATAGTCTTCGTGCAGACACAAACCTGGTCCTAATGAGGCAGAAGCTTATTTCTGAAGGACTGGTTACGTTGAGGGCTAATAATTGAATTGTGGTTAGGTTGAGGTTAGGGTTAGGCATTAACTGGTGACAGATAAGGTTAGGGATAATGCTTTGTTTAGGCTGTCCGCATGAATGGAAGTCATTGCAGTGAAAAATAGCTGCACAAACCTGTGTGTGTGTGTGTGTGTGTGTACCTGTGCACTGTAGGTGATAGCCTCCGCCTGCTGGTCAGTCATGTTGGCTAGTGTGTTTGTTGGCTCTTTCTCACATGGGTCGTGTAAACCCGGACCACCTGGGGAATTCAAACAAACACAAACTTGTTTTTATGTCTTAGTGAGGGCATATCATAGACATAATGCCTTCCCTAGCCCCTTACCCTAACTTTAACCATCACAACTAAGTGCCTAACCCTAATCCCTACCCTGATCATAACCTAACCTCAATAACCCAATAACCCTGAAAAAAGCCAGTACATTGCTCTGTTCATTTCAGGAATCAAAAGCAAAACAAACACAGAAAACCTCAGCCAAGGCCACTGATCCACTGATCAATTATATCTCTGTATCACTGACATCACTGAAATTATTTCTTCATCATGCTACCACCTTCACCCCCAGAAAGATTCATTCTTTACTTATAAGTTGAAAAGTAAAGTCATTGAATAAGTGATAGCTGGACCTGGATGAATGAGAATCTACACCCGCGCAGACAAACGCGTGGAGGTGGTGGTAATTAAAATAACAAAGATTGTAAGAAATAAATACAAATTCTACCATAATAATGAATAAATTAAAACCTATTTTATGAAGGCATTTTTGAATAATAGAGTTTTTGCAGTTATTTAAAACATCTCAGCTGTCATTAGTGGGATGCTCTGTTAATGAATAGATGCATCAGGCTGCAGTGCTCCTATCGTCTTCTCTAAAATGCTCATCTGCCCAAACTGAGCATGTTTCTCAGTGCTACTTATCAGCTATGTCAAAAAAATTCAATTAAAACACAGACACACGCTCACTCCCTCACTCCCTCACTCCCTTCCTCAGGTCTTTTCAGCTGTATATTCATTCATACATACAGCATGGCTCTGTACCTGGTAGCAGTATGCCTGAGGCCAGACACTCCATGACTCTACGCAGGGCTTCTCCGGCCCCAAGAGGTCTGTTGCAGGTGGCGATTGCCTTCTCACAGATAAGCTCTAAGGGCTGCAAGAACACACACACATACATACAGCACAGTTGAACATGCAGCCTGTATATCGCCATCATTACACCCTCTTCAGCTTTATGCAAACCCCAATAAAAGGCAATACACCCTTCATTCATTTATGGATGACATTTGAGCACAATTGGCTATCAACAATACATATGTGCAGTCCCATACACTGTTTTCACTGTACCCACCACTGTATCCTGGTGACATACTGTTTATATGGTATATCATTTTCTATTTTTTTAATGTTAATATTTAATTGATATACTTAATATTTCACAGTGGTTATAAGGAATGCTTACTGTGTATTACCTTTTTCCCATTGCTGGACTTATCTTATCTTATCTTATCTTATCTTATCTTATCTTATCTTATCTTATCTTATCTTATCTTATCTTATCTTATCTTATCTTCGGGTGATAAAAACATTGCGAAAATATCCTAATATCACAACGACAACAACAACAAAAAAAAACCCAACGTTCTTTCCATTCCACTGAATTAACACACAGGTTAATTAGACAGAAACACTCACCCATCCTTTGAGAGATTCCCAGACGGGGTGTCTGTTGCACATGTCTCTAAGTATCCGGAGAACAATGACACAGGACTTGAGCCCATTCACTCTTGCCTGAGAGAGCGAGAGGAATAGAGAAAGGGATGTTGAAGAGAGAAATGAGAAAGGCCAACGGAGGTAAGAAGGAAGTTAAATGATAAGAAGGAAGAAGTAGAAGCAGACTGAGCACAGTAAAAATGGTGGTTGAACAGCATGAAAATAACAACCCCAAATGAAGTCGCTGTATCTGCCTGAAACTTCCTATGATCCCCAGAGAAAGAGAATATTCTCATCTATGTTTAAAGTACTAAGTGTTGAGCAAAGCATTGTCTTTGAGATTTGTCTCTTGTCTTCAGGTAATTTACAAGGTTTTAGTGTGAGAAGTGAGTTGGGAGACAGATGGGAACGGGTATGGGGGGAATCAAAGGGGAAGCACTGACGTACTGTACAGAGCAGGCAGGTTCGTGTAATAGCCAAAAGAAAAACAAGTATCAACCATTGCTTTTGTAGCCTAATGACACCATGTATGTTTTCAATATTGCTAATGATCATTATTTGGCTGTCTTTGGCTGTTCAAAATGTTGTGACAGTCATTTTAATCATTTAATTGTAAACTGTTCATCAAAATGTATGCAAGTAGTAACGATAATGATGATAATGTGTGCTTCAGCACTTGCGTTGGTCCTTGATTAGTCTACACGGAGTGGGCCTAACAAAGCACCACCGTTTTAGCTGACAGCTGAATCATCAGGCTACAATAAGCATCGGGCAGGAAGACAGGAAGTGAGTGGGTGCCGACCTGGAACCACTTGGCGTGTCGCAGCGCTGCCAGGGCCAACAGACATCTGTGTCTATCCAGCACCTCCCCCTCCTCCTCCTCCTCCTCCTCATCCTCCTCAGCCTCCACTCTCTGGGCAGCAGCACCCAGCACTGCCACAAAACAATAACAACCCAGTACAGAGAATGTGAAACACACACACGTCATGTCTGAGTGTGTGTGTTTGGAGTTTTTTTTTTTTTTTTTTTTTCTCGTGTGTGTGTGAATGCATGCAGGCACACGTGGAACTGCGTGTGAGTGCACACATACACACCCACACTTGCATGAATATTTAGGTACATACAAGGTGCTTTTCATGCCATAAAGTTGTGTTTTTTGTCTCCTTGTTGGAAGCGCTCGCTCTCTGCAGCTCACACATCAGTGATGGATGCTCCCAAAAGGTCCTCGCCCTCTAAACAGTGTGTAATTTTCAGCACTATGATCAGCCTGACATGTGTCAAATCAAATTACATGCTGACATCAGCACGTGGCCCAAATGGAACCAAGTCAGTCACAACTAAGTATCAAGTTTTTACGCTTAAGTCCTGATTAAGGGCCGGAGAGTCAAGTCACAAGTCCTGAATTTGGAGGTTTAAGTCCTGAGTCCAAACACACGTTTTGGCTGGTTTGTGCAGTTTTGACAATGAATGACAAACTGTAAACATGCCATAGTTTCTTTAGATAAATAAAATCACTTTTAGTGTCATCCTTCCATCTTTGGGCTCAGTCTCTTTGCGCTTCTCTCCTGCAACTTGAGTGGAATTACTTTTTTTCTCAGCAGTGTACAGCACAAATGCTGGTCCATTCTTGTGGCTCACTGCCACACATGATATATATGATTAAAGTTTTTGGGGGAAATTGTTCCTTAGTCAAACTGAGGGTCAAAGGAGAGACGCTTTGGCATCATGTCCAGATTGTAAGGCCCACTACGACAATCCGATGACTGCTTTTTAGTTTAGGAAAAATGAAAGTCCCCAAAAGCATCAAGTCCTTTTCAGTCACATCGTAGGTCTTGATCAATTTAGTTAAGTCGAGCCTTAAATCAGTTTGTGACTTGAATCTAACTCCACACTTTTCACACATGGTATAATAATGTGATACGATAATATAAGAAACTTTTTGTTCTACATACAAATGTGTTGAAAGATACTGCACATACACACTGCTCAACAATGATGAAGTAGTTTGCATCCATCGGCCACTGATGAATCAGTGAAGGGGAGAGTGAGTGGGGTCACAAGAGAAGACACAACTTTGTGGGATGGAGAGCCCCCCCACAGACGTACACCACACAAATACCGAAGGAGTGTTTGATTTACTCTTAGTCGGCAATGTTAAAAAGCCAAGTGAGGTAAATCAATCGCTCCTTTATGTATTTGAAGAAGTTTGTATTTATTTTGATCCAGTCTGCACCAGGCAGGAGTCAAAATAAGAGTTGTAATTGTTTCTTTAGTTGTTTCTTAAGGTGCACTTCATATCACAGTGAGAAAAGGTGCAGAGGAGGCTATTCGACACCCTGTCTGGGCAAACACAGAATCAAGCGCTCCTCAGAGGAGAACTGAATAGGAAAAAAACAAAACAAATCTATGATAGTTTGATCAAGTCTGAGACAAACGCAACACAGGAGAAATCAAGGCAGGGTTTAGTCAGAGCATCATGGTTGGTAGAAGAAGAGCATTCTTGTACTTTTAAAATCAAAGCATTTGATTCATGTCGCCTGACACACCAGACTGGTGGAGTTACTGACCTATGACCCAGTCTGCTACTGTGAGAATCAGCACAAAGCTTATGATATGCAAGGCGAGTTGAATCAGATGAGAAGTGAGTGCGGTTACATGAGGTTTGGACGGAAAAAAAAATAGTTTATTAAGTGTGGGAGTAAAATAAAACAAACTTCGGTGCCCTTTGGGTCTCTGTGAAAACATAAACTAAGCAAACATTTTCCTCCTCACTCTCCTGTAAAGAGAAAATCTTTCCCTCAAGAGATATTAGGTGGAAATGTCAAAAACATTTATTTCACATTATCACTGAACTTGACTGGCTGTTATCGCAGCACAGCTCTTCTCTTTTGGCCTTGGCATGTGAAAGTGTTTGTATCTGCGTGGTGTGCACGCAGATACAAACATGTCAGGATCTGTCAGTGTGGTCTCTCAGCTGCAGGTGAAAAAGCTCATTTTTTAATCATTATCTCCTGAGTGGGTTAGGGTTTAAGGAAAAAAAAATCCTTACTGTGTGTCCTCTAAGCATGAATACAGCCTTAACTTAAATTCAAAGAAGACTGGTAATTGAATTTGTGTGAAATGTGTGAAAACCAAACCCCAGTTAAGGATGCAAGGGTACAAATTGAAACAAAGCACTATTTTAAATCAATATATAGATTAACTGAAAACCAGGAGGGATTATTGATCCATCAATTAGCATTTACGTGTCCAGTACTGAAGCATGTGCATACCGTGTCGTTGTTGTGACCCATGCATTTGTGATGTCAGGGATGTTTGAACTGACTATGATGATCTAATGTAATGTGTTAAATTCTTTTGCATTAACCATGATAACTAATAAATGAACACCCGCATTTTTAACTGCAATAACAATAATATTAACAGCAATAAAAAAGGCATATAACTATATAAAGTAACACAAAAAAAGGATGAGCATGACCAACAATAGAAGCTAAAATACGCTAAAACCTAGAAATGCATTATAAGGACGTTTTAAGTCATGATTTCAAGTCAGTAAGCTACTGACTCCACCTGTCATATTTCCCCTGGCAGGGAGGTTCAGATATATGAGATATAACCTGATTAGACCAACTGCCCCACACCCCTCAATATCCAGTGACGCCTGATTAAATCTCAGCCAGTTGACATCTAGTGTGACTGGTATCTTTATCTGTCAAGTACAAAACACAGAATGTGTGTGTACTTGAGCGTTCTCCAGCACGAATGTGTGTCCATGAGAAAATCCGATTGGCCTTCTCCGTCTTGCTGTGGCAGGTGGCGTGATGTACGACCAACCTTCGTGCTATCGCTCATCTCTCTCTCTGAGACCGGAGTGTCCAGTTGGAGAGGGGCCACAGGATGGATGGCCAGCTTGCTACTGCTCGGTTATTGATTCCACTGGCCTTGCTTCCCAGTCCTACCACCCACAACCAATTATAACCAGTTCCTGCTTCCCATAAAATCAGTGTGGGGGTGGGGTTGGGGAGAAAAGATTGTTTCTAGACTGAACACCAGACTGTGGTTTCAGCTCCGGTAAGTTTCCTGTCGTGTCTTGTTTTATCATCAGTGGATGAGGTCAAACTTCTTGTTCAGGGAGATAAAAAAAAACAAAACAAGAATCCATATTAAAGTGTTCCTACCTTGCCCGTTTGTCTTCTCCTGCTCTTCCTCTTCCTCCTGCACCTCCTCCTCCTCAGCCTCCTCTCCATCCAGCCCGTTCTCCACCAACTCTTCCTCCTCTTCCTCATCCTCCTCTTCCCCATCTTCCCTCATGGCCGGTGAGGTGAGGGTAATTTTCAACGTGAGTTTGGGCTCTGTTGTAGTTTGCACCAGGATGGCTGCGTCGGGCAAGGAGCTTGTGACCTCGTACTTCTCCTCTGTCAGCTTCTGTCATGTGTCAAACAGACATAACTCGATGGTCAGAGGCTGAGGTCGCAGTGCGAGTGGGTACAGATGGAAAAGGGTATATTTGGGTTGAGATAATGCTAAAGGCTTTAGTATGCGGCAGATATTGTTATATAAATGAGACAGAATTAATGCAAATGTAGAATGCAGTTCAGAGTGCAGCTTATACATTATGAGCGTTAAGATGAAACAAGATGGGGGAAAAAAAATAAGAGACTCATAAATCACTTCATGTTTAAAAAAAAATAATGAGAGGCACGTCCTGCATGTCTGTGCCTGAATTTCTGTCTGCACTCTGTGTAGGTGTCAGCGTGTGTGCGTGCGTGTGCGCGCGCGCGTGTGTGTGCGAGGGTCAACTTCTGTGCCATGACTTGTTAATGAGGAAACGTGACACTGACGTGGTGACGAGAGAATTAATCACACATGACTCATACATACTGAAACACCTCTCAATGTCTCACTCACTGATATTGCTGTCCCTTGCCTACTTGTGTTAACATTTGCTCTGCTGCTCTCTCTCTCTCCCTTTACACACACACAGACACACAAAGAGAGTCAGCAAACTCAAGTAGAAACATTCATAAAACATGGAGGCTTATGAACATAACTTCATTTCCGACACGGGACACTGTTGTGATAAAAAATAGGATATTTTTTCGATGTCACTGTGGGTTTTAGAGCATCACAATTTATTATTTTTTTATATTCAAATGAGCATATGTGTACAACTGATGTGTTCCGTCGATGTGCATCAATAAATACCCCTAAATTATTATTAATATGCAAATGACTGTGCCTGAATGACTTAAGCAGTTGTGTGTGTTTATCAACTTCAATTTTGTGACCAAGTGTATTTAAGAAAACAAAAGACTGAGAAAAGCTGCATAATGGCATATCTGAATGTACAGTATGGCTCTCTCTCTCTCTCTGTGTGTGTGTATTCCTTATGTTGTGGGGGCCTAAATCTTTTTACACAGTCACATTATGGGGACTTGATTTGACTTGATCCCCATAAGGAAGTCAAGTCCCCATAATGCAAAAGACAAGATTTTAAGGTGGAGACACGCTTTAAAGTTAGGCTGAGATTGTGTTAAGTTTAGTGTTGGGGTTAGGATTAAGGCACTATTAATTATGGTTAAGGTTAGTCTCCAGGAAATGAATGTTAAGTCAATGCAATGACCTCTGAAGTCATGGAAACCAGTGTGTGCGTGTGTGTGTGTGTGACTCTGACCTCTATCTGTGTGGGTAAATTGTGACAGACAGTGTCCAGCAGCGTCTGTGTGGGTTTGTCTCTGCACATCAACACCAGCTCCAGGTCCATGTCCCCTTTGATCAGAAGGCCTTTGGCCACTAGGCCGATCCTCATCACTCCACACAACACGCCACCACCGCTGGAATCCCTGTGTTTTAAAGGAAAATGAACCAGTCATGACCATCATTCACATCATAAATGATGGAATACACATGTCAATATACAGAACAGCTCTGTACGGGTTGCCAAAGTGGATGATTCACACTTTTTTGATTTGGCAGAAATTTTAAATGCCGGATGCCCTTCCTGACACAACCCTCCCATTTTCGTGGGCTATCCAATTAACAGTGAGTAAAGGGGTTTGGGTCCCTTGGTCAGGGATACCCCGGCCCTTGACCTAGTGAGGATTTGAACTGATAATTTTTCAGGGATTTAAGTAGATAGTATATTTTTTTTTAAATGGTATTTTCTGGCTTTAATTAAGGCAAGGCAAGTTTATTTGTATAGCACTATTCATAGACAGGGCAACTGAAAGTGCTTTACAGAGGCATAGAAATGCATTAAGAAAATGACAGAATAAAAGCAAGACATTAAAATAAAATAAAATAAATAAAGTCACATTATTATAACATTTATACCACACTCTATCTTAAATAAAATTATAATTATAAGTGTGAAATTAATCTAATCATTTTAGATGTCCAATCTAAGGAAGATGTACAATTTTTGACTGACATAATACCCGGAACAATGTCTCAAAGTGCCAAATGAATATTTTACACATTCTTAGGTATAATTTGAAAAACTGACTGACATGGTTTCAGTTACCACTGCAAAAGATCTGACAAGGCAATTTAAAACTACAATAATATGTAATAAACCCTTTATAAAAAAGAGTCAGAAAATTGCTGACCGTGGAAACTTCAAACGGTTAAGTTAATTTTCTCCAGGGACAGACATGCCTCTGCTTCCTGCAACTGAGTGCTTGTGACACTGTCTCACTTGAACTTGTACTTATTTTGTAAGCAGCAGATACTTAAATTAGTATTAAGTAACTGACAAGTTGAATTTTTGATATAACATCAAACTGGTGCCAGCTACTTGAATATGTATGTTTACTGCATTTATGTTGCAATAAATAATGTGAGCTTACATCAATATTTTGAAAAATATTTAAATTAATAAATAAATAAATAAATAAAGTCTGTACTGGTTGCCTGGCAACCCCTGCTGGACGACACGTCTTTTACAATTCTGATGTGTCAGTCAGACAAAACAAGTGACAGCATAATGTCATCCGATGATTAAAGGATTAACCTCAGAAGTACAATTATGAATATAGAAAATAATAATAATTTTATGACATGTAACAACTGCTTTACCTGTAACTGTCACTGGATCCTAACGTTTCATCGCTGGGTTCCTCACCAGGCTCGTCCTCCTCTGTGCTGTCTGCTGGTTGGCTGTCGACATCACCGCTGCTCTGATCCAGCCAATCAGAGACATGTTTGAGGGCACACTCCACAGTGGACACCAGTGTCTGAACGGCCTCTAGCTCTTGAGAGGATGGGTAGATGGTGGAGTGTTTTGCCATGACATGGCGGTCATCGTTACTAAAGGAACGGAAGGACCTCTGAAAGGGAAAGGAGAAATAAAATTGAGTTATAAATGATATTACATTATGAAATTTGACTGAACATAACTGAAATATGGGGATGCAAGCAAACCTAAGAAAAAACACCAACACACACACACACACACACACAAAACCCATCCTATAATTAATTTCAGCAGCACCACTGGAAACAGACCTCCAAAAATATAGTGAGCTTTAATCCATCAAATCGAGCTTTGGTCTCCCTGTTGGGGACAAACTTGTCTCTATGCAATTTGTCAAGACTAGAGAAAAAAAAAAAAGCACAATGTGCAAGATTAATAAACATTTTGTAGTAACAAACTATGCCACCTACACTTCAGTAAAAAGGCCAGTTCAAAAATGTTAGTTTAAATATTGCTGCTTTACTGTATATGGTTATGTGTTCTGTGTCTATTCTTAGTATCTCTTGCAGTATCTCTTGTAAGTGGAAGATACCAATGGCACTGACCCCGACATGCTCCCATGCACACATTGCAATCAGAAATTCATTATACCACCACACTCATGTCCTCTCCACCTGGACTAATTCAATCACACATTCTGTTCCCTGAAATTCAAATCAGCTCTTTAGCCTTTTTTAATTTGATGCTGTCTTCTCTCTGGGAGGTGTAGAAGGATGGAAACCATGGATCAGGTGGGAGGCACAGAGGAGGATCCAAAATCTTTTAAAAAGAAAAAAATGTTGCAGGATTAAAGGCTGTTTACAGAAAAAAATAAAAAAAATTTTAATGGAATTAAATTATTAAAAAATAGGAGCACATAAAGGTGAGGCTTTTATGACTTTCATGAGATTTTGTGCATTAATTTCAAAACACCTTGTGAACCGGTAACATCTTTTTTTTATACATCACAACATTTCAGTAGGTGGTTGTTTTTGTCTCTTAATGTTGAATGGAAACAAAATGTTGCAGATTAATTAAATACTGGACTATTATGTATAAACTATTTGGATTTTAATGTAAAACTGATACTGCAGGGTTCTGTAAGTGTTTATGTAAAGCAAGCATTCACATTACAGCGGCACTAAAATGTAAGAGATCCCTTTGGAATAACCTGTGTTTATGTTTTAATTTTTTTCTAAATGTAGTCACAGATTCTAATCTTGGTTACAGTTATGAACAGACAATCCCAGTTTACCAGAGCGAGAAGTTTGCAAACCTGGAGTTTAATCCATTAAACCAATCAAAAGAGTTTATTCATTCTGTGGTGATAAAAAACAGCCATTCATGTGATCGCGTCATTGTACAATAACTTAAGCGTAACTATCCCATCTTTGCTCTCTGCCAAAAGAAAATAATGTCACTGATTACAGAACAATTTCAAACAATCAAAGTGAAGTGACTCAGTTAAAGCTAATAGTTTCGTGTGAATAATCTCTTGTGCAGTTTTGATCTGCAGCTACTGGAAAAGCTCGTTTTAAAGGTTATTGTTACCAAAAGTGGTTTGACCAGTTATTAAATCCATGCTTTCACTCACTTTTTCCACCAGCACTGTGAATGTTTAATGGGTATGTGCGTATTAAGATTATATTTTGTCTGGGTGTTATTAGCTCTACAGCACATTTGCTTGTCGATACGGAAGGTTTAGGTAAAGATCACATCACATTTTATGACCAAATTACTGAGGAAAGCCAGGAAATTCCACAGGGGTCATATAACTTTTGAGTGCATTGTTATCTGTCATATCAGAAAAAAAAAAGTGTAACATACTGTACAATACACACAATGAATATTCTTTGAGGGAACCATATAAACAGTATGTTATACTGCTTTAACATTACTTTTATAATAAGCAGCAACATTCCTACAGTTGCATGATGTCCCCAAATTATTATACATTATATCTGTACTTTTGAGTTTTTCAACTTTTCTTCAACAATCTTCTCACTGCCCTAACTGTTGATTTAGTTCCATTTCATCTTGTCTTTTCCTCTTTATCATACCCAACTATATCATTAAAAACAATTAAAAGCACAAGCTATCACTTACATCATTAAGTGGTAACCTGAATCTGAAGGAGGAGGTGCATCTGTTATCATCAGAGGGTATCGCACTGCTGCGGAGCCTGAAGTGCATAACCCAGTTTAACATGAGGAGGCTGCTCTCAACAAGCTGCAAAGTAGACCTGCTTATCTCCAAAACCCACATTTCCCTTTATTCGCCTCACACACACACACACACGCACACACAAAAGGAAGTACACACCCGGCATGATAACCAACACACAGAAAGCAAAGAGATGACCTTTTCAGTATAGTATGGATAGGGTGGTTTGATCGCGACCATCAATCTGCTTGAAATTCAAGGACCACCTACACTCACACACACACTTAATTGAACAGGCGGCATTGTCTTTCACCAGAGTGACTGAGATAAAGCCATCAACAGAATTGAGGACAAGCACGGCACAATCACTACGGCCACACACGCACACGCACACAGCTCGTGCCAGCGTGTCGCGTACGGCACCAACATTTGGCAACATTAGACATTTCATTATCCACTGAGTCTCATCTGTGATTCAAGGCAAACTGCAAATGTAACTTGAAAATTATTACAAATGTATGCAATAATACAGTGTACATGAAATCAATCCCTTTATTAGGTTGCCACAACCTGCTTGGATCATCACTACGTACATGGTTTGATTTGACATTTTCAGGCAATTAATACTTTGGTGCGCATTGACATTTTGTCTTCTACAGGTCTTCATTAGTGTCATGAGCCATCTGTCAAAAACATTAAGCCTTCTTATTCCAGAGCGACATGAGGGACATCAGACGTGTCAACATTGGTTTAATATTATTGTACAAGGGAAATACTGAAAAAGTAATAAACAATGATTTCAGCAATTCCTATATTTTATGTGAGCAATTGTGCAATATTTGGGTATATTTGGGATATTATAATGAACAGAAGGGGAATCAAATTATTGCACTGTTCTGTGGTACGAGCAACACTGACTGACTGCTTAAAAATGGGTCTGTTTGTACTAAATGTGCATGTGTGTCTGGACCTTTTCTGGCAATGACCTTATCAGAACCAGTAGCAATCACGGAGACCAAAGCCTGGTCCTAAAGACCTTCTGCGAAACTGATTAAGTTAAGGGACAAAGTTTGAATTGCAGGATTAAGATTAAGCAAGATTAAGGTTAGTTATTGTCCAGATTAGAATAATGCTTTGATTAGCCTGTCCAAATTAAAAGAAATTAACGCCTAAGAGGAATGGCAAACCTCTCTCTCTCTCTCTCTCTGTGTGTGTGTGTGTGTTGTGCTATCACAGAGCAGTGATTAACAGACCAGCCGTTGTGAATTTTATGAGCCATAGCTAATGGGAGCTTCTGCAGTCATAAACCACATTGCGGGCAGACAGTCTATGTATCTATGTGTGTGTTTGTTGCTATTACTCGACCGTGAGGGAGTTGCCGTCCAGCTGCTCTGATCACCATGTAAATCAGAGCATTTAGGGAGGACTCACTGACAGGAGCTGACCTTCTCTGACTGGCATGTGCACAGATTTATGACATTAAGACAAGTGACATGACACATTACTCTATAGCCAAGAGAGACAGAGATTTCAGTCGACACTCATTTGCAAGAATTGATTGAACATTGGAGGAGGAAAAAAAAAAAGGTTACTATGCTTCACAACTTTGTCCTGATTTGTTTTTTGCTCAAAATTACATTAGATTGTTGTCAACTTATGCTGCAGTTTTTTTTTTTTTGGACCTCACACTCAATCTGTCAGACAACACCACAGTCGTCCTTGACTTGGCCCCGACCTTCGCACAGCATGAGGGTCAGTCATACATTACGCATGGCACAGCAGTTTGTGTGTGTGAGAGAGAGCAAGAATAAATCATAAATGATGGTTAAAACCACAAGGGATCGCACACCGGATGCCTGTAACCACCCTGACTGTCACCAATATAAACTACACAATGTCTAATTTCTGCACATTGACCTAACATTGGACCTTATGTTTAGATATTATTAATACTGCTATATCTCCAAATTCCAAACTGGAAAAAAAACTTTATATGCCAAGAAAACAGAACCAGACATGGAGGTAATATAAAATATCAGCTGTGTAAAAGCCACTGACTCACCCCATGCATGTGTGTACGTGTGTGTATTTTTTAGGCCATTGTTGCACGGTGCATTTAAACCACACACTTACCAATTACATTCCATTTCACGGTCCAGTGAGGCAAACAGGCTGGCAGGCCCATGTTACATAACCACATTACACAGCATTTACAGCTCACTGTGCACTAACCTTATGCTCTCACACACACACGGAAGAACAACAAGTGATTTGACACACACGCGCATGTATATAAATGACATATCAACACACTACAATCAAAGAATATACAGTGTCTCTCACACACAGGCATCTTGTCTTTGTTGCTCCGCAGCAAAACCATTTCACTTCGAGGTTTTATGCACGGACATGGACCAGACTGTCAGTGGCCACTACATCACTTTAGACGCTGCAGAATCCACTGACTTTCCTCTCGGCTGATGCCTTTCTCTTTCCTCCTCCTCCTGCCTCACCCTGTCTCTCTGTGACCATCTGTTATGAATTGAATGACCCGAAGTCAAGGGCAAGACTCACCGGAAACAATATCAGCTGTTATTGGAGGAATTGCTTTACACCTGTGTCTTTGCTGGAAGAGTTTCTTCTCACGGGAAAACAAACAAACTCCCTTTTATAATTTTTAGAGCAGCATTTTAAGAGCACTGTACTTGTACTTGAGTGCTCTAATTTTTAATGAGTCGGGTGCTTCAGGTGTAAGCTGATTACTAAGATGAAAGAACACACAACACAAGGTGTCGTGAAGAGACAATGACCGGTGCTGCAGAAAGCAGCCAAAAAATATACAACAAGGGCAAAGAGGGTGAGAAACCTGCAAGTGGTGGAGGGGAGATTTTTAAAAATCACTATCTAAATGTTTTTAGCCAGCATTAGAGCAAACTGAGGTTTGTTTGTACTGACAATCACAACACAGACCTGCTTCTACAATGCCGAAAAACAAATCACCGCCTATGAAAACCAGGCGAAACCCTTTTAAAAGCAGCGGTTGAGAAAATGTCACACATCTTTAGCCCAAAATGAAACCCGAGGAGAGTTGAAAGGAAAAAAAAAGGAAATTTGAAAACAGCAAAAAAACAAGCTGTGAGTGATGGGGCAAACAACACGACACAAAAAAGGAAAAAACAACAACTCAGTGCAGTGCACTCACCCAGCAGCCGAGGGGAGATTTCATTAAAAAATCATCCTGTGATTTATCTGCACTCTGCTTGGCAGGTGCAACTCGCTACAAACCCCATATATTGTGCCTGTCTTTCTCTGTCTGTCTGTCTGTCTTATGCAGTCAGTCACACACACACTTTTACAAAGAAAGAAACAAACAGGTCGTCAATGTCAAGGGACTTCCCACCTGGTTTTATATATGTGATAACAGGAGGATACACATGGAAAACCATGAAATAACATCACGGATTATGTTTTCAGTGTCTGTGAAATATATGACATGTCAGCATATATGACATTTATTTAAAGTCTGTTGTCATCAATCAAGCCTTTAAATCAGCTGTTGCAAAATACAGTCAGTTGAGTATTCCTTTTTTTTTTGTCAGTTCCCAGAGGTAATTGCAGAGTAAGCACTCATCATTTTCACCCTGCTCTCTGGAGTAAAATCATTCTACTACTACTGCTCTCCTTTCCTGGTCAACCATGCGACAAGAACAGTCGGCTGCAGAGAAACAGCTGGTGGCTTGACTACTACACTGTTTTTATAGCTTTATATCCTAATTTTTACTGTTACTGTGTCTGTATTGAACTGTGTTTTTATCTGCACTGCTGATACATAAAATTGTCGAGCATAACTTCTGAACACAAACAAATGTCCCTCTTATTTAAACTAGTGTCAAATGAGTTCACACAGCTGATTAGGTCTATCGGCTCCACATGACTCTCTGAGTTTCTCAGTTTTAATCTCATACTGCCCGGCGACATTTATACATTGCACACAGGAAGTGATTTGTTTAATGTCGAAACAGACGAAGGCTGCGCTAGTTAAGTGAGAGGTTTAAGGTGTCGTTGTCACCTTAAACCTCCCATTAAACTCTGTTATAAATTATTTTGCAGGTCAATAATTGTTTCCTGGTGTCGCTGTAAAAAAAGGGGCAAATAAAGTTGAGTATTTATAATGAATTGTTACACATGACTGGACTGTAAAATCCTCTAAGAGATGTTTTTTTGTTATTTGTGCCTTTTGCTTGCAGTTACTCAGTGATTTTGCTAGATCTTCTAACACAGAAGGAGAACAGGAAGTGAAACCACTTAATTGCATGAAGATGTAAACAAATACTGTTGGCATGTGTATTCATTAATTAGCAGGAAGGTCAGGAAAGGTCAGCGAAGAAGGTGTTTATGCAGTTGATGCAGTGACACGCTTGCCAAGGTGACCAACACTGTTTGCTGCATCACAATAACCAAAGACTACACTCACACACTCACACACTCACACACGTGCACACGCGCACACACACACGCACACAGGAGCATGCACCTGTCTCATTATCTTGGTTATTTATGAGCTCCACCATGTATCCTTTTCTGCAACTTCCAACATCAGCACCTTTAGCAACATCTTGTTTTCTCAAATCTCATTCACTTTTCTCCTTTCCTTTCCTTTCCTTTCCTTTCCTTTCCTTTCCTTTCCTTTCCTTTCCTTTCCTTTCCTTTCCTTTCCTTTCCTTTCCTTCAGTCCTCCATCCTCCACTGAAAACATTCTCCTCCTTCTTCTTGTTCTAGTTTTTAATAATTCATCTTCTATCCTGCTTACCCCCTCTTGGGGAAAGGCTCCCACTGTCATTGGGCCAAGACCATTAATCAATCCCTTGTCTTTCTCTCTCTCTCTCTCTCTTTTCAGCTCTTCACCTCTGTTTTCTCCTCCAAATTTCCACTCAATTTAATGCCTTCTGTATCCTTTTCACTTTTTTTTATCTCTTATGTTTTTTGTAAATTATTTATGCTTTAACAATCTTATCAGCCCCTACTTGTCATTCTCTACCTCCACTAACCTATGGAGCCATTTTCTGCTCCTCCAAAACTGTAGTCAGCCTTCTTTGTGCTGTGTTAGGTAAAGCAAGCGCCTAAATTGTGCACTTAAAGTACAATTACTCCAATGAAAATACATCCACTGTCCTGCTTATGATGAATTAATTCAGGTAGGATGTTACACAACAAATGAAAGCATGATAAGTAACTGTAAAACTAAAAGAATATATGAATACTACAGAATAAAAGTCTTTCAAATAGGAAGAGGGGCATGTAATAAACCTAATGAATGATGGACAGTAATCAAACAATTTATCATCTCTCACTCTCCTTTAATCATCATCATCACTTTCATTCACTTTTTCCATCTTCATCACATCTTTACACAGTTTTCAAATCTTACCTAGCATTCATACTTTTCATGTTTTAAGTTCTAAGTTTAAGTACAATATATAGTAGTTCATATTTTGATGGGACGCCATCTTGTAATGTACCATATTTTAAAATGGTCATATTATAAAATGAGTATATCGATATATATTTACTCATATATATATAGTATGAGTAAATATCAAAATTAAACTTTATTTTATTATTGCAAGCTACATCATATTACAATACCTCGTTCAGCACTAATTTCCATTTCTTCTTCTGTTTCCTTTCACTGTTGCTCCTCCATCTCTTTTGATAACATTTACATCTTCTTACCTTACGTTTGCTTCACAAAAATGCACAGCACGTTATCAGACTCAGTTTCTTTAGTCTACAGCACATCCATGTGCACAGCGTTTCACAAACATACACACGCAGCAGCAGCGGCAGCAGCAGCAGCTACAGACGGAGAGTGTATTACCATGCCTGCAGGAGCAGTCACTGCACGTTTCCTTCCTTTCTGACGCCCGCTTTCTGGAGTTGCCGGGCGTGTGGTGGGGGGTTGCAGAAGCAAGGCTACCGGTCAGGATGTTGCTGTGATGCTGTTTACCCTCTTCATGTGCTCTTCTGTCACTTTAGCCACCGCTCCACAATAGGTTGTCCTTCTAAGAGATGGAGAGACAGAGGGAGAAAATTGAATGCCTTAACAACCACCGGAGGAAGTGTCCACAAGAGAAAAGTTCAGTGAATGGAGTTAAGGAATAAAAATATGGAGTGAAATTAGTAAGAAGGACAGGATCATGATATTCAAACAGCATCAGCCCTGTCACACTAAACCTGTACCTGTGCAAAGACCATTTACTCCCTGTTATTACCATAGATTGTATGTAAAAATGGACAAATTATTTCAGTCTGAAAAGTGAAGCCTAGTAAGTGAGACAGAAGAAGCAGTCAGCCACCAGGGGGCAACTTGGCTGACTGTAAAAGAGCCTCATTCTCACCTGATTTACGACGTCAGTTAACATTTTCCTGAGGACTTAATGGTCTAAATCAATAGTTTCCACTCTGTTTCAGTAGAACCTGGTGTCAGTTTTGTAAATGATGTTCCCATCTTGAGGAAAATAGATAATAAAGCAGGGCACAAATGAGTGAACACCAGTGTGGCTGACGGCTGGTGTCGTCCAATTGGAGGTGACACGGCACGGGAATTTCCAGTTCACGTAACAAATCTTGATGCTTCAAGTTTATTTTCCGCTCAAAAGATGACATCCATTTTAGCACTTTCTCTCTCTCTCTCTCTCTCTGACACACACACACACAGACTTTTCTCAGCAGGGGTGCAGTTCCTGTCCTTTAGTACAAGATCTGAAAGAATGGCAGATCAGCCCATGTAGAGACAGACATGTGGACACACACACACGTGCACACACACACACACAGATATGTACACAGACCTTCATTCATTTTTCATCAGCTGCTGAGAGTCTGGGGGAGGGGGATGTAATACAAACATCTACTTGTTTTCATACACTGGCTTACACACTTAAGCTTAACCAACCTTAGCACACTCACACACATACAGTGCACACAAACACGCACACACAGGTTTTCATAGCTGTGCTTCTTGGGACACGACAGTAATAAAGTGTTATCCCTAACCTTAACCATAACAGTTAATGCCTAACCTTAAGCTAACCACAATTCAAACCAGACCTAAACCTAACCAGATCTTCAGAAATGGGGTTTTGCCTCATTAGGACTTGGTTTTGGTCTCCATGGGGACTATGGTGTGTTTATGATATGTTTAGTGTTTATGCCAGAGAAAGAAGTAACACAAGTTCACACTCACAGATAAAACATATACAGGAACAAGAAATTTATATAATTGAATTGGACATAAAATATTGAAGTACACACGATGTGTGGGAAAATATTTTTCCATAGTTTGTTTAATTTCATCACAGGCTGTCCAATGTGGAGGCAACATTTCACTGAAGAAATAATGAAGAAAATGTGTGTAATGTATGCAGTGGGATTCTGCTTGACTCCAAATTCAAATGTATTCACTCCATGTTATTGTGAAATGCTCCTCTCTTGCACTGTGCAGGAATTTTCCTGGCTGTTAATCGTTTTAGCGAACTAAGGGCATGGGTGACAGTAAAAAAAAAAAATATTGATGCTACAACTGTACAACTTCAGATGCTTTTATAGAAAGTCTGATTATAAAACAAAACTAACTAATCATTAACAAATAGTTGATGTTTTACATAAAAATAGATTGTGACTGCTAATTTCATTTTGCCATGCTACATGCACAGTAAGCCAAACATCTGCTGTGGCTATGAAAAGACTTTAGGTTTTATCACTGCAGAGCAAACGAAGGTGAACAGATACATAATGTTCCTATTTACAACGCTAAATGTTAACAGTATCACCACACACAGAATGCTGACTTATTTGGTCACGCTCAAACCAGAGAAATGACATTTATAGAACCGTGCATATGGCTGTGTGTGTGCTCACATTTAGTATTGTATATGCTGGTTTTCTTGAAGGTCTGACAAATTCAAGGTTCAGCCCAGTCTTCACACAATATACATCCACACTAACGTGATGAAAGTAAAGTGATGATGAGAGAGAACTACACCAATCTTATTATTATCAAACTACAAATATCATTTGATAAATAAGCCAAATTAGTCGAACAAATGCAAGAAGGAACTATTGGGGTCTGTTAGGAAAAGACTAGATTAAAAATATAATTTGTTTTTATGCATTTACCCATCTGGATCAAAACATTTACATTTAATCAAGATTTAATCAAAGTAGCAATTATAAATAAAAATATACCCAATACAGCATTTCAGATGTTTAAGAAGAATAAAACTAGAATAACTTAAGAAATAGCTCATTACCTCTTTGATTTTAATCTGCCAAACCTATAAATTATGTGACATTAAATTAGCCATGTAGTGCACTCATGTGGGAAATCAGGATTGCAGAATTATTGAACAATTTTCTTTTATTTACACTCTATAGACGGCCGATTAATAACATCTTCTAATGTGTCGAGTATCTCATCACCCCCTCAGTTCTATCTGGATCCTGACTGGAGATGCACAAGATGAACACACGAGCAATGTTTGGTCTGCTCGGGTGTAGACCTGCAGGGGGATTTAACTGTGGTGCTGTTGCAGCCTCTCAAGACAGAAGGAAATGCAGCGAGCGGTTTGAGATGAGATGCAGAAAATTTGAGGAAATTGGAAATAAACCTGGGTAGGAGCAATAGGACAAGTAGCGTGAGCGAAAGAGGCAGACAGCGAAAGAGTTGAGAGAATGCAAAGCTGTGTGAGGGGACAGAGGGGAATCTAACAACAACACCTGATATTGAGCTGGCCCCTCAGGCAAAGTGACCCCACGTGGCTGCTCCTCATTTTCTCTCCATCGCTTCTTTGCGCAGCCAGTGGTCACCAGTCTGCCACACTGGTAATTACCTCCTCAACACAGCTGGCAGGGACAGAGTCTGTGTTTTGCCAGACCTTACAGCCAACACTTCTCAATGGAGGGGGGGGTAAGGTCTATTCTAACATGTACTGGGAACTTGGGAGTATAGGCACATGATTACAGTGTATACTCACAAACACACGCAGACACAAACACCCTGCCAAGAGGCATAATAACAATGTGGCAGCCCCCATTCCATTCTCATTATAAGAGCAATCCAATGATAAACAACACCAGAGATTCCCTCCCTTTGTTTTTCCTCTCATGGCACTTTCTTTCTCATTTCTTGTCAAAGGTCCAGCATGTAAGGACTAGCGAAATCTAATGGTGAGACAGTAGATTGTTACAAACTTCTCCACCCTGCTTCCCAAAATGTGAGGATGACCTAAAGTGGCCCTCATGTACCAGGGAGAATGTTTCCTTTTCTTTTGCACCATAAGCTTCTATAGTCTCTGGCTGGTTGGTGCGTTCAGGCGGCTGCAGGAACATGGTGGCGCGAGATCGCAGCCCCTGTAAAGCAAGTTTCTTAGCTAAAGTACGCATAAAAGGTTTATTCATAAAGCTCACAAATATGGTTTCTATATACAATAGAACACAATGCAATAGCATTTGAAACTGAGCTTAAATGAAGGCTTGAATCGAGAGAACAGGAATATGTGGCCAAAAATAAACCCACTCTCCTGTGTCTACCATGGGGACTGCGGGTGACTAAGGTGACTATATTTCACATGGTTTGCTTCGCCCACTGTATCTGCCCATTTGTTCATAAATCCCCCTGTGCCTGTGTCGTCCTCTGCCACACACTGACCAATTATTACATCTCTCTCTCGATTCTCTATCTCTTTTTTTTGTACGCCTCCCGCTGGTATCCATTCTCTCAATTTTTCCTCTTCTTTCTTTGTTCACACCATCCTTGTGGACCATTAATGTGTGATTGTGTGTTTTCCTCCAGAGAGAGAGAGAGAGAGAGAGAGAGAGAGAGGGGGGAGGAAGGGATAAAAAAATGGCAGAAGCTCTGTCTAATTAACACTTGTGGTGGCTGGACATGGACACACACACACACACACACACACATAAAACAAACTTGCATACAGTCCACAAAGGCTACCACTGTCACCTCTATTTGCATGGCTCCGTAGTTACTGAATATATTTCACTAAGTTTATGCAGGAAAATGCACACGCACACACACACACACACACACACACTGGCTCCGTGTGTGCAATGTGTCCTTCTCCTTCTCGCGCTCAGAGCTGGTGATTACATCCTGTTTTCCCCTCGGAGATGAAAGGAATCGAGCAGAGGATAAAAAATGAGGGATGGAAACTGATTGAATGATGAGGGAGTGATAGCAGAGCTGGGGAATTTGCTGATAGAGCTTCTGAGCAGCAATTTACACCTTCCTCATCCGATAACCATCAAATGAGATGAAGGGTGGGGTAGGGAAAATGGAGGGAGACAGGAGATTGACAAAAGCCAGGGAGAGAGCGTGCTAATTAGTGCTGTATGAGATTATTTTCACAGTCTGTTCCTTTAGACTTATGATTTTCAGTTTGGCGTTGTAATGAGTTTATCAGAATTTTGAATCATTCTGCTTTCCAACTCCATGAAATCCTGCATTGTGACAGTTTTAAGAAGCAGCCACATGCAGGTACACTTAATTTTCCCAGTCAAAAGACTGCAATAAATTTTTAATATAAATTATATTACATCATAAAGGTATTGGCATGTTTTATTTTGTGAGTTTCTGTTTTTGTGTAATTAATTAACATAAAGTCTTGGTCTAAGTCTTTCAACCGACTTTCAGCCAACTAATGTAAATGAACCTGTGTAATTGCATGATATCATTTGCTTTTGAGGCCATTTGGTAGATGACAAATGCTGTTAAATGCACAGTATGTAATTCTTTGCTGATAGGGGTTTCCCACTCACAACAATAACAGAAGTGGCTTGAAGATGTCGTAAAGCAGCGCGGAGTCAGGGGAATTGTTGTCATGGGAGCGATTTGGTAGCAGCACATGCAGCAAATGACAATGAGTTGTCGTGTCATTAGTGACAAATACACAATAAAGTGCAAAAACAAAAGTCAGCAGACTGGCTAACTAGTCGTACCACATATTTCCTTCCACACTCTGATGTTTCATCAGGGGTTTGCCATGGAAGTGTGGCACACATGCTTCGTGTTTAAGGATAGACGTGGAGCCTATGTAGGAGAGTGTCTTTTCTGGCACTAATTAAATTCAGTCAAAGGTCTGTAAAGCCTTCATGGTCACTTTACAGCAGTGAATATAAGAAAAGGTGATAATGCCTATAAATATTAATATTTTGGCAAATAAAATCCATGTACTACTCTACTAAAAAATAAATATAACTTTAGCCTTGTCGTTTTTAGATGTTTTTAATGCAGAAATGTCACATGTTTTATGTTTGAAATATCTCATAGTGTCAAGGAAAGGTGCAGAGGGATCCTTCCTGAAGTAATGGTAACACGTGTTGGCAGTTCTGTGTGTTAGTTCCAGCTCTTTCCCTGCTGTCACACGTCATTCTCTTCTTTGTCTCTGTGCGGTCCAGTGAAGCAGGCAATGAATGAAGCTGTTCTATTAAAGAAGCAAGGTGGTAAAAACATGTCTGTGTGGTATTTTCAAAGTTGTTTTGGAGTATAAACAGTGACTTTTTCTCTCATATAACTATTTCGAGGCAAGACGTTTTTAGTCTCATGCCCACCAACACCATCCATCCATCCATCCATCATGTTTGCACGTTCAGCATCCATTCAAATGGCTCTTTGAGCATCTGAGTCGCCACTGTGTTCCACACAGACTTGTGTGTGGTTTGCTCCTGCAGTTACTCAATGCTATATTTACAAAAGCTTGCTAAAATTAGCAAATATACTTGAGATTTCAAAACCTAGGTGACGCTGTTAAACTTCCTTTTAAAATGTTTACACATTATCGTGTCGTTTGCATTGGCCTGCAATGTAATCAGGACTTACTGTGTAAGTTTTAATTACATTTTAATTCTGAGTATTCTCCTTTAATTGACATTAGTGGGGTAGAGTTAGGGAATAAAACACCACCACCTTAGTGAGCTAATAAACCTTTGAAAATCCATACATTTTAACCTTATCTGTATATAAGAGTGTGCTGCATGTGTGTGTATGCTAGACCAATCAAAATTTGCAGTAAACCTTCACCGAACCTACCTGAGTTGGCGGTAAATATTTCTTTGACACAGTGTGGACCAGAGCAGCTGTATTTGTTTTTCAGTATATATTTGTGATATTTATTTGTCACAATGAACTTGAATCATCAGTCGCCAGAATCACTGGTGCCATCATGTTTGCATCTTGGAAAATGTCTGCCAAAGTGTGTGTGTGTGCGTGTGTGTAATGAATTTGACATACAAGCAGGCACAGACACAAGCACACACAAATAATGAAACTCCTAAGAGCAGGTGGTGCAAATAAACAGAATGGATGCAGAATCACGTTCCCGCAGACCTCTGTCATGGCACCTCTGCTGTGAAGAAGCATGAGAGAGAAGGTCTCTGTACTTATTAAAATAGGAAATACTGTGCATGCTTGAATATGATTGAAGATTTTCAGGTCTCTTGTATTTAGTTTCACTCTCCCTATTTCTCACACTTTCCTCTTTGCTATTCATATTCCATCTCTCCTCAAACCTAATGACATCTCATTTCCCCATCTGTCCTTTTCCATTTCCTCAAATTGTAGATTTCTTTTCATCATTTTACTTTTGCTGCCAAGAGAGAATCATTACAGTGGTGGATTACATAGTCAACAGACATAAACCGACTACAACCAGGCTGACTTACATGGAAATTGGAATAATTTAAGAGCATAAGCGCAAGCTGGAGAGAGCGTTTTCAAACATCAGCTTTTTATTGGCATCTGCTAAAATGTCATAAATCTGGTTATCGTGAGTGTTTGGCCTTCAACTCAGGGCTGATATTTGCACACTGAAGGGAAAGTAAAGTTAATCAAAGTAAATAAACCACTGTTAAAAATCATGGACTGCATTGTAGACAAGCAATACCTTGATTATTTATGAGCATAACTCAATCCAGTGGAAAAAAAGGGGCACAGAATAAGGAAAACATAGTAACAGAAACCAAAAATAGCAGGAACTGAGGGCTTTTACTTTCTGAAGTCTAAAGTCAGAAAAAAGAGAAACACAAACACACATTAGAAAAGGAAATAGTCCAGTTACTAAGACTGTATTTCTTAAGGTCTCAGGGCCAGAGGCAAAGGCTGGACATTCTGACCCTCTTTTTCTTGTACCATTTATCAAGCTCTGAAAAAAACGATAAGTGGGCAGGTCAAAGGCACAACTGTGGAGGCTGCGGTCAGCATGCCCTGAAGCCAAACGAAGAGCCTGTATTTCACAGCCTGAGTCTGCCACACCGATAAATCCACTTGCTCCATCACTAAATAGTGCCTTGTATAGTTCATAAAAAAATGTGTAGTTGAGTTCACAACAGCTGAAACTGTAATGACCAGATGACCCGTGATTGTTTCAACTGAAACAAAATTAAGGAGTTAATCTCATCAAATTGGATTACTTCAAATTTGTCATAAAAATAAGACAGTAACGTTGCGTCATTTTCAAAAGTGCCAAGTGGAATTTTAAAAGTTTTTATTTGTATACGAAAAAGAATGGAACAAATCTGGCTCATCATGTCAAGAAAATCTAAAGTGACATGACAAATTTAACACTTGGCAGCACATAGAATAAATGTGAGAGTCGAAAATTGTACTTTAAAAACACTGGATTAGAATAAAGAATTTACCATTCACCATTAAGTGTAATGTAATTTTTGTTGTTCAAATGGATTTAATAAAATTGGAATCATTCAGCAATCAGTATCAAAGATACAGATATTTTCTAGGGCTTTGAAACGTAAACTTTTAATAAATACCCAGCCCTTCCTCCTGCAAACTAATCTGCCCACAAACACCATACACAGAAAAGATCTGCTGTAAAATAATAATATTCCATAAGCAAATCAAAGGTTTCATAGTCCTTGCACTGATGTATTGTTCGTATTTGTTAACATCATAGTGGAGATATAATCAGGAGGAAATAAGATGCTGGGGATTTTACCTGCATTAAGTCTCATTCAGCAGGACTATGCAGAGGATTAGACACATGCTAAACTGAATTGAATATTAGAACAAAGGACACTGGGGAAATGGTGTCATGGGTATGAGCGAGTCCATAATGGTGCGGTCTTGTTTTGTCTTGTTTCATTTCCTGTGAATTCCATGTGGCATTTCTCTCAAAGCTTCAAAAGGTATGTGAAGATAATGAACATAAATTATATTAATTTGAAACTACCTTTGCTCTTTCTTTCTCCGTGTCCCTGTTTACCATCTCTTTTTTTTTTTTTTTGTTCTTCATTTCAACAATGTTAACACCCAAGAATTTGGCATGAAAAGAATGGTGTGACAACAGGGAGGGCATTTGCTGATTGCAACCTGAAAACACGTCAGGAATAAGCTCATTAAAGCATTAGGCATTTACTTAAAACTATGGCTTTCGCTGCTCTGTTGTGGTTGTTTGCTGCTTGTCATTACAGCCACTTAATCAGGGACGTTTATACCTGGGACTCGAGGTGAATGCAATTTAGACTCTAATAGAACAGAGAGCAAGAAGAACTGCTTATTTCTTACACTTTGGATGGGACTCTAATGAAATGTTTGTATTCAGGATGCAGTTCTGTATTTTGTCAAGTGTTTATGTTTTGTACCTTTATCTGAGATACTTTAATTTTGTATTTTTTTTCCTTTTTGCAGAATAAAAATCTGTTCTATTAGACATAAATATGCATAAATTAACATTTCTGTATAATCTTAAGTAGTTATAACTATTCTTACTGTTGATAATTTTATTTACTGCATTAATAATTTCACTTCAATACATTAATGCTGTGCCATTTTGTTCGAAATAGTGGGAGAATAGACTTTACACTCGCTCATTGTCTACCAAATAACATATACTGTACATGCAATAGAGTGCATATTGTAAAGAAAAACTTGAGAGATTCATATGTTGTGAATAAGAGAACACGATTTCTCTCAGTATCCAAATATTCACACCCTGGTTCAACCCAAACTCACACACACACACACACAAAAGCAATTACTCCTGCCAGTGACTATCACACTGATTTCCCCCCAGATCCCAATGTTTGCACCTGGTTTGTTTCACTTTATCTCAGGTCCCTCTCCTCTGTTAGGTTTTCACTACTGTTATTAAGTCCTGTTGCAGTCTTTCAGGTCTCATTCTTTCAAGTACCACGTTCTTTCAAGTACCACGTTCAATTTTGTTTTTATTCCTTATTTGTTTTTTGTTTTTTTGTTTCTTCTGACATAATATGCTAAAAGAGTCTATGCAGGTTCAAAATTTAATTCACAGAATCGTGAATCTTGAATAAAATTCCAAAGATGTTAGTGGAAAAAACTTCAAAACGTCCCTAAAGCCTTAGAAAATTAGATGTTTGCTACTGTCCTGTTCTCAACACAGATCACTTATACTATTTGTTCTTATTGATTGATTCATTGCTTCAGCACCATCCATTTTTATGGCTAATTGATTACACAGGAGAGTTGTTCCACACTGCATAGCAGATTGTGACTTGCATGGCCACGGTCCAGCTGGTGTGATAAGTGAAATACCAACACGCTTCATGCAGTGACAGAGTCTGTGATCTATGCTTGCAAGGAGATGCAAGCACTGATTCATCTTTGACGCTTAAATGTGTATAAAAACCTGACTTAGGAAAGTGATACCATTATAGGCACTGTTCTAAAGTGACACAGGCAGTTGTTTACTGCTGCAAGTTTGTTTCTCACTTCTCCACTGCAGTGGTGGGCAACATTTTTTTCCAGTGCAGTCCTTCGAGGACCATACTAAATAATTGAACACTGTATATCACGCTAACCTCTCTAATGCGACGGCTGGAAATGCTTCTCTTTGGCAAGACATGCCAAGAAAGATGGTTTTGATGATGATGCTACACTCAGCTAGTTTTAGGGCGAAAACACCCCGTCAAACAAATCCTCACAAAACATATTTAGTTAGTCCATTTCTCTAGAAAAGATTTTATACATGCACACACACACAAACACACACTGGTTTCCATGACTTAAGAGGATATTGCATTGACTTACATTAATTTCCTAGGGACTTAACCTAACCTTAACCATAATAACTAGTGACCTAACCCTAACCACTACCCTAACCTTAATCTAGATTTAAGACAGGTCTTTACCTTACATTATGGGGACTTGATTTTTGTCCCCATAATGTAACTGTATAAACAGACTTAGGTCCCCACAACATAAGAAATACCAGGTATGCACTCCTGTGTGTGTTACTATGTTGGCTGACAGTGATTATGCAGATTATTGTGTGCCATCCCTCCTTCCCGATTGGTGCTCCTGCTTCCTGTCTGATCTCTCTCCCTCTCTCTCTCTCTCCCTTCCACCATCTGCCTCCCTCAGTCCACCCTCCCTTCTACTGCTGTGATGATTCACCTGCCCAATTTGCCCTCACCTCCTCATCAGACACACCTGTATAAATCCAGCAACTGTGGTTCAGCCATTGGGTTCTGTTGTGGTAGTTAGCGCCTGTGTCGCTGTGGGTTTTTGGTTGCTGAATTCCTGCAGTTTATTTATTTGACTAGTGTATGATGGTATTCTTTGTTAGCCTTTTTTTGGCCTTTGCCTATTTCTATTTGAAAACCACTGTTTTGCATGTGATGTGTTTTAGTTTAACTATTGCAGTAAAATGTCATTGTCTAGAGTTGTCAGAGTTAGGGGTTCTATTCTTGTTTTGTGTTTTAGTTTGGTTTCCTGTATCTTTATTTTAAATAGCACCTTCCTCCCTTAGTTCCTCCTGTTCTTTCTGCATTTTGTCTAATGCTAATTTATCTCTTTCTCATTAAATTTTTTTTGATTTGGCTCCTTCATGAACCTTGGTCATAACACACACATACTGTGTATACCCATATATATATATATATATATATATATATATATGTGTGTGTGTGTGTGTGTGTGTGTAGTGGTGCATAGTGCTGCTCATTCTAACCTTGCACTTCTTATTCTTTACTTTGATTTAAAAGCATTGTGCAATGAGGGAGACACTAAATGCAAATGCCTAGTAATCCTATGAAATGTACCAAGGCATTACATCATCGCCACCACCTGAGTGCCCATTTAATCATTTACATGAGACTTGTCAAAGTCTTACATCACTTAAAGTGCTCTCTAAACTCTCTCGGTGCACTGTTTGCATTTTTGCACTTTACCTTCCCAGCATTCATTGAGATATCTTAGCTTTTATTACCCGTGTCCCAAGGAGTAATGTTGACCAACAGTATCTCCTTTTTAGATTCATCCTGCAGCTTACTGAAGAAACACTGATTTTTATCATGAGGGCTTCTTTAACAAATTTGGGACATTATGAGTATATTTTTCCAACTCATTACGTGAATAAATTTGCCAGTCATTCCTGACTAAAACATTTGCAATCTGTGGTTATTCACTTTTAAGCTACAGTATTGGTTTATTTCATTAGTTTTTCAGTACTTCTAAGGTATTTTGGTGTTTCATAACTTGTCGGACAAATGCAGATACCTGGGTAAAAAAATGAAGATACATGATGTTGCTTTAGTTCATTGAATGAAATTGGTGTTCTAATCTATAATAACAGGAAAACAAGGTTAGCTCACATTTTATTGAACCCAGTCATTGATTTCTGTGACTGATGAGCTTCTATTATTTACCATTTTCACTCTTGCCTTTCTATACTTGGGCATTGCCTTGAAGAACTCAATCTCTTACCTCTGCATATGTTTTCATTTAATACACTTTGTTTGGTTTTGACTGGGTCCAGGTGAAGGCCAGGGGAGGTCAGAGCAGACAGTATTGATGAGATGGTGGAAAGCAGAGAAAACGCTGATGTGGCCGCTGCGAGGGAAGTAGATAACACTGACGGGAGTGTAACTCTCCTTGGTCGATTATTAAAATGTAGAAAGCTCTATGTGTGTGCACTTTCTGCTGACAGAGGGTCAGACCAGAGAAGAGATGGTATCTATCTATCTATCTATCTAGTTTTATTTTTAATGGTGTCATGAAGTAATGTCCATCTTGTTTTAAATCTATAACTGAGGCTTGAATTGGATATTTTAGCCCAACTGTTTTAACTGCCCTATCTGTCCATCCATCCGTCTAACATTAGATATTGACACACCGGTGACTTCCTTTGGTAACCATACTTTTAACTGAAAACTGCCATGTACACCGTTAAATAATGTTCTGTTTCTCTCTGCTAGAAATGGTGCAACTTTGTGTGTGTGCATGAGTGTGTGCATGCACTAAGCTCCTGCTGTGCTGATTTCAGCAGGAACAGATGGTCCTGCCATGGCTCTGTCTAGGCTCCACAGTCCACGGTTTGTGAGAAGACTTGTGAATGTGCATGTCTGTGTGTCTGGTTTCTTCTCCTGCTCTTATGTTCCATACAACTGTGTTTACACACCCAGATATACACAACCTCCACCCAAACACCAAAGTCAATTGGTGTAAGTGATCTCTCTGGTCTTTGGCCTACTTGTCCATTCCTCTGACACTTAAGTCTTAATCCTGCTTAACAAGTCTCTTCACTGCTTAAGCTCACATTTTTTTACTGTTACTGTTTATGAATTTATGTTCTCAATGTATTCCCTTTTTAGAGCATCATTCAAATCATTGTTATTATGCTCCTTACATTGCTAACACGTTCATGGACTAATTACATTCATAAAAAGACCATAAGAGAAAATATCAGTGGTTTACAGGTTGATTTGAGGACTAGATTTTAAATTTAATTAAATAAAGGAAGATAGATTTTAATCTCAATTTTGGTACAACAGGCCAGTTTGGCCAGTCAGTAACTGCATTCATCTAGGGGACACTTAACATATTAGGACCTGAAACTAGTATCAGGGTGATGTCAAAACCAAGAAAACACATGACAGAAAGCTCAAAACAGTTGGAAAAATGTTGCTAAAACCCTCCCAATTAAGAAACAGTGAGAGCATGAGGACAGCTAAGGTTGTCCAGATGTGCACTAATTCCCTAATGTGCTTCTGCTCCACAATTTAAAAAAAAAAGGACATACTACAGCAAACACACAGGCCGAGTGTTACTTGGTATCCCAGTGATGTGCCACACTCACTCAGTTTTCTTTAATAAGTTCATCAGGTCCAGATTAGGACATTACTGAGATGCATTACAAACATTACATTAAGTATATTTAAGGATTTAGTTTCACAGAATGGACTTGGAATTATGTTTTTTTTTTTAAATTATTATTATTTTTATGTGCTGGGGCACATCAATGAACACAGAACAACCTCCGGGACTTTGCGGGTGTGTCTTGTCATTCTCTCTCTTCCTGTTTTTCTGGTTTTATATACACTCTTTTTTTAAGCACAACCTCCCCCCACCCCACCCCAATCAACAGTGACTTAGCTGGAGCTAAGTGACTCCATTCATTCCAGGTCAATTTGGGCAGTGTGCTCGACATGACTGTTTCATTGCCCACTTCCTTCCTGCCTCTCTCTGACTTGGGGGAGATGATGGAAAATTGAGAGAGAAAGAGGAAGGAAGAGGAGGAGAGGAGAGGAAGGGGTGATGTTGATGGTTGTATAAAGTGGGGAGAAGTAGAAAAATCATTGGGCAGGTTTGAAATGAGGCAAGTGGATGTAAAAGTAAATTGTTTATGGTTTAGTAGTTTGTGTCTCTGCCACCAGAAGTGCATTGCAATACCGTACTATCAAAAGTGGTACAAATACCCCAATTTAGTAGTATTGTCCCTGCATTTTATTAAAAGGCATATTTGTGTGTGTTTGCACTTCTTGCAAGCGTCATGGGTGTGCCAATGTTTTTTTTTAATAGCATTCATAGTGTCAACAAGTTGAGAGATATGACAAGTGTTTTTCCCAAGGCCTTACAGAAAAACATGAAAAAGGAAGAGGTACTGTGTAATGTTATGCATTTTATAATTTTCAATTTAATAATACCAGATTTAATGTTATAGGGTATCAGTACTAGTGTCAAAATAAGTGAGTGGATGTCAT
Source organism: Brachirus orientalis (assembly GCA_016785285.1). Taxonomy (NCBI): domain Eukaryota; kingdom Metazoa; phylum Chordata; class Actinopteri; order Pleuronectiformes; family Soleidae; genus Brachirus; species Brachirus orientalis. The sequence goes on from JAFBJR010000905.1 coordinate 11,229,526, forward strand.
AGCAAAGTGAACAATTTAATAGCATAGGATAGTGTAGGATAAATTGGAAAAATTGGATAAATTATTGAGACAGAACAAATTTATGATGACTGAAAATAAAGATCATTTAGTGAAAGGGGGAGACTGATGGATTAAGAGAAGAATAATTGAGCCTGAGGTAGGACATGCATGGTTTATCAGGGGGGAGTGAGCATAGTGATAAAGTGAAGAGTATAAACCAGCGGGGGAAACGTGAAGGCAGTGGAAAACTGTTGAGGACAGCAGAAGTGTAAGGAGTGGGAACAGTAAAGAGACAGGAAGGATGGAAGGATGGAAAAAAATGGTGGAAAGGGGATGAAGGAACAACAGAGACAGGGTGAAGAAGGTCGAAACATAAGGAAGGGAAGCCAATAATTATTGTCATTGCAAAGTTGTTTCCTGGAAATGACATGATAGTACCATAATATAACTTCTCTATTAACATACCTTTAACATTTTATTACTGAAGCTTAATAGTATCATGTGGCTCAGCCATCATTACTACAGCCACTAGAGGGTTTTCTCCAACACATGTTGTTTTGGAGCACCTGCACAGCAACTGTCGAAGCTGCTCTCAGGGGGACAGTTTCCAAGAAACCTACATACACCTCAGTGTTTACTGGGTTCAACAATCTTTATACCCAAGCTTAAACTTTTAAAGTTTTCCGTCATCATTTTCAGTATTCAGCCTCCGGGGTTCAAGATCCTGCTGACACAGTGATGGACACTAACAAGCACGCAAACAGAAAACAGTAGAAGATGCAGAAAGGAGAGTGAGACACTCATCCTCAGCTCTGTATCTGCAACATAGTGTTTCTCTGTAATTAGGTCATTTCTTTTAACCAGTGTTTGAACACAAAGGAACCACAACACCATCATCTCAACATCACATCATCATTCTGATGTGGATGTGTTTGTACTTGTGTGCGAGGGGAGCGTTAGATTGCAACCAAGCATGAGACACAGGAGGAAGATAGAAAAAAAAAAGGGATTCAGCCTCAACTTTTCCTCTTGGGATTGGTCACCATGACTACGGAAGCATTTCCAGCTGATCATAGGACGAGCATGTGGAGGAGTGAGAGAGATGCACACAAAGGCAGAGAGAAAGATAACATGGTGGCACTGGGATACTGCCATGTAATCTGTTGATGACTGAAAATAAGAATATTTATTCTTATAATAAATAATCTCTCCCTAATCTCTATTTAATAAGATAAATAGAAATTAGGTTTTGAAGATTATGATCGAACAGCATATCAGTGCACCTTACAACTTCAATCTGTCATATATGCAAGCTTCATTTAGGATGCAGTTACAACGACACAGCTGCCACACGCAGCACTTAACCACATGAGATTCGATCTCCAGGAGAAAACATGCAAGGTGGCAGGAAAAAAAGCACTGACCCCATATGCACTCCTCAAACTCCAACGGAAAACAGAAACCAACAAGAACAAACCGCATCAAGAGGCTAAAACATCTCATCTTACAACCAGACAATAAGACTCCATCTATATTTTAAAAGCTATGGAAACCTGTGACAATGGGTTCTCATGATCCAAGATTAGTTGAGAGCACCTTTTAATGAGGACGGGGGCACCAGGTGATCACATTTCCACGCTGGCAGGCTAATTACAGCATCGCCTGAGGGCAATTTGTCCAAATTTGGTCATAAAACATTTAGGAAGAGCATCTGAACTTATGCTCTGAAACCATCTTTAATTAACCTGTCAACATCTAACTGTGGGAACTAAAACACTTGTGCGGTCTGAATGACAAGCAACAATATATCGTTGTTGTATTGTTGTATTATTGTAACATAAAAGAAAAAGATGTTATTAACTATACTATACCTCCCTCCACCTTTCTTCTGAATTCTGTGCTTTGCCTTTGACATATTTTGCTTGTATCAGCAGTTTGTTTACTATATGTACTGTATGAAAATAGTAAATAGGTAAAAGTTGTGCTCAACAGACAAAATGACTGTCTCAGTTTTTCTCTGCAATAGGATTGTCAATATTTACATAATGTGTAGCCAATGTTACAGACTATGAATTATTTATGGAGACTAAAGGAAGAGCCCTATATACATATACTCTGTCTGTGTGCATGAGTGTGGGTCTCTGTGTGTGTGTGTTAGTGTTTATGCCACAAAAGGCCCTAAAGAGGTAACAAATACAGACTCAAAACCTTGTTCCTGATGAAGCAAAACATAATGTCTAGGAAAATGGATAAATTTGGAAATTTTCGATTTGTGTGTGGGATTAGGGCATGCACTGGTTATGGTTAAGGTTCGGGATATCACTTATCACTTATGCTGCCCAAACGAATGGCAGTCAGTGCACCTGTGTGTGTTGACTAAATTACAGTGAGAGTGTGAGACAGAGCGATGCGCTCTGCTGCACTCACCGACAAAGTCACTGCCTTCTCAAGGACACTGCAGCTAATGGTTAAGAAAGGGACAACGGTATGACACACAGGGCAAAGAAATCAAGAGTGAGACTGAATGAAATAAGCACACAGAGAAATTGAGGGCCAATTAAGATGAGCAGAGAGAAAAGGAGCACAATGGGAGTGGAGGAGGCAGCCAATGAGATAAATGAGAAGAAAAGAGAAGAGCTGAGTGGTAGAATGAACATGGAAACATTCTACCACTCCTCCTTTTGTCTGTAAAACAGAGATAAACATTACTTTTAGCAGCTTTTCCTTCACAGTTTGCATGCAGAGAACAAAAACTGTGTCATACTTATTTTAATGATCATCAATTGTTTGTGGGGATGCAAACTAAATTGCCAAGTGACACAGCAGAAAAGCAGAGCAGCTTTCCTACTCGTCTCTCTCACAGTGCATCCACTAAAACCACTACAGCAATCAATTTTTTACACACAAACACACGCGCAGACCCCAAAACACCCACTGAGATGATGGTGCGGAAGGCCACTGGGTGAGCTGCATAAAAGCTACTTTACATACATAAGTAGGCCGTTTATCAGAGCAGTGAGTGAACTGCTACCACTAGGACCACAGGCTCTGATCAGCTCTGAACCAACAATGTGTTTAACCTCAAAGCAGCCGCAGTGTGCAAGACACACAAGGGGATTTTAGGAGACGGGTGAAGAATAGGCAAAGTTACTGTATTAACCTGAAATACTGTATATAGGTAAAAAGAGAGAGGTAAAAAAAAATCACATATTTTGTTGAGTAAAGTACTTTTTAAATAATGCTTTTTAAATCAAAATAAATCTTTATTTCTATTCAAGGTAATGACTCTATAATAACAGTTCTGTGTTGCCCATCTCTGCTGTATCTTCCAGGACAAACCCTGTATGAAACATCAGAGTGAGGAAGGAAATATGCAGTACGACTGGTTAGTCAGTGTGTTATTGTGCGTATTCGTCACTAATGGATTTGACTACTCATTACTGTTTGCTGTGCGGGGGAACCAAAGATGACAACAAAACACTTCCCATGATTCTACTGTACACTGCTTCCCCATGTCATCATGTCTTTCTTTTTTTTTATTCTTGCATACAAGTTTTCACCTCTCGGCCCTGGCCAGGCTTGTGTCAACATGTGGAATTTGATGGTCTGATGTTTCCACTTGAGGAAGATGAGGTAGATCTGTGCTGGTATTCTTGAAGGTCAGCAGACACGTGCTTGTGACACGCGTCTGAAAATGGCACTGGTCATCTGACTCCAGTCCCATCTTTCACTCTCTCAGTAGTTTGTCATAAAAAAATGAGCCCTGATATGATGACACACACACACACACCTCTCACACTCTCTCAGTTGTGGGCTCAGCAGGGGTGTGAACCAACATGTCCGCTGCAGTGCCTCTCTTGTTTTCTGGATGACTGCACAGCACTGTAAACAATGAGCCAGCAAGCCCAGGAGCAGCCTTTCACATACACAGCGAGACAGAGATATAGTGTACAGAGCCATAAAGACACAGCGATAAGAATGGAATCCGTTATTCATTTTGCTCACCTCCTTCTATCCTCCTATCTCTTTATCAGCCTACTTCCTTTTCCAGTGTCTATAGGCCAGTCTGTGTGTCTGGAGTCACCGTGTCAGAGCGATCAGGCTTCAGTACCTGGGGAGACACAAGTTCAAAGGTCCTTAACATCAGTGTGACAGCACTTAAGTATCACGTTCAACTTTACTTATCTCACAGACTGAGCTCACCTCAAAAGGGGGGGCAAAAACAATGCAATGTTTGCTTAAACCATAATAATAATGAATATTTTTGCTGGTGCATGTGCTTTCACATAGACATACACACTCACTGCCATCCATAAAACAGGCAAAAGAGAGAGAAAGCATCACAAAAAAGATGAGAGAATGAATGAGTAAGACCTCAATTATGCACTCTGGTGAATGCATCTCTTAATCTCTGTGTGATAAGAGTAATTATTTGGCAATGAGGTATGACTGATTAACTTGGGATACTCTGGGACAGAAACTGGAATAGAACTTAAGTCCGTACCGTGCTTGTGAAGTGCAACCTAAATATGAGTGCATGCATCAGCAAATCGATTCACACTTTCATTTTGCGTGCAAGCACTTCACAGAAAATAGGGAAGTCTGATGTGTGCCTTTGCTTGCACTGTCAGATTTTCACCTTCGAAACTCTCCGTACAAAATGTTTATCAACAGAAAAGTGGTTTAAACGCTCAACAACAAGTGTTTTGTTGAAGAAAAGGCCACACCTTAGGTAACAGAAAATAACTGACATGGGTGTTGGTAGGAGTAATAGATGCAACGCCAAGGTTCTGCAAGACAAACTGGTTCCCAGTTACATTCCGAGTGATTTCTCATACATGTAAAACATCAACATATGCACCACAGATAAAACACACTGTTGCTGCAGCCTGTGGTGGAGGGTATTTTTGTAACACCTATATAGTAACACATTCACACCATTATACCATACTTCATAATAAATGATTTGTTTAAAAAAACTCTATACATTAAATACCTATGTGTTTTGCGCATGAAATGTAATTAAAAAACCTATAAAAACCTAACCTTTTCTTTATTATTAGAGTTGGAAAGTTGGCAAACCATCAAGCAAAGAACTGGTGTCCTTGAAAAATTATATATATTTTTTTATTCTTCTGGGTAGTGACATTTGCCTTGTGTCTTTTCTTGTTTAGGTTTTCCTTCAAAGTGCAATGTGTTTTGTGTGACTTGAACAGTACACAAATATGGGCCCATGAAAAGCAAGGCTAAAATTTAATTAGCAAATGTGAGCTAAGATTCTTATGAAAACTCAGAAAAGTGACTATAAAAACTTGCAGCAAAATCAAGCGCAAAGGAAACACATTGGGAAAATCGGGCTTGGGAGCAAAATATGATCATTAAAAATGTTTATGTGCACTCGGCTGTAGTTTTTAGGTAGTCGTTCTATACAATGATTTTTTAAAAAAAACAGGTTTTTGTGACAAATTTGGCTTGTGAATGATTTTTCACATCTCTGGCAGGTGTGGTGATTCAGTTTAAAGAAGCAGCAAACAAAGGAAAACATCAAGCCGCAGATTTATCTTTCTTCACCATGGAGAGCCACGCAGAGCATGCCATTAACAAACATAGATATGTATATCACTTATTTAATTAGAGATGGTGTGACCATATAGACATGCATACAAAACATAGAAGTTTAGATGTCTGTTGTGTCTGTTTTCTCTCTGCACATCTGCACATCTGCACCCCTGTGCTTCATGATGAAGCAGAGAGCAGCACTCTTTGTCTCTCTGAATAAAGCTAAGCACTCTCCAGCTCAGTGAGTCACCTCACTATTCAGCTTTTTCATATCCTAACTCATTGATAGGAACAATCTCACCCTTGAATTCATAAGATGTTTTTTATTTTATTTATTTTTTTAATTCCCAGTTTTCCAGTTTAATGTCCCTCTGAGTGCAGGTGCCTTCCCTTGGCGTTTGTCTCTGGCTTTTGTCTCTTGAGGAGTTACAAAACAAAACATAGGCTGTTTTATCAAGTTGAGCCCTAACGGTGCTGCACAGTGTCTGATGATGGACACATCAGCCAGACAAGAGAAGCGAGAGAAAATGAATTCACCTAATGAAGTGTGAACACAAAACAGTGGTTTCCTTTATACAGAAATTAGCCTTAAACCGGTACATTACTTTTATTGATTGAGTATTTACAACATTGTTATTTCTAAAATAAAAGATATGGGACCTTAAACATGCCCCAAAAAGACTGTAATATCACTGTAAGTATCATCTACAGTATACAAACAGACAGTAAAAAAATACATAACGTTTATTGTTTGAATCTTAACAAGTGACGCTGAACAACTGACATTATTTAATCTGGATCTAGTCTGAATCTGTTCGTTATAAAAATATTGCAAACCCTGAAAGTGTAGTCATTAAGACTGACTTATGCTAAGTTGATTTCACAGTGAAACTCCAGGATGCTCTTGTAAAACAAAACAGACTGTTTCATGAAATTCGAAATTTGCTTCTCTATCCGCTTTATGAAATAAAATTATCATTACCATGGCTTTTAAATATTCATACACTCAAAATTAATTACTATATGAAATACTATCTCTAACCCCATTCTCAATTTAAAAATATCACATGCAATCATGATCCAGATAATCTCCATTGAAAGTCATTTATTTATTGCAGTGATGCTCTTGCACTCAGCACATTTGTGTGCCTGTGTGTGTGTGTGTGTAGTTGTATTTGTTCCAAATTTAGGAATTTTTTTGGCATTGTAAATTGACAGTACCAGTAGTCCTCATGGAGACCGAAAACCTGGAATAATGCTTTGTTTAGGCTGTCCAAATGAATGAACGACAGAAAGTGATTGTCCTAAAAATAGCTGCACAAATCTGTCTGTGTGTGCGTGTGTGTGTCAGCCATGTGATTCACAAAATCACAGATAGTGTACAACCACTGCTGCTGTAATACTGCACAGACAGATTGCAATATGCTGGTGTTTCCTTCTATATTTCCTTCATGATATGGTACAGGTTGGCCAGTACAACCCCACTTAGCCTTGGCCTGGGCATTACAATCAGCAAACAACTAGAGGGTGAAGGGAGACAGCTGGGCTGCAGCTCGGCGGAGCGTGGGTGGTGGTTGTGAGGTGGAAGCAACATGACTACATGAATGAAATGGAGATCAAGGGATTAAGAGTTGGCATGAATACAGAGAGGTGTGGTTTGTATATGATACAATCCATGTTTGCATTCCTCCCAGAGCCACACAAGAGTCGGTACAGAACGCTGCAGGAAAATGGGATGACAGAGGGTGAGAAATGGTACACATCCAATGTGTTGTGAGGGAGGTATAGAACATGAGCGTGGGAGTAGGAGAACAAGGAAAGGAAGTGAGAAAGGAAGTCGGGGCAGAGTGGGAAGTGCCAGACAATTCCCAAGTTTAAACTGCTGTTTATCATTCCTGCTGGTCCTGCACTCTTTATCCTTCCACTAAACAAGAAAAGCTATTTAAGCTTATACAGATTCAGCCAGTGTAGAGTATTTTGTTGCTTATTGCACACCTTTATCCCCTGTGTTCAGAGAAATCAAATAGCCTTTCCCTATACAATTATTTTATTTTGCGAGAGGTGGAACTGATCACTCATAAATTTTGAGATTCCTGAGATGCTCATGAAAATGATTAGGTTTTACTGCAAATTTGACATGAGAAACTAATCAGAGAAGGCCTCGCACGCTCTCACAAAAGGACACTCTCACTGTGTATGCAAGATTTAGGAAAAAAAAAATCCCCAAATTCTCTTAAGGCTATGAATCCACTTAGGAAACAACATAGTCTATCTAGAAAAGAAGACAATGTAATGCTTTTTCAGCATTGTGTCTTTCCTTTATTGATCATGTTGTTCCCGTCCTCCTAGCTCAACAAAACTAAGTGAAAATAATGGCATCTCCTCTAAGTGAAACAGTGGTGCAGTGGCCTTTATTTTTGCTAAAATTCTCATTAATGCATGCAGATGCAGCCATCCTAATGATCTTACTTATTCTGTGTATTTTAGAAAAGCTTTGGGTTATGACTCTGAGCCAGGTCTCTGAAACACGCACACACGCGCGCACACACTGTCCTGTAAGACATAACAAATTACATGTGGATTCATGCACACCTACAAAGGCACCCCTGTTTCAAACATCACTTCAAACCCTGTCTACAGTATATAGTTTATCCATAAAGCTACAGCAGCTGGGGCAAGTTTGCTGGCCCATGTGTATGTTAAGGCGTGGATCACGTAAACCGCCACTTCCAAATTTGCCACCATTGAATGTTTAACACTAACCCTTTCTGCAGCAGAATACATGTACACATACTGTGAATTAATGTGCACAAACATATAGGAGCCATTAAATTGGAGAGTAAGAAAGAAAAGATTAAAACGTTTTTACATGACTAACCAGCAGCTTGGTATTGCTGTTGATTTTCTCAATCAACATAATTATGATTCACTAGATCCCAATTCAGTTTAATTTCAAATCATTTACAGGTGTGTGCATATATACACACACACACACATACATATATATATATATATTATATATATATCTCATTTCGTGATTAAACTGCAAAATATAAACATATGCTTGCCTTTTTAGTAAAATTATATGATGTTAGCTGTTGTGCAGCAGCTTTGCAACTGAGGGGCTTTTATTTTAGGGAATTAGCACCCAGTGGTCTATATTCCAGGTTTATAGTCCGTACTTCAGTGAGCAAATGCAGTGCTGCTCACCCAGATCTATCACATCAGCCTGTCAGATGACAGAGCGCCGAAAGAGAACATGAGGAAGGCAGACAGGAAGGGTCGACTCCTCATGTTTCTCTCACCCACACTTTGCATCAATACATGCAAACACTAAATGAGAAGGACTGACTAAGTCTTTGCCCAAGGGCTTCATACAGTAGCTCCTAACAAATTCAAGCCTTGCCCAATCATTTCCCTTCCCTCCATGTTGCCATAGCAACCTGCCTGCCTCCTTGTCTGTATTTCGGGAAGGGTGAGACTTTACCATTGGCGTTAATGTGTGTGACTGTGCGTATATGTGTGGTAACCCCATCAGATGGGGTCTTAGCACATCGTCTCAGGCAAACTTACATTCACACCCCTTCTAGACATCTGAGTAGGAACAGTGTGAGACAGCAGAGAGGTGAGCTGTGCTGAGTGATGATGGGGTATGCCAGAAAATAACTAGTGTGTGAGTGAGGAAATTGCTTGTGACCCACATGAGTCATTCCATTAAGCACCCAAACCATACCTAAAGCACCTGAACTCATCTATACTGTAGAGCCAGAGTACAGAATAGAGGTTCCATTTCACATATACAAAGCCAAATTCATAATAGAGTTGACTAATTTGATACAAATGATAGGTAAGATCAACTGTCAGTATAATAATTGTATTCTTACAGTTATGGTAATTGACCCCCCCCCTTTTTTTTGCTATTTCTGGTATAACAACAGGTAAACATTATCAGAATTTCTGTACTGTTTGCTTTGAGAAGCAACACCTTCTCAACCAAGTGTTGCCTACCATATGGTCAGGATATGGCAAAAATTGAATTTTGTTTGTCTTACCAACTGATATCAATAATTATCACAGTTAATGTCTGAAACCTGAAGATTTGTTTCTGATGCTGAGTGAAAGCTGAAGATAATTATACAGTAGATTTTAAGGTGTAGACTTTATGGACAGAAAATAACAATCACTTCTTAAACCGAGAAAAAAGAATTTTGTTTTGAAGTTTGAAGTAAAAGATTCAACAATGTCTGGCTGTGCAATGCATAAACAACATATCAATGCACAATATGCTGATCTTTGTTTATTGCTATTGAAGAAAGTTATATCACGATAGTCAGTGATAACGAATTATTGCCTATGTTTAAATGAACAATAAAAATAATTACCATTTGTAGGCATTTAATTAAAGCTTTCAGTAGTGACCTTAGTTTCTCTGATGTGTTTTGTGTTGTATCAATAAAATATAAAATTAGACTTTTAAATGAGCAATAATAAAAAAGGAACAATAGCTCTGTATTTGTTATTTTGCTATAACAATATTATTTATTATCATTTTGGTAGGGATTTTATCACGTGCTGTGTTTATAAGGGAGTGAAATTTATTATTTTCTGTATTCTTTGATATATACATTAAGAATTCCTTTAATGGTGTAAGGTTATGTATTTGGAGATGGTGCAAAGGGGAACATCTCTGTTAATGAAGATTAATGTGTGGATGTTGTGTACATTCCCTCACCTCTGAAAACAGGGCAGAAAAGACAGAAATGACAGATATGGGACTCGGTGTGAGTGTTTCTCAGAAGTGAGCTTTTCAGTGCACTACAGTAGATGTCACCTTGCAAGCAAACCAAACTCCCTCTGTGGTGTTTGTTTGTTATCAGGTAAATGACAAGAATGATATAAACACTTGAGGATCAACATTTCACTAGAAGTCGCACCATCTGCCCCACGGCAGACAAATATAAACACAGTCTTCTCTTACTCTGCTATTTCTTTATCGCCCCGCATCGCTCCACTTTTCTCTCTATTCTCGCTCTCCGCACCCCTGCCATCCATCATCATTAGGAAGCGAATGGATGACCTGTCTACACCTGCAACCACTCTCTGTCCCTGAATTCTCTGGAGAGGAGAGGAGAGGAGAGGAGAGGAGAGGAGAGGAGAGGAGGGAAAAGAAGCACATACAACAAATTTGAAGTTCAATTAATAAATTTAATTTAATGATGCAAGAGTAATAATTCTACTGTGCTCTGTTATGCCAGTTCTATAACTGGCACTGATTAACTACATCCGATCGATTTCTCTGAAGGTGATGAACGGAAAAACTTCCCTGGCATATAAAACCCTTTTACAGTATATGGCAGTCTTCTAAATGTACTCTCTGCCATTGCATTTATGGAATTTATTTAATTTGTAACATAAAACACAGTGACATGTTGCTACCATAACACAGAGTTTGTAGTAACGTTTGCTAACTAGAGCTTCAACTAACTATTCTTTTCATTATCTTTCATTTCAACATTTGGCTTGGGGTTTACTAAACCTGGAAATAATGATGTTCTGAAATGTCTTGTTTTATCCACAGAACAAAATTATTCAGTTTTAATGATTTCTTTACTGGAGCAAAGAAACCAACCAATATTCACATTTAAGAAGCTGAAAATCCGAGAGCTTGTTTAAAAAAAAAATCCATCTCAAACTGATTAATCAATTATCAATATAGTTGATGATTAATTTAGTAATAGATTAGCCTAAGGTGATAAGTCTTAGTCAAAGACAAGACCACTTTAAATCTAATTCCATATGCATAATATATTTTAAACAGAAACAGTCCCTGTCAGAGTTCATACTTTTGCAAATACAAATCATACATCATTTGCTTGTATTAAAAAAGGAAAATCCTCTCTCAGATTTTGCTCAAGCCACTGTTGAGAAGAAGGAGGGAGCTGATGAATCTGTACCTCCCGATTATCCCGACAGGAGGACGAAGGATCAATGCCAAAAGAGATGACGACGGAAACAAGGAGGAGCAGCACATAGGATGGTGCGGAGGAGAAGGATGCTGAGATGGAGGAAGGGAAGAGGGGATGGAGGTATATGGATGAAGGGAGGATGGGTAGAGGACAAAGTATTGTCTCCTGTTAATATGTAAAAATAACTCTGTTGCTGCCTGGTGGAGGAGCTAACTGGGTCAGAGAATTCCCAGGGAGAGAAAGAACGAGAGTATAGCGAGAGTAGGAGAGACGGAGGAATTACATTGATTCAAATTGTGAAGCTGCTGAAGTCTGTCTGCTGCTCCCTCACCTTAGGCTGTTATTGACGACAGGAATCTCGGGACACATCCATCCCACGCAGCTGCCCATCCATTAATCCGTCTATTTATCCGTCTGTCCTGCACACCCCATGCACCCTCCCAAATCTTTCATCTCCCCATTTTCCTCAGTCTTAGCTTCTGATGTTTATACCCCACTTCTTTCCATACTCAAAACAACTTTATCTTACACATTTCCTTCTCCATTTCTCTCATGTCATCTCCCCTTTTCTCTCACTGTAACACGAATCCCACAACACGGGGGGAATAAACTCTTTCAGTATTCTGTTACCAGTCAAGCTATTAACAATACAACATCTAATCACCCAGCAACTTGACAAATCTATTTATTATGGTGGTGAAACTAAGTGATTTAGAAGTCAGGGGACTTTTTTATGATAATGCATTATTTAAATGTTTTATTTTAAATGGCGTTCTATGTTAGAACCCCTGCTTTATGTCATATTGTGCTCCCATACTTTATCTTTATTACTTTCCTTCCCTTTCATTTTCTCCTTCCTTTAAAACTCTCTTTTTTATTTTTACCGGTTCTCATTGTCTACATTCACCTTGTCTTTGACTAAATTCACCACCTTTTCAATTTAACACCACACTTTTTCTCTCTCCTGTTCCGACAAATAAATTTGATATCACCGTTTACTTGTGTGACACCATCTTTATTTTTTCAGAGGGAAACGAGGCAATGTATTATTTATTAACACTCACTGAAACACTTTTTTTTAAATCTGGGAAATGTTATGCCATAAACCACATGTTTCATGGTCTGCTGTGTTTGTGGGATTTCTGCACTATAGCCCAAACTAACAGGGCAGCTATAAGACTAACCCATAAACCCTAGAATTTGTGTTGGTCAGCAGTTCTGAGCAGTGATTAAAATTTTTATTGACGAGGAATGCTGTAAGCATACTAACTAATATGCTGACTATTAATCAGACCACTGTGCTTAGTGCATGAACTGTACATGTGTTAGCCACAGCCATTCCTCTTAAAGACAAATTAATACAGGACCCTTGACGCACAGGTGGGAATTTCCCACCTGTGCATTTTTTTCTTAGACTTGCAGGCAAAAGCATGACATTTTGGGCAAAGGTAAGAAGTATAGTAAGGCACAAAAGGTCATTCTACTGCAGAAAAATAATGTAAAGATTATCATCTGATCCTTTTTCTTTTTTGCTCCTTATTTTTCTTTCCTATCTTCATAAATTAATTTATGAACTATCATTGGGAAAATTTATTTTTGAAAATATGACATATCACTTGTGACACAATTTAAAGTAGCAACTGGTCATGAAGTTACCCATAGAAATCTAAATTCCCATTTGGCCAGAGCCATGTTGACATTTGAAACCATTAGTTCAGAGGGGTCATGTGCAACCAGGCACCTATTGTACAATGTATAATACAATTGGTCAATTACACTGGTGTCCACTCATAGGCACCATACTTTATCATCAATTTTCCTCTAAATGTGATCCTAATTTTCTAAAATGGCATCATGTTCTGTTGAAGAAGACCTAAAAAAAGCAATTGAGACCATTGTCTCCTCAGGAAAATGTTTGCTGATGCTATAAATAAACAAAACTGAGGCTTATTGTTGCATAGATGTCCATTTAAACAGAGTTATTTTGGTAACAAGGACAGTCGCTCCCTGGTGATTATTCCATATTTTGTTACTTCCTGTTTGACTTTACCAAGTAAACTGGAAAAATGTACACATTTTTATATGGTCCATGATTTAAAGAGCTATTCAAAGTACATTTGGACTTGTTTACCTGTGCAAATGTTTGCATATGTTTAAGATACATTTTATACAGGGCTGAAATGACTTTGATGGATACTGGGCAAAAACTAACATTCAAATATTTGAAAATATCAATTGGTTCAGAGTGGGATTTACAGTTCAGCTGCCAGGTAAACTGGTTGGGATTCAAAGAAAGATCTACTAGCCACTTCACCTGAAAAACTGGGAAATAAAAGTGGTTGCTTTCTCAGGATGCACAGTAAAACCTGGTTGAGTTACCAGGCCAAAGAGCATCTAGACAAGCTTGAAAAAGCATGGAATGAAGTTGTTTGGACACACGATTATAGAGCAAAACAACAGTCTCTTGACCTCACAGTCTCCAAAACAATGAGGTCCTTCGGATTGTTCTCAGATATGCAGATCACGCATGCCAACTCCAAAAGTTAGAGGACCTTGGACTACTAGGGATAAAATATGTAATTGTGACTTTTTCTACCATATATTGCAATAAGTCATGCTTCAGTTCAATATTTACTGTGCTGTAGATTTAACAGATGGAACTTTACCACAAGACATACAGCATCATCAAAATATTGATTACTATTCTCCAATACACAACGGCATTTTTTTAATTGTTAAAAAAATGTAGACCCAAAATTAGAAATGATTAAATTGCAGCCTTTGTGAGGTGTTAATTGGATGTCAAAGTATGATTTTGGTTAGAATCAAATTATTTGTACAGGCCTAACCTTTACATGTGATAACACAGATGTTTTTTTTCTTTTATGAATGAATAGATGCATTATTTTGAAAATAAAAAAGTAAATAAACAGGTAAGAAACTACAAGTAAGAGCACTGTGTCACTTCTCCACACAGTAAAGGTGTTACATCCCAAATATCCAAAGGAATTTAAAACCCAAATATCCAAATAAATAAGAACTCTTTAACATGTGCAAGATTTAAACTAACAGAAAGGTTATTTCAGAGCTTAAATGATAAAGAACACTAGGTTGAAATGGATAAACCTGCAAGGCTGGTCCAAAATGGGCCGGGCTGTTTCTTGGCCTGACTAGAGGCAACAGAAATAGCCTACGCTGACAACGGCATATGTAATCCACAGCCGCAGTCCACCAGGGTTCCATAATACCACTTGCTTTATATCTCTCTCTCTGTACACAGTGAAGTGCATGTGATGGTGACAGGGTGATGGTTCATTTCAATCTGGAAGACCAGTGGAAAAATACTTCTTAATAATATACAGTATTTTAGGATCCTACTGCTGCACTGGTGCACTGTGATCTTTTATCCAAAGCACCACAGACTGTAGTTTATCCTGTTGAACATAAAACACAATATTATCCTTGTCATCTGGGGGCTTTTAGTTGAAGGAACACTGTGCTACAGTGTTTCTAAAGCAGATCTCCTACAGAAAACATCCACTCAGGGTCCTTGAGAGAAAGCATTATGAAGCTATAGGCTTCTGTAAGCCTCTGTGTGAGTGGAAAACTGAAAAAAATGTTGGATGATGTGTTAGCTGGAGTCGTGAAATGGCGTTAAAAGAGTCATAACTTAATCCTAAATAGAGAGACAGGGTTCAGTTAGACTGCCACTTAAACTTATGGACATCAAGAACTCATATGTTATTCCTGAAGTGGCTGTGGTATTTTTGTAACAACAGTTAAAATCTATTTAAGCAGTTTGAATGTTGTAAACAATACTGCATTTGTAAACTTTGAATGTGAAATATTCAGAACAGAAAACTATGCAGGTTTCTGTCAGAAAACAATGCTGTGTATTGTTTAGATTAGAACCCACTAACTGAGAGGTTTAAAGTCCATGAGCATTAAAACAATAAAGTCATTTAATAACTGACCGAGATGCTAGCAAATGTAAAATCATTCTTCCTCGCTGAGACTTTGCTTCGTGACAAATATCCTTAAGTTTTCATAACTGGTGCACCTAGTGCACTTTCACATATATACAGTACTTAGAGTCCTGACAGTGTGTGAGGATTTACCTGAAATAACTTAGCATCAGCTACAGATAAGAGACCAACACGAGAACCAAACAGTGGATGTGTTTCAAAGCACTGTGTCCTGCATATATTTGCATTTCTCTTGTGGATGATACAATATTCGAGAGTATATTATGATAATTTGTCCATACATTGACATTCATGCCAACCAGCCTGTAAATCAACACATAGGATGATTGACGTTGCACAAAAGAATAAGGAATGAATATGGCTCTTTACATAGTATTACAGCTAGTGTACTGTAGAAGGAAGCCTAGAATAATTACCATAAGCTCCACTCCAGGCGGCAGTATCTAACAGAGTATCAATAAAGACCAGTAAATTGCTGAAACCTCAATAATTTTATTTTATAGTTTCCCTCTTCTCTGGCCCTGTTCAAATTATCAGGTATAAGATCATTACATATGAATAAGAGTGGAGGGAAAACCAATGATGTGATCCAAGTCAAAAGACAGCCTCATGTTTTAAAATCTTAGTTTCATGATTTCCACCAAACACAATCATGGGCCAAATGCACTAAAATCACTTTTTCAAGCACATTTTATGTAATTTAGAAAATAACTCACTGCCCTAGTTTGCTGGTTGTTTGGGTTGGTCCATTACACTCTGCAGTAACACACCTCGATCTTTATCATCCTGTAACAGACCAGGTTAAAAAGAAGTATTTTTGTTTTTGACAAATCTGATGTGCACTTAGCTCAACATAGGAAGGTAAGGCCTATATTTACACTTGATATTGATTATTTCTAAAAGTAATTTGCTGCTTCTCAATTTGAGGACTGTATGCACTTATCATTATACAAAAACCCATCGTGAATTTGTGGAAATAAAACCTGGTGTGAATTCCTTACAGGCATCTACCTGCATCAGTAACCATTGTGAGACTACAGGGGGGAGATGGGGGAAAAAAAGAATTATATGCATCAATAGCAAAAAAAAAAAAATAATGTCAGACTTATGAATATAAGTCTGACATTATTTTTTCACACCAGGTTTTAATTCACACCAGGTTTTATTTTTAAAAAATGATGGTAACCATGCAGACAATTTTTATTCACTTCTGAATGAAGGATGAGTTCAGCACCATGGAGAGCAAACAAAACCCAGCTAAATACAATAAAGCATTATCACATTAACAAAAGAAATAAACAAAAAAAATGTGAACTCACAGCAGCCACTGCCATTGTAGACATGTCTCAGGGCCCATAAAGTGCACATGCTGTTCCAAAAAATGTTACATATCAAAGTGTATGATTACATCATATCATATCATGTGTTTCATTACATCACTCTCTCCTCACAGGATACAGATTTTCAGCCGAAAACCACACGGAGAACACCATTTTCTCCTCTGTAGAACAAGACTTTTGACAAAATCTGACAACCTCAATATTTAGGTCCAGACGCCTGACTTCAAAACAACATGTTTCTCCACAAAAAAAAATAATTGCAAAGTAAAACTAGGGATAGGCATTTCAAGCAAAAATGCAATTTCTTTAGTGACCACTGAATATTTTCCACACAGAGAACAAAAACAGACAAAAACTGATTATCTTTCCTACATGGGACTGTTTACTTGAAACAAGCCATTCAACAGACAATTTAAAAATACAACATGGTACCTGACTGCTTCAAGTTTCAAGTGAACTAGTCCATACACCGACTCATCTAGATCCAGCAGTGTGTGCTTTCTTCAAAATAAACCCACAGGAGTTTTTATGAGGGAGGAAAGAGAAAGCTTATGTCTTCTAGCCAAAAAAAAATTGTCTCGGCATCACACATACTTTTGTCTGAGGGAAACTATCTTCTCCAAGAAAACAAACAAAAATAAACAGCATGTTAATGCAAAGAGGAGCAGCTAATGAATAAGTCAATGACCTAACTGACATCAGGTCTGCATTGTCCACAGCACTGAGCTTATAGAAAGAGCTTTAAGATGCATTCAAGAAACCTCATAAATTTCATTGCATACAGTCCACTAACTAAATGCTTGCTGCTGCTGCCACCTTGTGGTACAAGGTGCACCACAAATTAAATAGTGGAATATTTTATCAATGAAATCATTGACAAAAAAAAGTCACATTTACTCATCGGCTTTTTATAACCAAATGGATAATGATTGAGTATTCATGCTTA
Source organism: Brachirus orientalis (assembly GCA_016785285.1). Lineage (NCBI taxonomy): Eukaryota > Metazoa > Chordata > Actinopteri > Pleuronectiformes > Soleidae > Brachirus > Brachirus orientalis. The sequence continues at coordinate 11,247,323 of JAFBJR010000905.1, forward strand.
TCCCTAAGTCACGTCATTATACTTTGTGTTATCTTCAACACTTATTTCTCATCCAAAATGCTGCATCAAATTCATACCAGGACTGTTAAGCTCTTCTACACTGGCTGCTCATTTTAAATTTAATTTTTCTGATAACTATAAAGATATGACTCCTGCTTGAGTCATATCAGGTCTCTCTTTATCACTTATGGGCGGAGGCATGGGTTGGTCATGTTGAAAGAGCCCAACTCCTTGTGCTGTTCTATTCTCTCTACTGTCACCAGAATGTGAGCGAGCCTTCACTGCCACAGTTCTGAGGCTTTTTAGATCATGGCAGAAGCAGAACGTTGGTGCAGTGCAGCCACGTGTTCTGTATGGGGCTGCAAACCGAGGGAGGTTGCAGGGATGCTGGGAAACACTCGTCAGCCTTCTTGAGGTGCTGTGTCTGTAACTCAATGACTCATTTGTGAGAGAAGGTGCCTACTTGATAACCACAATATCATACCCGCACTCAGTCAGCCTGAAAGCTGTACTGCAAGTGGTTAGTGTGATTGATGGTGCTGTGGAGTGTGATGTTTGTTTGAGATGGCACTGCATGGTAACACACTGTATCGCTCACTTCCTGCCGAACTTATGATGTTCACTTATCCGGGTTACAATTTTATTTCTGTCAAGTCAGTTTCTAATCAGGAGAAATTCTGTGTGTTCCAGTCGATGTGACTGAGTTTCTGTGTTTTGAGTTGGAAAGAGAGAGCTGTCTGTAAGCTGCAGGGCTTTTGCTCTAATGAGATCTGAATAAAAAGCCAATGTGATGGATCAGCAAATCATTGTTTAATTCTAATTAGGGCTGGGCGATAAGGTTAATGATAAATGTCAGATGAATTAAGACATTTTTTTTCCCATAACAGAAAGTTGAAGAAACATGAATCGTAGTTTATAGACATAAAACACCAATCAAACATTTACTGATGACAATTACAATTAACTGATTAATCACTGATCAACTGATAAAATGTTGCAGCCCAATGTGGAACCCTGTTGTATTAGAAATGAAGATATACTCTCACTGAATTATTCTAATTTAAGGTGCATTTCACCTACAGTAGCCAAGAAATAAAAGTGCAGTAAATACTATACCGTCTCCTTAAAACACAGCATATTTTCAAGGTTCCTCTTTGTCAATATGATTATGACAACAAGCCGTACAGTATGTTGTAACACACACTCGCCTGAGTGGTGGCTGTGCATATGTAAGGCTGTCACTGATGTGTGTGCTGAGTGAGACAGTGATGTGGGAGACCTCAGGAGAAAAGTGATAAGGGTTTTCCACTGTGTGTGTGTGTGTGCGCTCATAGTGTTTCTGTTTCTGGAATAAACACTGACCTTGTCAGAACCAGTAGTCCTCATGGAGTACAAAACCTGGTCCTAATGAGGCAAAAATCTAGTTTCTAGGGATTTTAGGGCTGAATTGTGGTCAGTTTTGCATTGACTGGATATGGTTAAGGTTAGGGGTAAGCTGCCCAAAGGAAGACAAACGTGTGAGTGCGTCTATGTCTGACTGTGTGTGGCAGAATGTGCTGCTCTGTTGCATCCTCTGCTTTTTATCCCCATCCTTCCGGCAAGCACAACAACCACGGGTGGATACACCTCAGTAACTCTGAGACATACAGTATGACTCAAGAGCAGTGGGAGTGTGTATATATTACAGTAATATCTTTCATTTTTGCACACATGAAGTTGCAAACATATAGCCATATCTCAATCTTATTAAAGCTGACTCTTTTTTTAAATCAGTTTACTGCCATTAAGAATTTATATAATACTGTATACTTAACATTATTTAAAGATTAATAAATAAATGTTTTTTTTCGTCATTGCTTTTAGAGGTGAAAAACAAATAGTGTAATGTGTAACAATTTCTATTCTATGAGCAAAGGCATTGCAATGTACAACAGGATTTTGTTATTGTTATGCAGCATTAAAAAGATGTGTATTTCAATGTCGCACAGATCCTTCTGTGCGCTGTGTACAGAGGAATGCAACCAGAATCCCATCCTTCTTTACTAGATGAACGTCCTAATCAGATAAAGAAATCTCTCTCTCACACACACACACATGGATGTGCACAGTATCTGTCTGATAATCTCCATTACCAATTACAGGGTGATATGCCACAGCTTAACATTAAAGCAGCAATTAATCTGCTAACACCGGTCAGTGGGTCATGGTAGCAGAGAAAACAATGCTTGAAGGTGAAGCAAAAGCATCAGGAGACACATTTTTTTGACACGTTTTTTTTTTTCCCTTTTATTTCTCCAGAGATGCAATTCAGATATAATGTGGTATTTTTACTACATACTATACAGACTGTGCTATCACATATTGATCCCCAGACGTCTATAGATTGAAATCAAAGCAGTAACATAGACTGCTTAACATTTGTCAAAACCTTTAAGATAACCTAAAGTTTTAAGAATCCTGTGTTTAGAGTACAACTGAAAATGAGTGTGATTTAACCCACTGATGTTGTTTATTATTGTCTTTTTCCAGACCACTTCTAGTAAATGAGCGAGTTGTCTTTAAGCACATGAGTTCTTAAAGCAAGAAATAAGTAAGGCTGGAAATGATTTACCTAGACATATTTCTAGACTTTGTTTTTCTCCTTTTTTTACTGGCTTCACTGCTGTCTTTGTTTCTGACAGGGGAAGGGGAAGCTGTGGTTTCCCTGGTCTAAGCTCTTTCTGACACAGTAGAACCAGGATATGAGGACAGTTGTGTGTATGTGTGTGACTGTGTGCCTGTGGTGACACTCAGTGAGCCATAGTTGAGTGATAGAGCAGATGGGCCTCACAAATCTGTCAAACTAAGTCCATTCACTCCTTCTGTGCCTGTACATGTACAGTGTGTGTGTGTGTGTGTTGGTCACATTTTGATATTCTATGTCATGTAACCAATGACACTATGTGCTGACAAATGTGTGATCATATACATGCAACACACCTCATTCAATCAAATAAACACATTCACACATTAGATTTTCTGTGTGTAAATGTGTGTAATTTTCAATTACCTTTTTTTTTTTCAATTTCCACTGTTAAACAAATTGTGTTTTTCCAGCAATGTCAGTATTCTTATGGTTTAATATTTCACTTTGCGGAACCAGGATGAAAGGTTAAAAATCCATCTGGAGCATTTCCCTAGTAATAAAAGTATATCAATAGTGTATCTCAATATTTGATTTTTAAATATTTGTGTAGAAGAGGAAAATATGATAAACACAACTACAGCAAGACATATATCCTTCACTGGTCTGGACAAATTAAAAAATGCTGGACATATTTTTCAGGAAAATACTAAAAAGTGGTTATTATTTATTTCACACACATATATTTAAGAGAGACAAGTAATTTGAGTCAAAAGTATGAATGAGGGTGGAGTAGAAACCTATAGAGGCTAATATGAAACCACACCCACAAGAACATACAGAATACTAAACTCAGCTTTTCATATTTTATATTAAGCCAGTTGAGTGTTTGGTGTAGCAGCAAAACTAAATGACACCAACTCTACAGGAAATTTTCCATCAGATGCTTCAAAGACCTTGATTAATAAAGGTCAACAACCTTCAAGACTGACTGCATAGCAAGCTCCTGTAACTTGCATTTACAAAACAAGGCTTATAGATTAGATGGAAGAAAGGGGTTATTTTCAAATTCCATAGCTCACAAAAACCTATTTATCATATACACTACTTTAAATAATGAGACTTTATTTTTTCCTGTATTTTGCATTGAGTATGCACACCAAACAAGCCATTACTCAAAAAAGCCCTTTTTCCCTAAAAAAACAAACAAACATGCATTAGTTCCCTAATGCATCTTATGATGAAGGGTACCTTTTGTTTCAAGCAGCCACACATGGTCAAAGTTCAAGTTAACAGTAACTTCAGAGACCAGACCCTGCAGAGTTCATTTCGGGTTCACTGGTTGTGTAGCTGCAGTGCCTGAAACCTTACATGGACATTGCACACTCCCTCAGCTTGCGTCTGTCCCACTGTCTGTGTCTCCCTCTCTCTCTCTCCTTCATCCCTTTGTCTCCGTCCTTCCCTCTGGATTCCACACTGAGGTGAAAGGAAACAGGAACGGCTGCAGTGGCTGTCGGCTCTTCCTCTTGTAACGCACTCACACGTGCACACAAACACACACTGTTCACAGCTTTGTTCATCAGCCACTTTGGAAGATGTTTCCTCAAACATGTTTATGTGACAAAATACATTCTTGTTCCTGTTCCTGCAGATGGTAAGACGGGGGCTGGTGTGTTTGCATGTGCATATTTGCATTGTGTGCGTGTGCCAAACAACACATTTGAAAATGAGATATGGTCATCTGGATGGATCTGATTCAGCAGAGTGCAGATGGGCCCCTTTTTATTGCCAAGTGGAGGAATATTCAAAACAGTGGCACACACTCTCTCTTGCTATCTGCCCTTTGTTCCATCTTTCCTGCATCACGGCACCACTGGGATTCTCCCAAACTCCCTGTTGTGCTTACTGGAACCTTGGCTGCCAGCTGCTATATTGGCCAATTAGAACAGCTTTTACTAAAGCTACAGCCAATTGGATTAGAGCAACATTTCCTTGCCAGATGACACTCTAAATGTGCTGCTGTATGCTAGAATATGAGAAGTGGAGGGCAGACTCCTGTTTCGCTGATAAGCACTGGGCACCAGAATACACACACACACACACACACACAAGCTGCAGAGGCTGGAAAGCGAGACATCCGAAGACGTTAATGCGCGTCTTCTCCCCGAGTGTGTGCTAGTTAGAACAGTTTAAACCAAGAACATAACATGAGGTAAGCCAGAACCCAAGCAGCTGAGGAGCCATGTTTATGTACCAAGGGTACATAAAACAGCCACTTGACACACGCAAACATACACAGCAGAAGGAAACCCAAACCAGCATATACAGTGAGAAAGATTAGCAAAGACACAAGAGGAGAAACTTAAATGCAAACAAACACCGATACCAGATATTATTTTTATTTTCTTTTAAATAAATAAAACTAGATTTTTCTGATGTATTTTGGGAGGTTTTCCCCATAGACTGGAAGCAAATTTGATTGTTGAGTTAGTGTGAAATAGGTCTGTGTGAACAATTTAACTAAACTGTTTTGGGGGGTTTCCTCATCCAACTTCCAAGAAGTACGGGTGCTACACATGTGGCAAAGCCTCTTGTGGCGAATACAGTATGGGGCAGGAAAAAGAAAACTGACTAGAAGCAAATTTAACTGTATTTTTGTGACTGAATGTGCAATACAGTAGGTCTGATTGAACAATTTAACTAAACGGCTAAACAATTTAGAAAAGAAAAAATTTTCCTGGTTTGTGGCTCTGATGCTTTTGCCATTACACTCTGTCTGTTTTTAAATGCATGTTTTTTTCTGTACTTGCAGTGCAGACACTGCATTGTTGTCAATTGTCTCTGGGTCCTAAATCTGGATTCCAAGTAAGTTCCACTCACTCACTCACTCACTCATTTTCTTCTGCTTTATCCACTGAGGGTCGCGGGGGGCGCTGGTGCCTAACTCCAGCTGACATTGGGCGAGAGGCGGGGAACACCCTGGACAGGTCACCAGTCCATCACAGGTAAGTTCCATTAGTGTAAATTAAATCAAGTTCTGTATCCCCTCAAGCAATCCTGGTGTTTGCAGAAATATTGGGGAAGTCTAACACCAAAAACTAAGTGTAGAGAAGTAAAAAGCCCTATAACGTTGTGTTAAGAAATGCCTTTGAATTTATTGTGAAAAATCTGCAATTTACAAATAAATGTACAGCGATTGCAAAACAAGCCAAAACAAATTTTCCAATATCAATATAAAAGATTTGCACCACAAAAAAGAAATCAATTGAGAAAAATGGCAAAAGCAAGAACTGAAGTGACAGATATACATTGTGCTCTCTTCCTCCTCATACAATTATTTGGTTGATATTGATAGAGTTCACTGCCAAGTCAATGCTGACAAGAAACACTCTGGGAAAGTGCTCATATGGGGGCCAGGAGAACACACACATACACACAATCGCCCTGTCTCAAGCTTTGCTATACTTTGCTTTGGTTGGAATGCCTAAAATCACCAAACACCCTCCAGAAAAGGGAAAACACATGGCACATACAAATAAGGATAGTGCACTGCACCCCAAAACTATTGACACCAAACGTGAGGATGCGATAATTACAGTTCACATCACAAGAGGATCATTATACTGAAAGCTGAAGAAGCCTGTGTTCACTATCTATAGATTAGGAAAGTGAGGTAAGGGCTGGGCACCGACACAAAGACACCCTACATACATACCAACCTTACAGTGTGTGTGTGTGTGTGTGGCTGAAGTGTGAGCAGAGACACTTTGTGCATTTGAAACAGGGTGGAGTGAACAGAAATAACCCAAAAGCAACAGGCCATTAAGCCTAAAGCATAAAGAGGTGATACATGAGCACCATGCACAGCAGAGGGGCCAACACACAGTTCAATTAACCGCCCAGTCCAAAACAGAGAGACCTTACAGAGAAAGAAACACACACACACACATCTACAATGCAGCACCTGATGGAGTACAAGAAGGTGTCAAAGACCTTTGTATGCTGACAAGTAATGAAGTGCTCGTTTACGATTAGGAGCACATGTTTCGGTATGTCAACGAGCTGGTTCAGCAGGAACACAGGGAGACGATCAGCATTTTCTTCCTCCCTGTGTCATTCACGCCATCACACGCGCCTGCGCGCGCCCGCGGACGCAGAAACAAACCGCACGCGCTGAACACAAACGGCAAAGGCGACAATGTAGCCTCACGAGGACAGACGCGCGATGACAAACTTCCCTAAAATAGTGCAACGACAGGGGCGTCAAAATCCGCATGGGTTTTAGTTTAAAAGAGATTGACAATTTATATTCAAGATCTAAGTGTGTTTTTACGCACGACTGTTCTCTGCTTTGGCAGCTCTGGTGCGGAAGTGGCTGCGAGATAATATACACCTGCTATGAAATATGAACTGAGTCTGCTGCTCATCCTCACTTCGTCTTATTCTGTCCGGTTTTCAAGCCAAAGAAAACCCAGCATCTGCAAACAGACACAGTGATTTAAAAAAAAAAAAACACTGCAGGCTCACAACAACACGAAGTGACGTTCAATCACGAGTAAAGTTCCTCTTTTCCTTCCCGTCGCAACCAAGAAAAATAAGAAGAGAGAACAAGAAGGGCATGAAGGAGGCGAAATGGAGTTTAAAACATGGAAATGGCGAGGGTTTTAAACTTCTGCCCCTGTGCGTTTTTAACTCTGTCGGGATGACGGACACAAGCGAAGCCTCCGCGAAACACTCACATATGAAGGAATCATAAAACAACCGACTTACGGTGTCTGCAACGGAGAGTCCGTCAGTGAGACCCGAACATAGAAATCCAAACGGACAAATATCCGAGCGAGAAAGAGTCAATCTGAGCTGTCACTGTTCAACTGCGACGAGGACAAGTCTCAGACTGAGGGTGCCGGGACGACCGAGAGACACAGAGACACAGAGAGAGAGAGAGAGAGACAGGGAGAGAGACGGAGAGAGAGAGGGAGAGAGAGAGAGAGCGCGCAGGCGCGCGGAGAGTCCATTCATTAACAAGGAGTAAGAAAGACACTTAACATGCAATACTCTACTGCTGCAACGGTCAATCGATTATTTCATAATCGATCCACTGGTCTGAGCATTTTTCATGCGATAAAACTATTTTTTTACATTCTCATTTCCTGATTTTCTATGACAAAAAAGGACAAAAAGAGAATAGTTGGATAAAATAAAGACATTAGAGGACGTCATCTTTTTTTTTTTTTTTTTTTTTTTTAAAAGATTTGGACAATGATGTTTTTTTGGTTGTTTGTTTGTTTGATTACATTATCTGACGTTTTAAAGACAAATCCAGTATTCAAGAGAGTAATGGACAGAACATCTAATGACGAAATTAATAGTTAATTTCATCATCTAATTTACATGATGTATTGGTGAGTTCAAGGAAAAGGAAAGATTCAGGAGTTAAAACCAGGGGTGGGAGGAGGAGGAGGAGTCGACTTGGCAAAAAAAGGGGGAAATATTTGCATGTTGAATTAATATTAAATATACCAAAATGAAAATTAAAACATGCACATGTTGGTGTAAACAGGAAGTAAGTTTTCTTCTCTACAGCTAGTTGCTTACAAAAAGTAACTACTGAGTTACGACAATGGTGAGAAGTCAAATTTCTGTTGTAAGACTTATGTCAAGGTGAAAGTGAAACTGAAATGAAGTGTCAGTCCTTTTGTTTACAGCCAATGTTCAGGTTGTGGTCGACATTAAGCAATCAGAAAGTTTTCAGGGCTTATAAAAGTTGGAATTATGGAAGAGGGGCTTATCTAGAGAGGAATTTATGCATTTTTAATCCTCATGGAGTGAGCGGAGACTTTGACCAATCGCAGAGAGCAGGGGCTCCTAACCCTCTCCATACAAGTTCCTTTCCACAACTGTAGCACCGACAAAATCTTCCTACACTGTAAATAAACCCAAAGAAAAGAGTCCATATAGAGAGTCTGCTGCATTTCCCAAAAATTGAGTGTAATTTGGATGATATTAATCAATCAACTATTTGCAATCTGCAAAGTAGTCTAACATGTGAAGAAGTCAATTGTAGGCTAGCGAGAAGAGGGCAGTGTTTTTATGACCACATTGTTCAATTCGGATTCAACCCACATCAGATTTGATGCTTTACATTCATAATATAAATATAACTACCTATATAAATAGTAATGTCACCCATACGAATCTGAACTCTCATTTTAAAGCCTTGAGAGTTTAGATTTGCTCCTATTGGATTGGACGGTACCAGCTCTCAATCAAATTGGTGTCCACTCATACGTGCCGTCTGTTTACCTCTAAATGGGAAGCTAATGAAAAAAAGACATTATGTTCTATTGAACAAGAGCTAAACTAGAAATGAAGACCATGAACTCTTCAGGAAAATGTTGACTGATGTTCCAAATCAAGTCAGAAGTTGACTCATTTCCCGCAGACTTCCATTCAGAGATACTTCTTTTTGCAACCATCTAGTGGTTATTCAGTATGTTGTTACTTCTGGGTTGGCCTCATCCAGCAAACTAGAAGACAATGTCATATGGCGTTATCACTCATGTCAGATGTCCACATACCAAGATGAACCTGTTAATCTAAATGTCATCTATACTATTTTCCCTCTGTGGTGGACTAAAAGTAGTCTGTATGAAAATCAAACTCTCGTTTTACACCCAACTCTTTCCAGTCTCCACAATCTAACACTTTTAGCACCAAATATGACTCATTTGCTAAAAATAGAGAGAGAGAGAGAGAGAGAGAGAGAGACAAAGCCTGCAGTGTTTAATTGCAGCTTCTCCTGGACAAAAATAAGCCAATGGATGGAGACATAATGTAATTAATATGAGGTGAAATCATGATTATAAAGGGTCCAGGCGTAGAGACTGTAGTCTATATATCTTAAACCTTCTTGACTTCTCCATCCATGAGAAGCAGACAGCCTTATAAATAATTCAGCAATAAAAAAAAAGCTTCTTGCCTTTGCTCGCCTGGCTGCCTGTATGTAGCACCACAAAAAAAGCCAATCTGCTCTGCACACCGGCGTCAATCTCTGCGGGTGTTAGTGCAATTAAAAACAAATCTCCGAGCAAAATAAAGTTCAATCAACATTCTTGTTGCGCAAACGGCCGTGGCCGGTCAGCCAAATGAGCCAGGGATTTACGGGGCTTCTGTCAACTATCAATAGCCCCGTGTTCCTGCGAGAGGCGAGTGCGAGGGAGAGAGAGAGAGGAGGAAGGAAGGAAGGAAGGAGGGGAGGAGTGGATGAGTTTCAATGCGCACACGGTGCAGAGCCGTCAGCCGATGATGGGGTTTGTCCTGCCCGAGGATCAGAGGAGCAGAGCAGAGAATCACCCGCAAGCAAAGACGCGTTCATCCGAGGTATCCTGTCCCAGAGCCGCGCGTCGCGCGTCAGGACGAGGCAGTGGAGAGACAGAGAGAGAGAGACTATGACCAATGAAGGAAGATGAAGAGAGAGAGAGAGAGAGAGAGATAAAGGACGAGAATAAAAACCATTTACCTGAGGTCCTGTTCAGGCTGCAGTCACTCACTGTGCCTGTCAGCGCTGTCTCTCTCTCTCTCTCTCTCTCTCTCTCTCTCTCAGCAGGAATTTAGACAACGGGATTTGTTCACGTGGTCACGCTCTCTTCCCCTAATTGGCGGAGCCGCTGCTCGCACCTGTACAGTGAAGGAAGGGGAGCAGGTGCAGGGCAGAGGCTCACAGAGAGAAAGAGAAAGAGAATGAAACCCCACTTTAATAGTGTGTGTGTCTGTAACTTATATTCCTTATGTTGTGGGGACCTAAATCTGTTTGCACAATCGCATTATGTGGGCCTGTCTTCCTTATGGGGAAACACAAAAAATAAGTCCCATAAAGTAAATTACGACATTTCAAGGTGAAGACATTTTTTTAAAGTGGTTAGAGTCATGGTTAAGGTTAGAGTAAGTCTCCAGTAAGTGAATGCAATGTCCTCTGAAGTCATGGAAGCCACTTAGTGTGTATGCATATCTGTGTGAGGACCACTGACTTTTATAAACCATGTAAAGGGGTGAGGACACCTTGTTTGTCCCTCACTTCAGATTGGGTTAGATTAATGTTTAGGGTGATAGGTAAGATTAGGGTAAAGGCCTGTCAATGAGTTTGCTTGGATCTGTGGCCACTTGACGACCTTTTCTGGCAAAAACATCGACGTTGTCTGGACCCTTAGTCCTTATGGAGACCAGATATTTGTCATTTTTGAGGAATTGGTTTAGTTTAGGGCTGAGATGTGACTTGTAGGTAAGTTAAGGTTACAGTTAGGCATCACCTGGTTATGGTTCTAGTTAGGCATAACACTTTGTTTGGACTGTCCACACATGAATGGAAGTCAATGCAATAACAATCTAAGATGAGAAATGCATATTTACTCATTAATCTGATAGTAAATTATGTGTAATTAAAGACAATAAAATTTATATGGAAAAAAAAACATGAAGAGCACATTTTTTTGGTTCTTTTGTTTTGTTCTTTATAAATGACAAGTATAGAGTTGTATAAAGTAAAATGTAACTTTGTCGCATGAAATCTTTCTGTATTTGATTTTGTCTAATAAAGACAAAGATGGTGAAACATCTCTTTTTAAAGTCATACATCTAGGATTTAGTAGAAGAACACCTACGTTTTAAAAGCATGTTGTTAATTTTATACTTGTACAAGATGACATAATACATTTATGAAATTCACAATTCTCTGCAAATGTCTTGATGTGTTGACTTTTTGAACATAATGTGCTTTTATATTGTACCATGATGGAAATAAATATTTGGCTCTCTGGACATGTTAGTTCTTAGTGAAGCCACAGCCCTCACTGCATAATTTTATAACTAATAACATTAGCAACATTTGTCACACATCTGTTAGTGGCATGACAGAAGGGTTTCCATGGTTCACTTTTGAATGACACAGTAATAGACCACACACCGGCTGATTACCTACACAGGCACAATCAACAGCCACATTATAGAGGCAACAAGTTCCCAGTTTTTGTAGCTGCTGCTGGTAATTTGTCATCTTGCTGGGAAAATATATTATAATAAGACATACTGTACTTTTTATTGTTTTGGCCTTTTGGCAAAATTTCATAGCTTAAAGTATTATGTGACCGTTTCCTTTTTCATTAAAAGCACGTCATGTTTGTCATATTATCTAATTTTCGGATACAATTTCTGACTATGTTCAAATGCAAGCAACTAATAATATTTTGTGAATTGTGGTAGGCACTGAGAAAATATTATATTATCATATTTAGTGCTGACTTATACAATATAGTAATTACATTTACTGTAAATGTTGCTTTTAGTGTATCCCACCGCTTGAGACACATAAAAAGGCCTACACACTGCACATTGTTTGGAATAAAAAAATAGTATACTTGCAGCAGAAGCTAGTACATGAGGCAAACCTTCGAATATACCCCACAGCCCATTCCCACTTCAACACATGCACACCAGCATACCATATACACAGCTATTCATCTACCTACTGAGGCCATGGCATAGTAGTAGCAGTCAATGGTGCAGATGTATTTTTAGATTTCACGTGGGTTGCAGATGCTGTTCTGCTCAACCAGGTCACAGAAAAGTAACAGCGTTTTTACTGTAAATGATCAGTGGCTTTTCACAATTTGTGTTTGCTTTCCCATATTTATTGTCTGTTTTTTGGTTAAAAAAAACACCAGATAAGACAGAAACTGTGGTCATTATGATGATATGTACCTGCATCACCTGGTTCTCTGAATGCGGTGGTCTCCTAAAACCACAGAGAAGACTCCACTCTTCTCAGATTTCTGTCATCTTTGCTGAAGTCTCACACATTAGGACAAGATGCCCCAGTGGAGGATTGTAGATGGAACCAAAGCCACAAACAGATACAGAGCATACCTGGATCCAGGGCTGGATGTTATTTCTGTCATATAGAATGTCCTTGTTTGGTATCCATGTCCACTCTACTAAAGGACTCACTAGAGGGACAAGGAGAGAGTTTTGCTTTCCTTTGTTTATCTTTTGGTCCAAAAATTTGGTCAGTAAAAAGAAACAAATATTAATGAATTCAGTGAATTTCTCATTTGGCTCTGGTTGACCTGGAGGAAATGCTCCCTATACATCGGCAGTATGTGCCAACCTTTAAAACTCCCTCAGAGGTTGTACATTCATTTTTAATTAACATATACATCTATTTTATCTTTTTGGCTCTTGAACAGTGAGATGATTGCAGTGTATTGTTTTCTTCCTAAATTTGTACATGAAATGTACTTTTGAAAGTCAAATCCCTTCTCAGATTTCTGTCATCTTCACTGAAGCCTGACATACTGTATTAGGACAAGACACTCAATATGGCCTCCAGGTTGTTGGCAGCATTATGGCTCCATGTTTTCCCTCTATTCAATTTGGAGCAAATTAAAAGCATGATGGCTTTTTTGTTTGCCAACTTCAGGCCTAATTTATAATGAAAAAAAATGACACAGTTGCAGTTTGAACTAAAAACCCGTGCTACGTATTTACGTATTTACATATGCATTTTCATCCATATTGTTTGAATGTCATGGCTGGAACTAGATTCAATCCTTTAGCAGTCATTCATCCTGGGCAAGTCACCAGTATATGACAGGGTGTTTAATTTCAAATCAATTAAATGTAGGACACTGGATTATAATGTATGATGTATTAGCAGCTATTGTAACCAGAGTGTAAGCTTGAATGATAGTCATGTTTCCTGACTGGATGAGGTTCCCTTTGTTTTTTTGGAGTCACAGGGTGGTGAGTTATTATCATGGAGAACAAAAGCCCACAAGTAGAGAATGGAGCAATCTTCCCCTCCTCTTTTTTTGTCCTGTATCCCTTCCTTCATCGTCTCTCTCTCCATCTCTCCATCCCCAGCCCCCCCACCCCCGAACACACCAAACCAAACGCCTGCCATCTGACACCCCTCTAAGGAGATTTTTTTTTTAGTGTCATCTTCTGAAACACACACCGCATACACACATGATTGTTGTGTGGCTATGAGGACGAGCTTTTGCATTGTCAAGCCAAGAAAGAGAACTGGGCCAAACAGGCAGACAACATGGCAGACAGAAGGACAGACAGACACTCTTTCTGTGTATTAACCAGGCCTGTGTGCACACAAAAAGAGGGAACAGCAGAAGGGTCTGGTGGACCAGAAAGTAATGTGGGTCGCAGTGTGTGTGTATATCATCACATTTGGTGCAATGCCACCTGGCTGTCAGACAGTAGGTAGGACACAGGAGAGTGTGTGTTTGTGTGTGTTTATGTGTGTAATTGTAGTTGTGCCTTTTCTGGCAAAAAACAAACAAACAAAAAAACTCCTTGTAAGGACCAGTAGTAGACCAGAACCTGATCTTAATCAGGCGGAACCTTTCTGAGGAACTGGTAAAGGGTTAAGATTTGAATTGTGTTTGGGTTAAGGCTAGAGTTAGGCAATAACCAGTCACGGTTAAGGTTCAGGGATTTGTTTAGGACAGAACCTCAATGGGTAGCAGATGGTGGTGCCAGCATGACATAGGCATGTGAGTGAGGTGGACTCACACATGGATGCACACAGGCTGCTCCCACCCGTGATCAGAAAGCCATGGTTGCCAGTAAGATGTTCAACAAATGCTAATCTTACTTCCAGCAGCCAATATTAAAATTCTGCTCAACAAATAAAGATTTATCAGTCTAGTTTTATTTGTCCGCTTGCTTTGTAGCACTGATTTTTATGCAGATCACGGGTCTAATCTCTTTTCTAATTAAAAAAAAAGTTCCCTGGATATGTTATGGAGATGACATGCCACTGTCAACATAGGGATAATCAGTCTGATAAAATGAGTGCCATTCAACAAAGCACAATGCTGGTGTCTAACAGGTGATGTGTCTGTCTTTGTTGTTTTAGTGTGCCATGAATATCACTTGAGGATCTCCTTATCAAAATGAAAGGTCATTGTACGCATAAACATTTGAATATTTGCACAAACAAGCAAAAATGTGCAGATGCACAGGCCCCACACACATTTGCAGGGGGCAGTGGCTGAGCAGATGTCTCGGGAGTATAGACGACATCTCTATTGTTAGAGCGTGATGGATGAGAAGGCGGCTTTAAATGCAGCACTGTGGCAGACTATAGTCTATATGGAGTGTGTGGGGGGGGGGCGGTGTTTCCTCTGCCCATCATGTGTCCCCCCCCCCTTTCATGGAAAAAGGTAATTTTGAGTGCTGTCATTTTTCCTGTCATGAAAGATGAGGACAAGGACAGTGAAATTAGGATCACATGGAAAGAGTAGATGATGACATGACACCTCCACAACAGTGGTGTTATACAACAGATAAGGGTTTGCTCTGAGAGCAGGCACTTTGTATGATTTGCCTCATATCTGGCCTTTTCATTGGTAAATCTCATTCATCCTCTCTCTCTCTCTCTCTCTCTCTCTCGCACACACACATGCAGGCATGAAAACACAGGTTTGTGTGCGGCTACAGTTATTCTTCTTAGGACACAGCATTGACTTTCATTCACTCGGACAACCTAAGCAATGTATTATACCTAACTTTAACCATAACCAGTTGTTTCTTAACCACTATGCAGAATTGCTAGCCCAATGTAATTGGTGTAAATAATCCTGTTGTGTGAACATCTGTTGTCAGTGACAGGTGACGGTAAGGTGAGACCGCATATTTCCCTCACACAAAACCTCACAGAAACACACACACACACACAGCTAAAGTCTTTGGCTGTCAGACTTGATCACAGTCTGTAGTCGTTCTGACAGCATACTCAATGCATACTCAAATCAAATGGCTGTCACTCTATTTTGTTGGCCATAAGACTCTATCTTTAGAAAACTTTCCTTTACGGTATTTATTTGACCTAATATCTTAAGATTTAAGCACCATTATTTTAAAATCCATGGGATATCTTGTATAAGTGCTTAAAAATTGGCAGAAGTTTGATTTAGATAATCAGACCAAACTATAAAATAAAATAGTTGAAAGTGATTTCTGAGGGCCTCACTCTAAATGGCCTGCTCTATTTTTTTTCTCTGCCAGATGCCTTTTAGCAAAGCACAGATGTGATCATAATTATGGATGTGAGCACCTGTTTCATTTATTACAGCTGCTTTTCTTAATAAATTACTTTAATCTTCAGTTGGGGTCCTGCTAGGTGTTTGCTCTGTAAATAAATTAATAATAAATGATAATGTTTGATTTTATGCAACCATTGTGGAGCCTACTTTGTTATTTTTGTTAAAATAAATTATGGTAGATACAACAAATAAAAATGGTTAAACTGAAATCATGTACATTAGTTTGATATTGTTAATTAGCTGTAAATATATGACATAAAACACATAAGCCTATTCCCATGCTGCACTGAAAGACACACCAAGAGCTGAACATTTACCTTTTATCAGATCATTCACATACACCGGGTTGCACAATTATCCTTTTAAGGACTCTGCCTTGTTGTCTAACCATAACCATTTACGCCTATCCCTTACCTTATCTTAACCAAAACTCAAATCCCAGAACTGAAATGAACAAGTTCCACAGAAATGAAGACCAGGTTTTGATCACCATGTGGACTACTGGTCCTGACAAGGTCAGTGTTTAAGTCGGAACACACACTCAAAATTCTAAACCAGGTTATACCATAAAAAAAGGTCCCTTAAATTGTGAGGATCAGCCAAAATGTCCTCACTTACTAAAAATGTCCTTGCTTCCTGTGGTTTATACATTTATTTGGTCCTCACAAAGATGCACATATGCAAACACAGAGGTATACTCAGTGCAGGTGTCTAAATATAAACCTGCACATTCTCACCAGCCCAAACACTGAGGGAAGAATGGAATGAGACCTGGAAGCACAAAAAGCTGAGTGAACAGACTACAACAGACTGTTGGCAGGATGATGCAAAGCAGTGAAACCAGACACTCATGCTGTCATCCCACTTGTGTAAGTAAGGCCGGTGAGAAATGTCCTGAAGGTGGCTGCTTCTATGGTATCCTTTCACCTGAACAATGACTTCACACAAGCTGGTCATCGGACGTAGGACACAGACAGAGAGAGAGAGAGAGAGAGAAGAACTGAAGAAAGCTGGGGAAGCACAGACACGAATGACAGAGGAAGCTGCAGTGTACACATACTGCGCTGATTAGAGCATTGATCTTGACCTTGATGGATATTGGTTACTTTAGTTCAGTGTGGGACATCAATTCAGCCAGTACAACCTCCATTCCACATCTCATCATCTCCTCCTCATCTTATCATCTCATGCCAACCACCTGCCTGTTCTCTCTTTCCCCATTACCTTTCATCTACCCCCATCTCCACATCCTTCCATTCAAACCCTTTCTTGCCATCTCTCGAGAGTCACACTAAACCCCCATCCATGGTCCAGCACTGGCACTTTAAAAGCAGCAGAAGAGTGAATAAAGTGCAAACTCTATGTACAGTTTATGCTGCAGCTTGTATAGATCTTAAATTTAAATAATACGTTTGAATCAACTAAAACAAATAATTTGTCAATAGCTGCTTGTACTGTAAAGCAAAATACAGCATATTTACAGCTGCAATAAATATGTTATGGTGTTAATGGAAAAGGCACTAACTGGTATTAGATATCACAATTGCAATGGTATATAACTCATACTGATAATGGCGGAGGATGTGACAAACCAAAATTCTTACATCTGTTATGTCTGTGCATGGAAGTTTGAGTGCATATGTGTGTGTATGTGTGTTTGGGAGAGACAGACAGAGCGTATCTGCCTAAATCCTTCCATCTGTTGAGCAGTAACAGCCTTCACATTAGATCCGGCTGAATGGAGAAAATGTAAAACAACAATATTCCAGCTCACTGACTTCCTAATTGTAAAGGTGGCATTTGTGCCTTGGTCAAATATCTTTTTTCAGCCTCATTGCTGGCACCAACACTTTTTGGAGACCTGATTCCAATGTCACTTGTATACAGCATACACTAACTATTGTTTCTCATGATGTTGTACATTGTGTAAAAATAAACATAAAGCATTAGGCACAACTCTGTTGTAGATGTCAGTTCATCTTTCATTTCAATAGTAATATTTTAGACATCAATGCCTCTTAGATTTTGGTGTTTTTTTTATTTATTATGAATAGTTTTGATTCTAGGAATTTAAGTAAACAAACTGCATGTGATATAAACATATTTATATAAGTGTAAATGCACCTATTTTTGACATGGCATAAATTATAAGTCTGATCAACCAACTGCATGCTTATTAAAGTTTAAGCAACTGAAGTTACATTAGGTTTAAATACATTTACACAGTCAAAACAACACCGTTTTTTACAGTGTATGTGTATGTGCTGTGGCACTGCTACCAAACTGACATGGAAAAATAGTACAGTACCATGTCATAATTATTACTAAACTTAGCGCCAGTGCTGCTGATTCCAGCTGAGCTTATTTCTCATATCTGATAATTAGTATGTGAATGGGTGTGTATTTCAGAGAAGGGTATTTAAAGCAATTTAAATCCATGGGCTTAAATCCAAAGGAGTTAGGCTATGTGTGATTGTCACATCTCTATTTGTAATTCCTTCTCTTATCCTACCCACTTTTTTTCATTTTAGCTCTCTGTCTAAAACTATATCCCACTCAAAGCATTTGCATACATTCCTACACCACCATCTCCCTCATGATGGTTCAGGCTTAAGACTGTGGATGCTATGAAGAAAATGTGCATAGGATACTAACATTAATCCACTTTTAATGTGTTCCAGGCCCTTAATTGACTGCTTTTATTTATGAGCCTGGTATTTTGGCTTCGAATGTGTTAATTACACTGTCAGCTCATCCAAAGAGAAAACACGGCACAGGGACATTTGTGTTCACATGTGTCTGTCTGCATATCTGTGGACATTTTTTGAGAATTTTAATGCATATGCGTGAAAATGTTGAGCTAAAAGCTCTTGGATATTTCTGAACAATAAATAAATACTATAATTGGGTAGGATGACAGCACCTTTCTATTCACTTAAATTGGACATTGCTTTAATGTTCGTAGTAACATCTTGACTCTTACAACAGAAGAAAGAAAAAAAAAGATTTTAATTGATATCACTGCATGTGTTTCAGACAGGAATATGAATAAAAAAGAGATATCAGAGAAGAAAACATTTACTGTAAAATAATGTTCATTAAAAAATAAAGATGCAGAGGAAAAGTGTATTTTTCTTTGTTTGATAGTTTGGCGACCCTGCATTTGTGAAGGTTCATGCTATGAACAGCAGGTTGATAGCTTTTAAATAACTTACCTGCAGTAATTTTGCAATTTGACCACGATCTGAAAGGTTTTGTGAGATCAGCTCACCTCTACTTACACTGGACACACGAGAGATCATGAACATGTTTTAAAAAAGTAGATAATGCAGGAAAAAAAAAAAAGATGGAGTCACAAAATAGGACACAACAAACGTACCCAAAATAAGCCACAGTTATTTGTTCACAGCTTTATAAATAATATTTGTTAGAATTGCCCCACATTTGCCCCCACATTTATGTTCTTAGAAACTGTAATTAATAGATCTCATTTAGTCTTTTGTCAGCTGCAGTCAGTGATCAGGGCAAGTCACTTTCATGTATGTGAGAGAATAAAGAGGAAAAGCCCAACATAAACGTGTGTGTGTGGTTGAGTGTGTACCTGGTTTTCCTTATGTTGTGGGGACCTACATTAAGTCTGTTTACACAGCCACATGATGGGGACTTGTCTACCTTATGGGGACAAAAAGTCCAAAAGTCCCCATAATGTAAATTATTACAGTTTGAATAATTTGGTTTGGTTGAGGTTAGATTTAGGTTAAGGTCAGGGTCAGTGTTAAGGTTAGGCCAGTAATTATGGTTAAGGGTAAAGAAGGTCTCCAGGAAATATAAGTCAATGTAATGTCCTCTGAAGTCATGGAAACCAGTGAGACTACATTCACACCTGCTGAGGAATTTTTCTCAGACACTCAGAAATCTCTCACTTCATCTCCTTTATTGTCTTGCTGACAGATTTTCAAAGGTTTCTTTTTTTTTTTTGCACATTCCCGCCTTGTGCTTTCCTCCTTCACCTTTTACATTAATTTAGACACGTCTGTATTTTGGTTTAAGAACACACACTCCCTCTTTGGAATGTGCTTCTATTTTATAAAGCTGTCCACTTTTTCATCTGTCTCCCTTCTCATGCAGATTTTGTCTCATTATACCTTCCTCTCTCAGCCTCACTTTTACATCTCTTGTCACTCTTTTCTCCTCCTCCATTAATCCCTCTCCATACAAGTGCAGCATAATAGCTGAGGTATGGCCATGACGTTGTACGCAATGCTGAATAAAAAGTAACAGGGTGCTGATGTAATTAAACACTTTTTTGCAGACTTTGTTAACCCTTGTTGTTTGTTGACCACATATGTTGATTCTTCACTATATCAGATAAAATTGTACAGTGTTTGCAAACAACTACTCTGGCTCTGTTTCATTTCATGCTGGAGATTAAAAAAAACACTTTTGATTGATATGTTGCAAAAAATAGGACTTTCATCTTGTATAAGAAATACACTACTATAGATAGTAATGGATCGGTTATGAGAAAGAGCCACATATTGACGGTAACAATGCAGGGAAATTATTTATAGAGTTTTCAGTAAAGTAATAGGAACCCGAGCACCTGTTCCTTTAACTATTTACTGAGCTGGACCACCATGTGTGAGCATATGTGTGTATTTGTGTCACTCACAAAATGGTGATCATTATGCTCTAACATAACACTGCAATGTGTCTAACCATTAACATTAATTGACATTAACAATGAGGGTTTTTTTTTTCCCTGGAGACAGTTAAGCTTCGTTGATGAGCAGCTCAGGTCATGATGTAGTGCGGTCAGTAAAATTCAGACCATTCACCACACTGTCCAAACTGGTTCTTTTATCCTCGGTGTTAATGTCCTATTTCATAAATACATCTAAGTGAGGTTAACCTCTACTGGAAACCACAGAGTGAGGGATATAGCTGCGGGAATAGTTTTTGTAACTCCTGCTGAGTTGCAAATAAATCCACACTCATTATATGTAAGTAATCAATGATCATGTTTATTGATTGTTAGCCCCAAGGAATGGGAGGTCACTACAGGGACAACCCACATAATTGACCAAAATCAATGCACTCACACTAATTGGGTTGAGAACCAATGGCAGGTTCTGGGTTCCACAGAAAGAGTGGTCAGAGGTGAGGTCACCCATCTATGGAGGAAAAACTGATGAGCAGCTTATCTGTGACCTTCACCTGAACTTCAGTTGAACTCTGAGGACCTAAAGCTGATTGAAGAAGATTTGCATTTTGACACAGATGTAAAGAACTGCACTGTAAAACCATTAAATATTCCATGCTGGTGCTGGAATGGAATTGTTCGGTCAATATTTAGAATGGGGCAAAAGCCTAAGGCAGTAATGATGGCTATACTGTGAATATAGCACAAGGTGACATCAATCAGTGCAATAATCCATTAGTGATACGGTGCAAAGCAAAGACAAAATCAGGCATTTTGAAATAAAAATATTATTAAAATTGATAGCTGTAATTTCATTATGCAATGTAATAAATGCTTAAAGTCTCTGATTAATGCACACCAGCGGAATCATATATGTTTTTGCATTCACTGTGATCCATAGAGCAGAATGAACACAGAATGAAATTCTGCCAGCAGGCAGATGGCACCATCACTAGAATAAACTGAAGAAGACTTGGAACATGCTGTTAATCTCAACTTGAGTGACATGCTTCTCGCTGTAATACACACTGGATGGCAATTAAATTTAAATCTAATGTCAAGTCACCTTGAAAATAGGAGCAAACAGGAAATTGAAAGTTTATTATATTATTTTTCTAATCATTATGATTTGGGGGAGTTCAAATTTTTAACCTCCTTTTAACAGTGCAGCTCTGTGGGACAAAAATCAGAAACATCAGTGAACATCTTAAAGAATCTTGGCCATGACTCTTTTTTTTCCCACCCACAGTCATCAAAGATCGTCTGACACACACAACAATGTTTACCTCACAGACCTCACAGGTCAAAATTTTGTGAATGCTGTCGAGGCAAGTATTCCTATCAAAATCCAGTGTTTTCCAGCAGACAAAGCACAGATCGAACAAAAATCATCAACGGTGGCTCACAGAAAACACTGCAATGCAGCACAGCGATGAATTATGACACTCATAACACCCCTGACAAATCCAATGACAACTTCAGTGTCGCTACACAATTTTCTCCTGCTGATGTCTGCTTCACTTATCGAGCCGCTGGTGCATGAGAAAAGAAGAACACATAATCTAAACATGATTTTTTTTATAGGTAACAGTAACTGTAGCATGAATATAGACTAAGATTATATTTGGTTATTTTAGACATGATGGGTGGTGATGCAAATAGAAAGGCTAACAAGGCAGCCAACAATTTGCATGTACCTGCTCATTATCCTCGAATAGACCCTGTGTGTGGGTTGTGTGCATGTGTGAGTGTATAATATCTATGTTCTGTGAATGTGATATTCAGTCATATCATTGTTCCAGACATTTTTTTAGACCTTCACACTCCTTTGTAAGTGAAGGCAGGAAGACCACAGGTGACAGAATTCTTGCCATGATGAAATGCACAGTTTTCTGAACAGGAATTTTTAAAATATGAACATGGCCCATTACAATTCAGCGCCCTTGTATGCAGCCACCCCTCTCATTGTTTGAATACTTGCGCACATTTTTCATGTAGGGCCGCTGTGTCGCAGTGCAATAAGCAATAATTGATACAAAGGAGCAGCTTTGAGGGGAGACGGGACTAAATCCCTCAGTATTAGAGGCTGCGGGGTGTTTCTCGTGGTATCATTCCTCATGAGTTTCATTGCAGGAAAGATAAAAAAAAAAATGTGTGAATCGCTGCCATTACACTGTGTCAAAACAGTGTTCCATATACAGTCATGTTGACGAAAAGAAAAACTGAATAATAATCGGAGCTGTCACTCCACTCAAGTCAAATAAGACAAGACAGCATGTTAAACTACTCCAGTGTTTGGTGCATTTGGTTTATTTTATATATTGGATTGATTAGTCTCATGTGAATGAGAATGATTTATGCTTGAGAGCGTTACTTGATTATGTTGTGATGTTGTTTACACAACAAGGTTTTTTTTCCTATTTTACTTCTCTATGTCCTGAATCATTCATCATGTTTTTTTTCTTTTTTTGTTTGTCAAGGGGAAAAAAGAGCTGGAGGTGTAACTAGATTTCAAGTGAAAAATGGTGGGAAGGAATGAAAGAATAAAACACAGTCAGGGAAAGGGAGAATGAAGAATAGCATACATGTGGAAATGAGATTGCGTGTTGTGGAAGCGACGTGGCCTCAGGTTAACAAGAGGAGCAAAGAGGAAGATGGTGGAGGGAGGGAGTTAAATGGGGAGGGAGAGAAAGAAGTGACAGATCAGCAGGCTCTTCTCTGAAACCAACCACCTGAGGCCCAACACTGCCTTTGCTCTTCTCAGTGAGCAGAAAGAAGAAAGAAACTTTTTCACTGAGGCATCTGTACAGGATTGGAAATGAGCACATTTAAGGGACAGCCAAGGTTGCGATGGTTTAGTGATAGAGGGATAGTGGTTCTATTGGACAAAGGAGGGCGAAGATGGAGCTGCCGGGCAGGAAGAAAAAGAGGAGGGCCACAGAAAAGGTTCATGGATATAGTGAAGGAGGACATAAGGACAGTTGGTCTTGCAGAACTGTGGCTCATTTCCAACACCTCCAAGGCCCACCACAAAGCTGCCGTCAATACTTTCTCAAACACTGCTATAGGCTGACATTTAGGTGTCTCCATTCAGTGCCCCTAGATGTTGGCTGTTGCAAGTACATGGCAAACCTGTTGTCTGTTTACTCCTGTTATCTGTGGCAACTGGTAAGAGGTATCGATGAATCTGAATTCCTACTTTGAAGCTTCAAAATGGACAGTTTGCCCTGCACCATGTTGAGGTTTAGTAACTAGAAATTCACTGACTTCACCTGCAACTATCCTCCTATTCGATGTTACCAGCTGTGTGTTCCATTCTTTATTATCTATTGTCCTCTGAATGGGAGCATAATATACACAATTGACCTCATCTTCTAAGACAGAGAATCTAGTGATTGAGACCTTTAACTGTGGTTCAAAATAACCCCCGGTGGTTATTCAGTGTATTTCTATGTTCAGGTGGACCTCAATCCACAACCATTTTTAATATATGCTGTATGTTTAACTCTACTCAGTACAGTATCTAAATTTTGACTTGTTTAATTCTGCATGTTTACTGTGTGTTTGCCTATCACAGGTAAAGCACAAAATGCCACAAAACATCAAACCCTCAGTTTTAAAAAGTCTTGTACCTACTAAAATGTTATGCAAATTAGCACACTTTCCAGACAGATTTAATGTGACAAACCAAGCAGGCAGCTGGGACATCATTAGAGCATGCAGTCCACAACCAGTGTTGCAGATGCTCCCTGTTCATGTCAGGGTGTATCTGACATGAGAGCCAAATTGGGAAAGGCTCAAGAGGAAAAAAGAGTAGGAGAGAGAAAATCTTATGTCTGGCAAATCAGGATGAGGGGTTAAGACAAGGGCACCAGTATGTGAAGAGGTTATGTATTTATAACTTTCTCTTTCTGTCTGTCTTTGTTTATTACCCCTTCTGTTTTTCACTGAGTGTTGTTGAGCCCTTTTTTTTCAGTATTTTGTGACCTTAAGTCATATCAGAGGAGAGGCCCCTGTATGCCTGTGGTGTCTTGGCGTGTCGCCGAATTTGCAAACCCCGAAGCCAAACGTAACCAAACCGTCTTCCTTTATCCATGACATATGAGATGTTGTGTGGTGAAGCCTGAGGCAAGCAAATATTATGGGGTATCGTGTTTCTTATGTGTGATCTTGTGTTGGCTTTTGGGTTTTTTTTGTTTCCTGTCAATTTAGATATCACCATGCTGTTCACCAAGAGAAAGTCTGTATATCTTTAATTAATTTGCTCAGGCCTGAGCTCAAAAAACACGTCTACCTGTCAACACTGGCCACAGCAACAATGTGTTTTCTGTCTTTGTGAGGACATTTTGGCTGGTTCTTAAAACTTTTACGGGCTATTTTTTTAAGGGCATTAAGACTTGATTTTGTGTGTGTGTGTGTGTGTGCACCTGGTATTCCTTAATCTATTTACACAGTCACATTATGGTGACTTGTCTTCCTTACGAAGACAAAAATCAAGACATGTTTTTAAGTTAGGCTGAAGTTAGGGTTAGGTTAAGATTAGGGTCAGGGTTAGGTTTGGGGCACTAGAAATTATGGTTAAGGTTAAGGTTAAGGTAAGTTAAGGTATGCAATAGACTTACAGTGTCCTCTAGATTCATTAAAACCAGTGTGTAAGTGTGTGTGTCTGTGTGTGTGATCATACACGTCACATACTCTAGATACAGTATTTTGCTGACCCTTCATTTTACAGCAGGATGGAACACAGTCACATACTGCAACTGTCAGCAAACCCTGTTCACTGGCTGCATGTACACGCACATACACTTTGCTTAATGTTTAATATATCACAGAGGGTCCATCTTATCTTACTACAGTTATTATCCCTAGCACGTTAACGATCACGTGTCAAAAGAACCATTTCAGACGTGTGTCGGCTTCATTGTCAGCTGCGTGCTTCATTCACGACAGTTCCCATTTTGACTTTATATATAACTCTTTTCAGCACCAATTGAAGCCTTCCCTACACCATGAATAAAGAAAGAGGAAAGGCCATACCGCTGAGGAGACGCTGTTGTCATGTTATGACAGTGAAGATGAGCTTGAGTGGAGAGATTCATCAGCTATATTTCACATCTCTGAAGGCTTTAGATTGGAGGGCCTGAACAAAAACTGATGTGTCAACAGTTAAACAGCCCTGTCAGCTTATTTCTCTTACTGTCCATCCTCCTGTGTATTCATAACCCTGAAGGTCACTGGAAACATGGACACTTTCAAAATGTGAAGTCCATCTATGTCTATATCTACCGTATATCTCATGGCTATGTGTCATTATTTTACACATTTCTATTATCAGTAAAATGATCTAAACTCAAGCGCCCTGGTGCTATAACATAAACCTATGGAGCATGTAAGCAAATTCCAGTTTTCATTAACCCAGTGTCGCGATCAAGCCAAAAATATTCATTACACAGTGCAAACTATGTGTGAACTATGTGTTGGTCACATTTCTGAACATTTTATCCTACCTAGTAACTCAACAACATGGCCAAAAATCATTGCACACTATGCAAAATGGAAGACATTTGTTATATTACTGAGGTTTGCACTCATTGCAGTGTTTACACTGTCATTCTGGGGTGGAGGTCTAGCATGCTCTCTAGCTACCAGTTACTTCCACTTATTCCTCGTGGCTTTATTAACATACTTACACTAAGTAAATTAAATTAGACCAAAATTATTTCAAAAGACTGCAAAAATGCACAATTTGGAGAAGAAATTTAAAGTATGTATGTAATAACATGACTGCCACCCCCTCTCAGGGTGGATTGTTACCATTTAGAATAAAAATAATAATAATTAAAAAAAAAAAAAAACTGTTGAACCAATTGATGGCATATTATATTCATATATTTCAGTCACATCACAGAGCTAAACACGGTTGCAATTTAGATTGAGGGTTTAAACACATTAAGAGGACAACAGAACAGAGAAAACTGTCTTTTGAAAAGCCAATTACAAGGCTATTTGGTGCTTCAGTGAAAGAGGATTCATTTAGTTTTTGTATGAACACCACTCGAGCTGTCAGGTCATTCACACATGAGTGGTCATAAAAAAACATCTTAATGAGGAGCTGGAAAGCTCCGCAAATCACCCACAAATCAAATAAGTATTCAAATATAGACAGGGGAATACTTGGCAGACAAAAACAAGGATCTCTGGTGGTCTTAGACACAGTTTTATTCGGTGTGTTACCCCACAGGACACAGGTAAGTATTCATTTACATGCTCGTGATGAAACAAATCTCACTGAAAGTGGGTTAAAGCCAAAACACTAAGAAAAGCAAAACAAGACAATATTGATGCCTAAATTACAGAGATGGGAGCTGCAAATGTTATTTTAAAATAATAATGACTTGAGAATTATTGATTTTTAGGATGCTGTTCTCACCATTCCATTTAAATGCTCACTCACACACAAGCATACAACCATTATGTTCATAAATCCTCGTGTGAGGTAATTACAGCAATCTGATTAAAATACAATTCAGCTATAGCAAATGTGTAGAACTATTAATGAACTCATACATGAAAATCTCATCTTAAGATTCATTCTTCAGTTTTGTCACTATATTGTGATGTTTTGGTCTATTAGTCACTGTGCTCGGTGCACCTCTAAACTCCTTCCTCTTATTAGATTTCACCCATAAATAATTGATGACTTTACACCTCCCCCTCTCTCTCAATCTCTCATGTGCAGCCCCCCCCCCCCCCCCATGGAGAAGGACACTCAAGGTTGAACCGAACGATCATACATGCATACTGTGTATATGTGAGTGTGTGGGCAGTGTAATAAAACACGTGCCCTGGTTTGTTTTAAGGACATATTTGACCGAAAGAGATGCAGAGCTCTTCGTGCAAAAAAAAAAAAAAAAAAAAAAAAACAAGCATCGTGACGTGAAGTGCGTGCACAAAGTAACAATATGCTGGAGTGGCTTTATGTAGATGAAACATTTATGATGTGCTTTCAGAAACTGGGTCACAGTGGAGGTTACAAACTACACAAACATTTGACAGAGAGTATGTGTCAGCGGCACTGTGTTGATTTATTCTGAAAAACGAAATAAAATAAATGAATAAAGCATAAAACAATTAGAAATGAAAGAAAAACAACTCCCTGCAGCAACAGTACAATATTTCATCAATATAAACACACTGTCAACAAAACATATCTATCCTTTTTCAGTGATGACTCTTTTGAACTGTTGCTGTGATGCAAAACTATTAAATATAACTTACTTGCATATGAGAATAGAATAGAATAGAATAGAATAGAATAGAATAGAATAGAATAGAATAGAATAGAATAGAATAGAATATCACATGATGGCTTTTTCTAAAAATATGCAAAACATGTCATTTATATTGACAGAATATAAAATATTTTCCATTATGTTCTCATTAGAGATCTGAACATACAGTACATGGAGATAAGTCTCATTCCAAACAAGCTGTGTTGTATTAACACATGAAATGCATGATTTGGCGTCAGAGATTGATGTTAAATTGAAATACATGCTTCACCGATAATAGTGGTGCAGCCACTTTATAGAAAATTTATTATATAATTTACAGCCTGCAAATTCTGTTAATGTTCACGTTATGGGGAAGCAGTTTAACTCCTCCCATATCCATCTTTCACCTACCTGGGAACGTTGAGTCTGGGGAGGTGAGAGAAATATTTTTAATTTGGATTGCAGAGACTTCTTGCAGATTTTGCTGAACAGTTACAATGCAAAGCAATTCAATTTGTACAGGATAATTTGGGCTATGTGGGACCTGGGGGGTTGTTTTTAGTGCAGTAAGTTATAAATATTTCCTTGTAGAGCAGTAAGTGCTATCAACTACCAGAGGCAGTGAAGTGATGGAATATTTAAAAGGAATTAGTGCTTCACTGGGATCTTTTATACGAAGAGACATGTATTATAAAGTGCTCTTGTTCAGGCCAAATGATAAGATGTGGCATGGGATGAAATGATGCAGTCATTGTCATTGGGCCTGACTACACTAGCACTTAATGGTACCTGCATGGTGCTATGAAGGAAGATTCTATGTATATGCAGTGTCCCTTTGTCCTTATTTTCCATTTTTCCCCTCACGCACATAAATATGCAGAACTGTATATGCAAGTATGCACAAGGTGATGTTCCCTTTGAGAGCTGAATATTAAGGAAGCTCTGTATGCAACAATATTCAGGAATCGGGACTTTATAAGGCAAGAGGTACAGTGTTAGAACTCAGAGCTGTTCCTTTTTTCCTTCTGGGTCAGAAGCTTCACAGCAGAGATGCCACCCACTACCTGCAATCAGCTGTCAGCCACTCCTAACCACACCCCTAAGTTATATAAACCCAGCCCTAAAGAACTTTGCCCCGTTTTTCAATTTTCCAAACAATTTGAAGAGTAAACACCGTGCTGTTGTGAGTTTCATGTTTATCATGATTATTTGTTTGATATGTATATTACATGAATGTTCATTTTGTATTATCCTTGATAGATTCCCATGTTTAAAGACATGATTAATGTTATGGAGATTGTAATGGTTTGGATGCATTACTGACATAAATTGAAATCATTTGATTTAGTGTTACTACATTGCTTAATTTATCAAATGTAGATTTACAATATCCCTTTATCTGTGTAGGAAAAAAAATCATCCTTCACCCTTCCATGTTATCTGTTCTATACCAGAGTCTACAATTAGCTGTTGGAATGGCTTTCTGGATCCAGTGTTTTAATGTGCATAGCATGTTATAATTTTTTCAACATGATTCAGTATCAGTGATTCAGTATCACCATCATCATCATCATCTCTCCCAGGACAACACTGCCCTCTTTATTGTCTCTGCCCCACTTTCTTGAAACATTGATTAGATTTCTTGAAACAGTGGTTATTTTTTACATGGTACCACAGCATTGAACAGTGCATGAACTTGCCATCACCTTTTTCCATCATGAGTCAGAATGCCTGTGATGGACTGGCGACCTGTCCAGGGTGTACCCTGCCTCTCGCCCTATGTTAGCTGGAGATAGGCACCAGCGCCCCCCGCGACCCCTAGTGGATAAAGCGGTAGAAAATGAGAGATGAGAGAGAGTCAGAATGTGCTGATATTTTCAGACATGACCCAGTTGCAGCACATATTTGTGATAAAGTTATACTTATAAAACAAATCAGTGGGCTATAGGTTTAGAAGAGTAAGGAGGAAGAGTATTCAATATTCAGTATTCAAGGATTCAGGACAGTTGTACAGATCACAAAATATTTTGAACAATATATATTATATAACATAATCAATAACATTGAATAACATAATCACTTCATCCTAAAAGATGTTGAAATGTGTACAATATAGAGTATATTGAGCTATAATTTATCTATTCTTCTGTTGCTCAGCCTATAGTGTCGGCCTTTTTCACATCAGACATATTTTGGCTTTTACGTTTATAAAGAAAAGTACAGGTGTTGCTGATCAAATTAGCAGTGGCTTTGTGTTCCATTTTTATAGGTCAGAACAGGGAGACAGTGAGCCAGCATCCACACTGAAATTATGGACGTTAAATGGACCTCAGCCAGATTAATGAAAAGGCCACATAATTAATCCAGGTTGGTCTAACGCGTAAACATGGTGGGCAGATCTTGAAGCTGTCTTTCCAGATAAGAAAATCCAGAGGAAGGTGGGGAAATGACAAGTTTAAGCCAAACCGTGTTCATACATCGATGGGAAAAAAATGAAGCACACAAGAAGTGTTTCTATTACTTTGTCTAATTAAAAACAAAAACAGTCTGATAAACAGTCAGGGAGAATGGTCAGCTGTTGTCCTGGTCAAAGGTAAATGCCAATTCCCTTGTGTCTTCATCTCATGCTTTCCAAATGTCCATATATGAATTGTTTCGAAGTAAAACCTTCCACAGTCCAGTGGTTTTTGCTAGTTCTACTTCTCCTCCTGGTGCACAGGGACACTCATGCTGCCAGAAATCAAAGCTAGCACGTTTCCTTGTAAGCTGGGTTTTCTTAGGTCGCCATGTTTTTACAAAATAATTCAGTGGCAACCCACTCAGTGAAAATGTGAGCATCACAGAGAAGGCTTCAGGGTTTGTCTGCTTGCATGAACACATGCCACCTGCTCAGTGCTCCTCACCCATCATCGATGCTCCACACCACAGAAATACTGGTTTTACTATTATTTTGATGGATCTGTGTTACTGATAAATTAATATAAATTGCCACAATTGACATGCAGTTGATCATTAAAATAATTCTTTTATTTAATGTTTCACTGGTCATTTTGATTTATCCACCATATTGCCTTGTATTCCTACATCCTCTATATTTGTACATTAAGGTTATTAAGGTCTTTTTTTGCAGGAATTAATTATGTCAGATGTTCAATTAGCATTCCATATTAAAAAGCATAATGTTTCAATGTATTGTAGTGTTTTTAATGTTTTTCCTTTTGTTGAAATATTCATCATCTTGATCATCAGGGTGTGTGGACTGCGATTTGACTGTCTTTGTCGCCCCCTGTAGTTTAAAACACCTAACAACAGATCTTAAATGCTTTCCTATATTTGAATCTAACATTCTTCTGGTTTTTTTTTAACTTATACCCTATTGGATATATAGAGTGCCATAGAAATGCTCTAACTGTTGATATATTTGTGCTGCAGTGCAGTTGCAGACTCTGAGCTATGAGAATTCAGATCTCTTCCAAAGGCAGATGGTGTGCGTTACATGCAGCACTATAAATTACTACATTTGAGACACGGAAAATGTTGCAAAGACAAATAAAATATAGAGTTTGTGGTCATCTATAGTATTGATCTGGATCTCTAGTCGAAAAATAGCGACTAAACTACTCTCTACATAAAAATCTGACACGTTGGATCTTGATGCCCTCATGTTTGGACACCAAATAGGCATTTAATTTATTACATGTTAAAAACAAACATAATATTCCTCTCCAGTGGACAAAATGCTGCTAGTAATGGCTCAGTTCACTTATTGCCTCTGGAAACTCAAGTCAAGGTCCCTGCAATAACAGTACTGTATGTATCCATGTGTGCCAAGATAAATGTGTGTGCTTGTTCATGTGTTGCTGCTTTAATTTCACCGTGGTGACATACAAGGCTTCAATAATTCAGCTCTCCACCTCCCTTATGTTTTGACAGCAGAGGCTGCATCGATACAAAAATGCCAAAAACTGATGACAACACAATCTGAGATACTGTCAATTTGACCTTTTCCTCTCCTGTTTCCACTTTATTTCACGATTATTGTTGTTTTACCTGCTTTTGTCCTTTGTCAGACAGCATAAAATCAGTGACAGATACTTAAAAGGGAGATGCTAAAATGGAAGGAGGGGGCTGTAGAGACAAGGTTGCACGTCCACACAGCAGAAAACAAACAGCTTAAATATAAAGACAAAGTGTTGGATAGTTGACCTAAAAGAGAAAACGCAAGAGAAAACTATAAAAGTTGTGTCTGTTCACTAACAATATTAAAATGACAATAAATATGAACATACATGTACTGTATAGACTTTGTAAATGCAAGATTGACCCCAATAACCTTTCAGTTCTCTGTTGTCATTGATTTGTTTAAAGCTAAAAATATTTGTGTAGCATCTTAGGATAATTAGGATTAGGACATATAGCAATACAATTGTATGTGAGAATATAAAAAAGCTCTTTAATGGCTACCAACATGTTCATATGCATCATTAATTAATAGTAAGCTAATACAGTACATCCATTATTATCCAAAAAGCAGCCATTCTCTTATATTTGCTGTTAGACCTCTTGTTTTACGTACTTGGCAAAAGCTGCCACTACTTTTGCCTCCGTTTGCAGTTGTCATTAATCATCCATAGATGTTCTAAAAAAAAAAAAGATACAATGGACAGATGATTTTGTAAATATTTTATCTATGTGCAGTGTGCATGGCATACAGTAATGGTGTTCAACAGATATAATATTAGAAGTCTTCCACAAATAAATGTAAAATTCATATTCAAGAGAAAGCAGCTCAGAGTGTTGTTCAAGTGCCACAGTAAGTACCGGAGTGATGCTTTGCAAATGTGTTTTAAATCACATTCAACTGAAAGCAAAGATTTTTTTTATTTATTTTTCTTGCTTCACATAAAATTATCACAGATGGTATATTATGACAACAGTAAAGAATATTGAAAAAAGAGAAAGAAATAAGATAAAATGAGCAAATACTGGACGGCCCACAGGAAAACAGTTTCTTTTTCTTCTCTAAGGTTTCAGTTATGTGTGTTGGAGTGGAGTGGTGGGGACGTGTACGTGTGCGCATGCTGTATATCCGCATGGCCTCGGGTCAATTTGATCAATACTTGTCAACATAAGAGGGGAGGGTAAGTTGAATTATTGAAGGCTTGTCTTTCATCACGGTGAAATGAATGCAGTGGTCTCACAAACACAAACACATACGCAATCAGGTTTGCACAGCTATTCTTCTTAGGACACTGCAATGACTTCAGTTCATTTCACATGGACTAATGCTCCTGGCAAGGTCAGTGTTTATGCCAGAAATCATCCTAAAGAGGAAACAAATACACACCCTGAGGTAACTCGGCATGGACTTGGTCCAAACTTGAACTGAATGAGTATGTGTTTTTGCTTCGGCACTTGTGAATTCAGCTGCCAGGCTGCACTTAAAGGGAGACTGGGTCTACGACGGACCTGTACCGTGTCACGGAAATACACGGAGACAATCATATTTCTTAAGCTACAAGAATCATTACATGCATGAGAAGATCAAATCAGAATAAGCAGGCTACTGCATAGGCAACAGTTCATGGCCTTCTTAATGAGCTGTTATGAAAAACTTAATAACTCCTAGTTGAAAATGTTCAAGGCAATTTTATCAGGAGGTCTGTAACTCGGTAAGACCAGAAACAGTGCTGATGAAGCAACTGAGCAGTGAAGTGAGGAGATATTGTCGACGGGTGATATTTGTGTGGAAAATTTACATGACTTCACCTCTTCTCTGCTGTATGTATTTGCGTGGTATGCATTGACAGGAAGACAAGAAGCCTCTTTACAGAAACCACCCAGGAAGTGAAAACCCAACAAACATTACTCGTCTGTGTTTTTACTTGAGCTGACACACAGTGGAGTTTTTAGATTCTCTGATTTGTTTTTTGGCTGGAGGACAGAGGCAATAACAAGATGATAACTAAGTGAAGTAAAAATAACATCATTTGAAAACATTTATCCTATGGAAGATGTCTTACTTGACTTCTTATATTTGAATAGCACAATGTGACGTGTGTTTCCCGATCTACATCCTCTGTTGAATATTAACCTAGGTTGTGCATTGAATATCAGGCATTCACCCAATCACACAATCAAATTCAAATGTACTGTGTCCAGATATGTTGAAGAGCATTTTACAATTAACTGGAAGGTACATTCTTTCAAACAAACAACACGTTGTCCTGCTTAATTTTAGATGATGAATTATTTCCATCTCTGTTTTAGTTTAGTTTACAAGCAGCTTTTTTCAGTGAGACAAACGTCTCCAATCACCGCTTCTCCTTCAGACACTTTACACTCTCCTTCATCACCAGTCATTTCCTTCTATCAACACCTTTTCATCCTGAGCAGAAGCGACCTACCACACCCCTTTTATAAATTCATATAGTTTGTTTTGTTTTTTTTTATCTCACCATGTCAAGCCTTTCATTTCCTCTTACCATCACTCCTCTCTGCTTCACACAGGAAGTGTCACGTTCTGAACTGACACTGTCACTGCAACTCATTTGCCACATTTTTTTTTTCCCCTCACATGTGCAAACTTGGTATTTGGCATCTCACCCACCGTGGTTCATACCGATGTTTCTTCTTCTCAGCGGGGTGTTTGCCAACTTATCTCCCTCTCTCCTCTTCACTCTCCCTTCATCTTTTTATAGATCATTCATCCATCGCCCACCTGCAGCTGATCTGTGAGCCGCTCTGAGGCCACGGCAAGATGAGCATACGGAAGCTAAGTGAGTGCCAAGTGTGTTTGTGTGAGTGCTGGGCAGCTTCACTTTGTTGGTGTGTTTACAGTTAAGTCAGGGCAAATAAGAATGAAATGGGTTCACTTGCGAAATCCGGGGGGCTTGTTTCAAATTGTATTTAAAGCTTTGAATCCACAGCCTCAGTAAAGAGCAGATGTGATTAAACCCTGTCTGTGTCAGTCTTGTTGTCTTTTAAAGCTGTCTCTTATTTCTATTTCTTGTTTTTATGACTATGTTTCATCCTTTTTTAACTGTGTACTGTATTTATGACTTTCTCTATGTCCCCTTTTATGATTTAATGCTGGTGAGCTGAAGGCAAATTTCCACCTTGGTGGACAATAAGGTTCTATTCTATTCTATTTTATTCTATTATAATTATGTTTAAAATGTATTGTAAATTATATACTCTAAAGCCATTTAACAATATGTTCTTTATATCTTTCCAAGTAAAAACACAAACAGCATGTGGAAATCTCTTCACAAGTTCAGATCACTGGTAGAAAAAAACAAAACAAAAAAGTCCCTTTCATGCTTACCTGCCCTGACAAACAACCACCAACAATACTGAGGATCATTTGTACATACCCACACGCTCACATCTCATACAAATGCATGCAAATGTAATGCATTTCACTTGGTAGCTGAAAATGAAAAACAAGGCTGAACTAATTCTTACATATCTCATATAGTGACACATTTTGTTTCATAAGTTACATCAAGTTGTTGTTATTATTTTTATCATTATTATTATTATTATTATTATTAGTAGTAGTAGTAGTAGTAGTAGTGGTAGAAGTAATGGTAGTGTATTGTGTTTTTTTTTTGGGGGGGGACAAGCTAAAACACATTTTTAATCATATTAGTTATAGTAAACTTGCAACCTGCTGGATATTGACATTTGTTTTAAGTTATGTTTCTGTCCAGTGATAGTTGTTCATTTGAACAACTATCACTCTCCTTTTACAACTCTTTTTAGTCTTTAGTCTTTCACAGCTTCTTAGAACAACGGGCTTTTAGCAGGAAAAAAAGGTTCCATTTTCTTGATAACTTCACCAGCAGTTTGACACTGCGCTGCTAAGAACTACTTTTTTGGCAGCCAGCGAGGGCAGAACCAATGAGTCAACAAAAAAAGACACTAAAATGCTTTGTAGATCTGGTTGGATATGTGAGAAAATTCTCAGAAGTGACACCATTATTGTCTTATTTATATACTGCACCTCTGACTAACTGTGCAGCTTTACTTGACTTGTTGTTGAAACTCCTCTCCTCTCTGAAAGTGTCATCATGCAGTTTAAAATTCACAAATATAAGGAAGTGGCATAGTAATAATTGCAGTAACACTGCCAAATAAGAAAATATCTCATTCATTTCCCCCCCCCCCCCCCCCCCAAATCTCTCTCAAGCTTTCAAATGGTTCGGCAGCCTCGCCAATCTCTCTTTCCGCCGCTCCAGCGACAAATCTGACTCCAAGTCTTCTCAGCTGAAGTCTGGCAGTGTTCTTGGAGAGGTCAGTGACTGTGCTGCTACTGTAGTTGTGGAAACAACAGTGGACGACTTGGAAGCCATCCGTCCTCGTACAGCCAGCTATGTCCGCTCCAGTGAGAGCTATACACATGTGGGTACCCTGCCACGGCTAATGTGGAAGAAGAAGGACAAAAGCAATAAAGGCAAGGCAGTAGAATTCATGAAGAACAGTTTAAAGGTGAATGCATGCCGCATAATGTTATTTTCCCATATGTCTCTGATGCCTTTGTTCTCTAGGAGGCCCCAGTAGCAGCAGTAAGAAGAGTAAAGACAAGAGCATCAGCAGGAGTCAGAGCCAGCGACCTGCAGGAGACAAAGATCGTATTCCTCTGAGAATCAATGTCATCTCATCCAAAGTAGTTCAGGATGAAGCTGCAGTTAACGATGACACTGGGCTCAGTCAAGAATCTTTCACTCACCTCAAGTTGCAGCCTGAACCTACAGGTGAAACTAGTCCCACAAACGCCCAAAGCATCTTCTCTGGACCCACAGGCGTCTGTGAGGACGTGTCGCCATCTAGTGGCCTAAGCACGACACTTCAACCAGGGGCTTGCAGCAAGCAAGAAACCATCAAGGAAGATGCAGACTTCAACCCTGAAAATAATTCATCACCTCCACTCAACCAGAAGAGTGAGCAGACCAACACTCATGTGGATGATGAGTTAGAGTCTGAAAAAACCTTGAAGAAAATGGAGGAGAGTGGGAGCAGGGATGAAGAAGCAGAAGAAGAGGAACAGAACTCCAAAAGCATTCAAAGGTGATTTATGTTTTTCTTTCATTTGTCTTGGTGTGAATATTGAACGGTACAATACAAAGATCATTACTCTTATTATAGTATTTCATTTATTGCATCGGCACTTAATGATTCCCAGTGTTTGACAAAAAAAATAAAATAAAACAATAATAAAAATAACAATACCAAAAAGAATGAAAATGGGCAGAAAGAAGAAAAGTCTTATATCTTCTAATCTTATAATATCTGCCCAAATCTTATAATATCTGACCATAATATCTGTATATCAGTGCTCAATACAGAAAGTATACATTTTTAATTCAAAAAAGTGAAGAAGAAAAAAACAAACAATATATGGAAAGTACAAAATTACCTACTATTTAATCAAGATATGAATCTGAATGACTTCTTTTACATATTGTAGTCTCATATTGTAGTAACAATTGCTCACAGATTGGTGCACCAATCTGTTTACCTGGGGCCTAGTAGCTCACTTTGGCCCAGGTCTACCCAACAGTTAACGGCGGCCATGCTCTTTTTGCTTAACGCCAGAGGGCGCAGTTCTGCGGTTTTAACTGAATGAGCGGATATGGAGCGTGAGCAAACGGTTTAAAGTTCAAAGTTGACTGTCTTAGTCTTAGTCTTGTCTCTGGCGGTTGGTGTAAGTCGAGGTAAGAAAAATAACTCGACTAGTTGATAATACCGACTTCTTTCTCTTATTGATCAACTGCTGCTTTTTTTGACCTCCATTTTGTGTCCATTAATCTGAAGAAGAAGCGTTTGTGTTGACAGTTGTGTGATGGGGTCGACACAAACAAAGTATGAACGCAGTTTGAAGTTTCTTAAACAGTTGAATGGGGACATGGAAACTCCTGAAAGGACACCGCCCTCCTCCTGCTCCTCCTCCTGCATTTCTTCGCTGCTTTCCCATGACACGCCACAGGTCTTTCTGCCTCCACTATTCCACGCACGATAGCAGAGTTACAGTGAGAATTGTGAGTTTTGTGTGCTGACGTCCGCGGACACTCATCAGTGGACATGACTTTGCCTCTCTTCCCTCTGCCTGTCACTTCAGCTCACTTTAGTTCCATCTTCCCCTCTCAGCTCTTCTCATTTACTCGCTTCTTTGCCAGAGTTTACCTGCTTTTCTGGAAAAACCTCCTCAGGTGGTTAGAATTCTCGGACAGAAAAGTGCTGCTGGTGCTTGTGGCGAATGGTAAGATCAGCTCAGCTGCTAATTCTTATTCTTCAGCCTCCTGGTTTCAAACACTTAGGCATTAATTTGTAAATGAACAAGAACACAGATCATCCACACGTCATTAAATAGTTTTTGATGACTGATTGGTGCTCTCAGTCCCTTTCACATTTACTGTTTTCATCTGTTTCTAATTGTGAAGGACTAAATCCATTTTAGTAAACTACCGAACATTACAATCGATTACCAAATTAATATCAGACAGTATAGATGAAAGCCTGTCCTTTTGTTTCTGTCCAGCTAATTTTTAATATTCAGATAAGCTAAAAAAAATAAATAAATAAATAAGCCTTTTGGTTCATAAGATCATCATTAGCAGATTTTGGAAGTTTTTGGAATTAAATAGAAATGCACGTGGCTCATACAATTACGAGGAAAATAAAAGGTGTAAATGCAAACTTTGCAATGCAGTTAGACTCTCCACTACGTGTCTAAAGTGTACTTGCTGATTACTTCATTAAGTGTACCTATCTATGACTCAGAACATAAACACAGGGCATGTGAAGTTAAATATTTAAATCACAACTGCAGTCACAATAGATCATGGCATGATACTGTATGGATTCTTGTGCTGTTATGATATGGAAATATTCTTGACTGTGGTTTTCTGACAGTGGTTATGTGTTGAATTTGAGCTTGCGACCACTAATTGGCAGCAGGTTTTTGGGCCATTTGACTCTCTCCCCCTCCTTCCAGTCCTCTCAGTTGTCAAAGAAAACTGTTTATTGTCTATAAATGTAATATTGGTATTTTTTAAAACTCTAAATATATTATATAAATATTGCATAAATATATGTATATAAATATAGTGCCTTTCTTATATGTTCAATATTGTATTGCCAGATTCCTGCCTATGCACAGCCCTAACTTCCTTCTGTTATGTGAGGTGTTTGTTTTCAAGGCCTCATTTACAATTGCCTTGTTATTGTATTTTCAGCTGAGTCACATTCATTTTTTTTTCATGAATACCGATGTTATCACTTTGAATGATATTTTACATTCACACTGTGTTTTGCACATCCAGCACAGGAGCGGTCTGGGAGGGTAATGCCGAGCTGCTCTGCCATGGGACCTATTAACATTCCCCAGCCCAGTGCCATGATAGGACCCTTTGATCTGGCCTCCATGTGGTCATGTGTAACACAGCTTGGCTCTGGGCCTTATGAGACCCACGATGCCGCTGGGAACAGTGCTGATTGATCTTAAAACTTGTCTGAGAATGTAATTACCCCCTTTAACTCACGCTCGCTCAGTATCGCAGGGCTGCGCCGCGCTAACCACAGTGTGGCCCCCCAATGCTGCAGCATATAACAGGGTTTTTGTTACATGATCTGCCTCTATGGTGAGTGTAAAAGTGAGAATTATGGTGCCCGAGAGATTTGAGAGGACACTCAGCTCCATATACAGCAACCTTAGATATGCAGTGGGGTTTGTTATCTGTCCATTTTCCATGAAGCTGGACTGCAACAGTTTAACCACTGGAGAGGCTGCAGTAGAAGTGGGTCATGAGAATACAGGCGTTTTTTTTGTTTGCTGTAGCATGTACTACACCTGTTACAAGGCTAGATCAAAGGAAAAAAAAATGTGTGTACATGTGTGCGCACACTTTTCCCACTGAGATTTACAGTCTTTTTCATGTTATTACATTGCCGCACATTTGTTCATCTGTTTTCTCATTTTTTTCAGCTTTTCTTTTCTACTTACTATTTTTTTTTCT
The DNA here is from genome assembly GCA_016785285.1 of Brachirus orientalis. Classification (NCBI taxonomy): domain Eukaryota; kingdom Metazoa; phylum Chordata; class Actinopteri; order Pleuronectiformes; family Soleidae; genus Brachirus; species Brachirus orientalis. The sequence continues at coordinate 11,287,057 of JAFBJR010000905.1, forward strand.
GTCTCCTCAGCCACATGGAGTCAACAGAAAGCCAGGCTGAATATGTTCAGGTAAGTCCACCTTTTCTTCATGTGTGTTATGGGGGTATTTGCTCTCATTCACTGTATGCTTCATACTCACAAACATACAGTAAACGCTGAATAAGAGCAATCGTTATTTTTATTATTATATCTAAACATCCAGCTTTCTGAAACATTAGACGATGAAGATCACATCTGACAGTGTTATCGTTAAATATTACTGTCACTAACACTTAGGAGAATTAACTAAAACCGCTGGTGCTTCATTAACACTGATGAACGTAAGAGCCTTAATTGTTAGTACAGAAATGAATTACATTCCAACCAGCTTTTTTTGTACCCATTAAAATTCTGCTCTCTTGTTTCATCACTTTGCCTTTTTGTCTCAGTAACACACATGCACTCATATTAAACACCTTATTTGAAATATGAGTTGTCATTTAAAGCCTAACGAGCAATACAGTTTGAATTTCCTCCCTTTCTTTCATGTTATTAAATTAGTTTTTTTCTATGTGAGCACTCAGATGTAATTACGGCATATAATTGGCCACATTTATACTCTTTTCAGAAGGCTCACTCTGCATTTAGCCTAATTCAGTCTGCCATTTAGGTAATTGATTTTGGAAAAGGAGCAGCACCAATGGCTGCACTGTGCTACGAAGGGGCAGTTTCTGCTGCAGCCAGTAGGTGGAGGCACATACTCGAGTTGTGAAATGCTGAAAGCTCAGAAAGATTGTGAAGCTGTTTCATGACCTTGGCTATAGATGATGATCCCACACCCTGTGTACTACAAAGATATATGTTCAAATGTTGGACTTTAAAGTCTGAGTGCAGAGGATAACAAAGTGAAGCTCAAAAAAGAAGGGACAAAGAAAGAGAGAAGGAAATACTGAAGAGAACTGAAGATCTCTGGGGATCTGTTTTCTATCGATTATACATCACAGGAGTGGTGGTAAAAGCCGGCTTCTTTGACCCTGAGCTCTGTTTCTTTTGTAAAACAAATGCACCCAACTTTCCCTGGCCACCACAAATTTACTACCGTCAACCCTCCCACTCTTTCTGCCTTATAAAGAATTTAACAACAGCATCCAAACAGTACAAAACATTAACATTTCACTCAGACTTATTTTAATTTTTACTTTGTCCTTCATAAAAGTTGCAGATTTAATCAAAGTCCTTGGATTCAGATAGACAATCTTATAATTACAAATATAGGCTGGTTTTATTGATGGAAGCAAAACTTTAATAGCATTTAACCAGCATGTTAATTTAGTTAGAAGATGAAGTGCATGAACAACTACATTTTTTGGTAATTGCCTCCCAAAATGAAAGTCACTCCCCTATTTCCTTAGGGTTAAAGCTTGGATTTATAAAAGTGTATTCATTTATATTGATTTAGTCTTCAAAGCCAACAAAGTTCTTCAAGTCTATTATTAAAAGCTGTTCTTCCATGTTATGTTTTTTTTAACTGTGCCTTAAAAAGAACAAATATGTTCTTATATGATAGCTAATGTTTATGACATGGTCACATAAAGCAAGGCATTTCATGTGCTTGTTATTGCTAAAAGTGGGGCTTTCTTTAGGTCATGTCAGTCATTGTTTGGTAGTGGACATTTTGAGACACTCCAACTTCACATTTATGTATGACTAGGAGCTAAATGTCATTTTTTACTGTACTTATGTATGTAACATGGGGTGATCACCAACATGAGCATGTCACTGAGGTTTTAGTGGGGAAGAGAATGAAGTAGAGTGTTATGATTTTTTTGCTTTTTTCACATCCTCTCTCTCTCTCTCTCTCTCTCTCTCTCTCTATCTCACACACGCACACACACACGCACACACACACACACACCACTGCCCCACCCGCCCTTGAAAAGCTGCCAACCGGCCGCCTGTCCCATTCCACATCTCTGAAACATTCATGACAGCTGATGTTTAAATCAGGAGTTGGCCTCAGTGTTCACTGTCATAATGGGTAGAGACCAGTGACTCTCCTTCAGGTTATTACATGACCGTGTTGACACATGTGTACGTAAGTACACTGTATGCTCATACACATGTACCGCTGAGAAGTATCATACATGAACTTAAAAAAAGGGGGACCAAGGCAAACAACTGATTTAGTCAAAATATGCATGAGGAAAACTAGAATTTCATTAGAAACAACGCTGCCTGGCTTTATCATAAAATATCCATCATCATTCATTTATAATGAGGAGCCATGGTTGGTCAAGCATTGTCTACTGTTTTTGTGACAGTTGGTGAAAGAGACATTGAACGCTGAATGAAAATGATTTCAGGGTTGGTAAAGAATAGTATCTTACTTTGATTTTGATTTTAAATGTGAGGTTGGTTTTGAACTATGATGTGTACATGTGTGGGCACTTGCTCTGTGATTGTATGTGTCTGTTTTAGCCTGCGGTCCGGCCCTGCTTTGTCTCCTGTCGCATTTAGTGGTTTGGTGTTGGATTGATGGGAGGGGCAGGAGGGAGGAGGTGGCTTTATTAACATATGTCTGGCACGTGACTCACACTGGTGGTGTGTGTGTAAAGAGACTGAGCTATATATCAGCATAGTTGCATGTTTGATTACGTAAATTGTCTCAATTTAAAAAAAACTGTGTGTCTGTCATTCACCTGATTACATTAAAGCAGTGCACTGACTGTGGTTATGTGCATGTGTTTCTATTACAGTAGACTGAATTAATGTGGTGCTTCTGAGATGGGGGGCATGTTAACTGTCAGGTCTGGTCCTCAGAAACACAACCCATAGTCCCATAGATTTGCAGACAGCCTGACACAGTATACAGTCACATGCCTAAACACTTAAATGCATTAACTTACTCAAGGGCTGTTGTCATTTTGAATTATTGCACAAATGCACTTTATTTAGGTCACCAAATGGAAAAGGGTCCCAGTTAGCACTTTCTATGTTCGTGCTTCAAAAATGCCACATGTAAATATTTACATCTGGCATTTAGATTTTAAGATCACCTTAAAATCTTTACCTTAAAGTGCCTTATGCACTGGCTAGAAATGCTGACAAATGCCTTTATCAGTCTGATTCCAACCTAAAAATGTGTCACTGTGTAGTCCCCTATTTACTGTAATTATGATTTAAAGTACAAGGATTACTCCCTGAAATGGTTGTGCTACAGTTGCAAACATTGAGAAAACGTGTGGTGCACAACTCGATTTATATATTTAAAAAAATTTTAAAAAAAAATGGCCTTGATGGCCTCTGATGGCCTTGTTAAGCTCTGATATTTTCTGCAGCACTGTTGTGTCCTCTGGTGCTTCTGTTATTCTGTTCACTTTCATCAAGGTCAGCATGCTTATAGCAAACAAAACAGAGAATAATGACACATTGATCCCTCTGAGACAGAATCACACATTTTATTCATGTAAAAGATGTGTCGTTGCTACGGCAACACATTTGCGTCAGGTTACTGTCAATTTAATGGAATAAAAGCAAGACAGGCAGATCTTTAATTGTCCTTTTTCAAACCTCTGTCTAAATGTCTACAGTCCCAGAGTTTCTAGACAGCCTCCTCCTCCTCCTCTCTCTCTCTCTCTCTCTCGCTCTCCCTGCATCGCTGTTGCAGGCTGATGTTTCAAACAGGCTTTGAACCACATATCTGATGGTTCAGTATGGATTAACCAGTTTGAAAGAAGGGTCCACCCTGTGAAAACACACTGATGACAATCAGACACATACAGACACACGCATCATTAGCTTTGTGCCCCTGAAATCCCCAGGGGAGCCCAGTCTTTGTTTTAGATACGCAAGTGTGCCCACATAGACACTCATAAAGATATGTGTACACACATAATCTTGATTTGCCCTCAGTGAGACTCTTTTTATCTTACACACACATACACACACACACACACACACAGGTTCATGCAGCTGTCCTTTTAAGGACTCAGTTTAACTTCTGTTAATTTTTACAGACCTTTCAATTATCCTTATTGCTAACCTTAACCATAATCTCCGCTTAACCACAATCTTAGCCCTAAACTGAACCAGTTCCTCAGAAATAAGGTTCTGTTCCATTAGGTTTTGGTCTCAGAGATTATGCCAGAAAAGGTCCTAAAGAGATAACAAATACAAGTATACACATTCACACACATATTCACATTCCTTTTATTAGTGGGAGGCTCACAGGCATTGCAGGGATTCTCCATTGTGCTCCCTATCAGCCTGCGGGATGGGGCCTTACTAATTAATATATAACTAAAGACTGAGCAGGGGAGGAGATGTTGAGTTAGAAAATTGGAGGGAGGGGAACCTGGAGGGATGGTCATGGAAGAGAAATGAAGGACAGAGGAGATAAAGAGAGGTAAAGAGAGTTTCAGTGAAAGGAGGAGGAGGAGGAGGAGGTTAGGCTAGTGATGAGAGGATGGGATAAGGAGGAGGGAGAGATGAGGAGAGGAGCACAGTGATAAGAAAAGGTTGAAGAAAGGTTAGAATCGACAGGGGAAGAGGTAGTTAGGCGATACAGAAATCCTAAAAAGAGAGAGGAGGAATTCAGTGAATGAATGTAAGATGAGTAGACACTGGTGTGAAAAGAAAGTAAGGAAGATGTAAGAAAGAGTACCTGTACAGATGTTTTTCACAGAAGCACTTGTTAATGTAGAGACTGAAATCGGAAGAGATACAAACCTTTTTAAAAGGGAAGCAGTCGTGGATACAAAGTAAGGACAAGGCAAGAGGAGAGGTGATGGAGTTTAATGAAGTGTACAAGACACTAAAGTAAGAGTGAGTCTCTCTTTAGTCTTCCCAACGGCACAAAATGAGACATAACTTACATCCATTTTTCTTTCAACCAGTGTCTCTGGAGAGTTCAGGCTACTACATAAAACTAAAACATCTTAAATAATGTCGGGTAGTGAAGGTTAGGGCTTGATGAGATGTCCAATGGTACATTGTTGGATAAACTGCCTCATTTATCTCCATGATAAAATTTGTAACCTCACCAGTTTATAGTACCTACACTATCTTCAGTTTGTTTTTGTTTGTTTTGTAGCACAGTTGATCATTGTCATTGCTTGTTTCGTACAGTAAGGGATTCATAAAATAAAAAAAAAAGAATTGAGTTTACTTTCAGTACATCATTGTCAAAGCAATTCAAGACAATGTTATTATCTTTGCATTTGTATCACGGCATGCGCACAGCAGCAATTTAACTTCATGTTGATTTAAACTGAAAGGTATTTGTTTTTCAGAATACATTTTTGTCACAACATTGAGGAGATGTTTGTTATGTGAAGGACTCTCTCATTTGCAAATGTATTTGTCAATGGTTTGTATAGTAAGAAGAAAAACATATTCACATGGGTTTGTGGTAGGGATGCACGATATTATCAGCACAATATTGGTATTGGAAGATATTTGCTTTCGGCAAACACACCAATATCTGCCGATATGACTAATGACAGCAACAAGAGGCTAAATTAGCTGCTACCTCATTGACCTAGCACCCTCTACATTCTTTTTTTTAATGTTTATTTATTTTGCTCAATGAAGAAACTCTATACCTAAATCTGCTGCATCGTGAGTATGAAAAACATGTCAATGTGAAGGAAAAAATGTGTATATATTGGTAGGTATCGGTTATCAGCCAAAGCACTCCTATTAGCATATCAGCAAAAACTTCAATATCGTGAATGCCTAGTTTGTGGGTTTGTGTGAAAGGGGTTGAACCGCCTCTTTTAGCGATATATCTGTCGCAATTTTTAGCGATTCCCTTTACTTTTTCCACACAATGTCAAAGTTGACAGACTGGTGCACTTACCAAGTCACCTGCCAAGTTTAAAGCCTATCAATGAACCATTGGACAGATGTGTGATTAAAAAATAGAAGAAGAATTGCTCTAGTCATGTGTTTTTGCCACACTTTGAATTACGCATTGCGTGCTCAGTGCAGCAGCCAAATGTAATATGCTATATGTTTTGATAGTTTTGGCATGTTATTATAGAGGATTGTGGGAATGAAAGCACAGCCCCCCCCCCCAAGAGTTTATTTGTCTCCACTGTGTAATCTGTCTAATCCACTGCAGGATGATTTGAGATTACATTAAGAGGAGACTCAGTCAGCAGTTAATGAATCCATCCCGTATCTTGTAGCTTCTTATCTGACGCCCTTCTTTTCTTTGCGTCACACGCATGCATTCAGAAAGCAGATCAGCAAAGTGATTTCTGGATTCATCTGATGTTGTGTGTGTGTGTCTTTGTCTATTTGTGTGTAGAGATTACCCCCAAAACAGAGAGTAAGAAAATCATACAGTATTTTGCAGAACCTTGTGTTTCCCTTTTCTTTAATTTTTTTTTTTACCTACTTCTCCTTCAATGCCTCTCTTTTACCCAAAGCTTCCCTGCAGTGGTGCAGACCCAACTAAATGCAGTGTCAGAATTTTGGATGCTGTCAAGGCTCTCACTGTGTTGCCATGGTGAAGCGTCCTCAGTGATGTCACTCACCTAGGCCTCTGGAGACAGAGCCCCTCCCCTCCTGAAATCTCCCTGCCTGTCCCTGTGTGTGTGTGTGCCTGCGTGTGTGTTGTGTGAAATGGGCCAGTGAAAATCATACCGTATTATCCTTGAAACACCTGCCTGTGTGTTTCAGCTTATAATGAGCTGTCTAGCTGCAGACTGCACAGCTTTTTAGAGACACATCATTATATTCAGCTACACATACACATGCACACAAACATTCACTGCTGTCTAATATATAGTAGTGTGCATGTGTCAACATGTGGGTGTGTGGGTGTGGAAGTAAAGGTGTGAACAACAGTTAAACGCGCGTTTGTGTATGGTGTGTGTGTGTTTGAAGGGGTCGATCCCTGTTTGGTCCCTCTTTTTTTGGCAAAGAAAAGCTTGGATTCCTTTAGGAGGCTGCATTCTTCCTCTCCTCACATCTCCATTCATCATTTCATCTTTTTAATGATTTTTACCCCCCTCTCCCTCCTCCCATCTTTACTTCACTTTGTTCCTGTTTTACACCACCTCCATGCCCCCCCCCACCGTGTCAGCATTGTCTCAGAGCTGAGGCGGGGGTCGTCGGGTAGTTGGGTGGGTGGGGTTTTCTGCCTGCAAATTCGACAACACTCCTCTGTGCTTGCGCCTTCTAGTATTCACCCCCACCATCTCTCTCTCTCTCTCTGTCTCTCTCTCTCTCTCTCTCCATCTCCATCATCCATTCCTCCCTCCCTCCCACCCTCTCTCTCCCTTTGGTCCGCCCTCCCCCCACCCACTCTCCTTTTATCAGCAAGCAATGAGGTAATCCCTAGCAGCCGCGTGAAGTGCAGCAAGTGCAGTGAGAGGAGGGAGAGAAGCGGGAGCAGAAGCGAGAGAAGCCGGTGCAGGGCAGAAGCAGTGGAGTTGTCAGGAGCTGTAATATCACTCACCTTTATCAGCACCAGCTGTTAGCGACTCACTCGTGGACCAATTGCAGATGTGGTACCAGCAGCTGCTTGCCGGTGTTAGCTGTTTAGCTTGTAGTCTGGTTTTTGTAGTGATGGTACTATGTTGATGGGCTGTTAGGCAGACAGGCAGAGAGGCAGGCAGTGGTGGGACAAGCTCAGTCCAAGAGCTGGGGTTTGAGATTGGACACCCTGGGTGGGGTAGAGAGAGAGAGAAGAGGATAGGAAAAGAAGTGAAGTGGAGGGAAAGGAGAAAGAGGAAGGTGTGTACCTACCATGACGGAGAGGTGTAGTCTGTGGAGTGCTCTGTCAGCTGCAGCATGCTGTTTCTACCGGGGATCTTTCATGCAGGTGCAGGTGAGTGAGCATTAGTGTGTGTGTGTGTGTGTGTGTGTGTGTGTGTGTGTGTTTATTTGTTTGCATGTGTTGAGATGCACAGACACTGAGCCTGTGCATCTTCATGTGTCACATGCTGCTTCCACTACTTGATATGTCATCACTAGACATATGTGTGCTCTGATCCAGGTCTTCTTGTATTTGGTGCATTCATGTGTGCACATGTGTGTATGTGTGTACGTGTGTGTGTGTGTCTTTTCTACTTCCCAGCTGGTAGACAGATGATATAGATGCTGAACAGAGCTTGAGTGTCAGATGGACACTGTGCAAATCACAGTGTATTCATAGAGTGGGTAGTTGTGAGTTTTAGTGAAATAGAGCAAATGTGTGATTCTCTGTGTATTTCTGTATGTGAGGGACTGAAAGTGTGTAATGAGTACAGTAGAGGGAGGCATACAGCGTCCTACAGTATCAGTTTAACTTTGGTCTAATTCTGGTGCTGGGCTTGAAACACAATATCCGACCTTTTTGCTGGGACAAAATGACACCCAAAGTATGTTTTGTGTGCTGCTTGTTCTGTGTGTCTTACCCTCTGCAAAATATCAGCTTTAAACTGAACCAACAAAGTTTCTGTCTGTACTTTTTTCTTTTTAAAAAGTTTTTATTAAATTTTATAATCAAATATTTAACATGAAGGTGATAAACAAAGAGAATACATGAAGGACATCGGTTGGTAGATGATATCATAAGTAATAATAGACTATGAGGAACTAAAGGAAATTGTTGCCTGGGGTTGTGATACTACTTGACAGAAGGAAGGAGTTGTAACTGAGCATGTATCTTCTCTTCTCTTCTCTTCTCTTCTCTTCTCTTCTCTTCTCTTCTCTTCTCTTCTCTTCTCTTCTCTTCTCTTCTCTTCTCTTCTCTTCTCTTCTGGTCATATCGAAGCAGACTGTACCATTGTGATTACTGCTTTACTTTAAACAGAAAAGCCGGACAGTTGTGTTTGTGATGTGTCCCGGGACAGTAATCCTGATGTGAAATGTGTTGACATGTCCCACCCTGTCTCATGGAGCATGTATGTGTGTCTCCATTTTTTTTTATTTGTAAAACAAATCCTCATCCTGGAGAGAGAGAGAGAGAGAGAGTTTGTTTTCTCTGCCTCGTGTTGGAGGGACCTGCTTTTATTTATACTGAGTGAAGTGTTTTTAAAGTCAGAGTAATGAAGTTATTTAAATTAAATGGTGGTTGTTGTAGATTGTAGGGGTGCATGTGCACGTGTGTGTGTGTGAACAAAGGGGGGTAAATTAATTAGAACTCACTCAATACCTAGATTTAAGTGGGAGCTTATCTAACATGAAAAAAGTGAATTAAACTTTGTGCAAGTTAGGATTGTTTGCCCACAAAGAGATTTTGTCCATAGACCCAAATTGATTAGCTGATCTATTCTAATTAAACATAGCCTGACAAACACAATGCTGCATCTCAGGCTACCTAAACCCCGTCTGCCATCCAGACAAGTAATGCTTTAATCGTTATTGTTGCTCTGTACATTCAATGTCATATTGATGCCTTTTCTTTGCCTCCAGAGAGGAATCACTAGTTTTAACATTTAGGCTTTTAGTTTCACATTGACATATTTTTCCTCTTCAACAACCAGAACTGATGACTTCATCATCTTTTATATACAAGAGAAAGGATTAAAGCCTCACTGCTATGTGAGAGTGATGGTAAGGTTCATCTCTTGTTAACGTGTCAGCACTCAAAAGCAGAATGTCTCCGATTACGGAAAAAAGTGAATGGTTCAACTGGTTTGAAATGAGATTAGACTTGATTGAAGTTTCAAATGAGTTGTTATCTAACTATTAAAGGTGCATCCTACACTTGGACACAGAGGTTAACATTTGGCTGGTCTGTATTAATGTACTGTTTTTCCACTAGAACAAAAATAGACTTTTGAAAATATGATGTTTTTTACGATGCTATGAGAGTAATTGCTTGCAGTGTGTCTCACTGCTGTCTTTGCACCATTAATGACTGCAGACTCTCCAGTTTGCTTCATGAGTGTTCATTAGTGGTCAGTAACCACAGCAGAAAAAAGCAACTGCTTCCACTACAGAAAAAGAAAAACGTAACAATGTATTTTCTCTTTTTTAACCCAAAAGAAGTGACATGATGTTGATGCAGTGATTGTGGTTTGTGACCTCTGTTCATCAGCTGTGTCTGTGACAGAGATTACTTGTAATCCCCTGGTCTAGTGTGCAGTATGCTAACTATGAACACACACATACTCACTGAAGTACACATACACTGTGTATTGTGTCTGCATTATGTCCAGGGCCAGGACAATGTAACTGCCTGTGAGACTCCTGTGGCGGTAAATATGCACAAACCCACATCAGACTCCAAAAAACAAATAGGTACATGCGTGCGCGCATGCACACACACACACACACACACACATCCTAGCTTTAACCATAACTAGTTAATGCCTAACCTTAACCTAACCACAAGTCAAATCTTAGCCCCCAACTTAACAATTTCCTCAGAAATTAGGTTTCTGCTTCATTAGGACAAGTTTTGGTCTCCATGAGGACTACTGGTCTTGACAAGGTCAGTGTTTATGTCAGAAAACATCCTCAACAAATTCAAGTACATATGCACGCAAACAGAAATGCATAGAATCCATTCACATGAATCCATTCTCTGCCTCTGACTCTTTGTGTGTGTGTGTATGTGTGCGTAGCTTCCACTCCTCCAGTGTAACCTCTCCTACTGACCTGAGCAGCATGTGGCAGCCATCGCATCATCCAGCAGCCGGCCCCTCTGTCCTTTAATGCTCTTGCTGCCCAACTGTATCTTGGCCACTGCTGCTAACCTCTAACCTCACAACATGGCACCTCTCTGGCATTTAGTCCTGTACACTGTCAAGATTTCTTTTTTCTCATTGTACTATAAAACCAAATATAATATTCTTCATCAACTTCGTTATCTTAATCGACCAATTTTACTCACTTTCACTAAATTCATTGAATTCATAAAAGTTCATTTTTACCTTACATTGTTTCATGCACCAAAACTTCCTTTGTTTTTTACTGCAAGGAGACCAAAGCAGATTACAAACACAGGTCTGTAATCTATTTTACTGAAACCACTTAATGGTTTAATGGTTAATCCCTGAATTTTTGTATTATAGATTAGATATAGATAGTTTTTTTAATATCAAATTTACACCTGCTCTGAAAAAACACATTTTATATGTAAAAGAGATGGTATGAGACCATTTATAACACCAACCGTTTTGTTTGTTTTTTTAGTTCTTTTTTCAGGAAATCCTGCAACAAATAGATCATACATATTAAACTGCCTGGCTTTATTGCACTCATGTCCCTTCTTTATGTCTCATCCATACTTTCACTTCATTCTCAAGAGAAGGAAAGTCACAGATTTAATAACAAAAACTGAACCTGAACCTCTTTGAAGTGCCTCTATATGTTGTTTAATATCTTTATGAAGTTATGATATTAATACTTTTTCCTTGCTTGCATGCTAAGAAGATGTTAGGTTGGTTTGGTGCACTTATTAGATGACAGTAGGAGAAGAAGAAGAGCTTGACTGGTTTTGGTCCACTCAGTCCGTCACAGTAGGTTAATCAGCAATCAGCTTGTCAGTCAGATCCCCAGGGGTCACAGTGGTTTGGTATTAGTGTTGCCCATCACCCTGCTCAGTGTATAGTCAGTGCAAAGCTAGCCGTAGAATATATGGCCCAGCTAATGCCATAATATGTGTGTGCGTGTGTGTGTGTGCGCGCCTGTCTGTCCAAGCCAACTGGTATGTTTTAGTGCTGAAATATTCACCATGTAATCCCCTCTTTCCACTCCTCCTATCTCTCTTTCCCTCTCACCCTCCTCCCAAAAGCTTTTCACTACAAATCCTCTTTTGGCATGCCTGCCTGTCACACCCTGCAGGCTCATAGTGTGAAGGGCAGCTGTGCATATGTGTGTGTGTGTGTCTAAATTGCTTTGTTCTAGAGTCCATATCCTCATTAGAGCACTGTGATGTTTTTGGCAGTAATGAGGATCAACCCTGTCTGTTTTTATGTGTCTCAGTCACTGATGCATGTATACTGTGTGTGTGTGTGTTACTCAAGTCCATTTTGTGAATGTGGTGTTCATTCAAATTTCTACCTGCTCTTTGGTTTGTAATACCAAGAATATATAAAACACTTAATGCTTTGCTTGACTTGACCCTTTTTCATTGACATTATTTGCCTGTTCATGAGAAGCCTGCCAAGAAAATGTAAATGTGCAGTCAGTCAAATGCACCTAAGTCAAGGAACAAACCCTTAACAGAGAACACTTAACGGCAACAGGGATTTGTCAGGGGCAACAAATCTCTTAAAACAAACGCATTAACAAATACAAAATTACAAATCAAGAGTAAAGGGCAATAATTGCAACTCCTTCTAGTTTTTCCTGGATTCCATGCATGGTAACATTGTAGGGTAATGTGGTTTGGGGTTAAGCATCAGAAACAGAAGGTTCTGAAGCACAAATTATTGTTCAGGCCTGAGACTTAGACTTAACCTAAACACATCTATAAAAAATGATCAGCTAAAATATCCAAAGTTAGGCTAATAATACATGATATAAAACCAAGAGTAACGACCAAACATGTAGTGATTATATACCCAAAGCTTTCAGCAGCTGCCTGAACAATAGATGTCAAAACTCCAAAGCTCAAAGTGTCATTACTTGGAGGCTTTTACTGTGAATAAGTTACAGGAAGTATTAAGTTTATCTCAATGGCACTATAAAGAGTTCCCTGTAATCTCATTCTTCAGCAGTGCTTTGTCTCTCTGATACATTGTGTCTAGAATCTCCTTTAATCTTAGTTTAGGAGCTGAGAGTTACAGTAAGTGGCCCTTCAGCTATATTCAGCAATATTTAGCACTCTTTAAGGTGAAAATAGAGTTCTGATTCCTAAGGAGATAGAATGTGGATTACCAGACGTGTGCTTCACTGAGCTTCACTTATCAAATATTGTTAACTTGTTTGCAATGTTAATTTTACAGATTAAAAGTTGTCTTTACACCGGAGAGCAATCAAGTGACACTAACACAGAAAGAGGTTGAAATTCTTCAATATTAATAAATGCTGCTAGTCATATGTGTGAGTGTAGTATCAGCTATGGAGCTGAAATCTGTCTTTAGGCAGTCCATGGTTCAGCAAATGCACAATGTGCTCCAAGCTCGAGCAAGTGGAAATGCAGAAAAACGAAATTGGCCTCCTCATATCATGGCATTTTAGCTGCAGGCCAGGATCACAAAGCTTTCCAGCTCAGCGCTTCATGTAATCATCCCCTTTCTCCACGACATGATAGAGGAAAGCTCTTAAACAGAAGAACACAGGACCACAAACCTATGGAGAACACAGCTGTGCATTTCATAATTACAGTTTAGACCCTTTACACAACGGCTGGTTGAAGAGAGAGATTATCCTGAAGAATACCTGCAGGTTAGAGATGAAAATGCTCTTGAACTTACTGATATAATTACCATCTTCTCTTTCGGCAGTTAACATGTGCGTGGGTGTTAAAGCAAAACTGTGGGGAATGTTTACATTTTGCTTTTTTTGTGTCTTTACCTATACAGACTCTGCATTAACAGTCGACAGTATAGTTATACTTTCTTCTTTTTGTTGGACTTAAATAGTCGGCATGTGATTTCCCTCGCTGAAAAAGGCCATGTAACCATATATCACAAGGGTGCTAATGGATACTCATTCTGCAGAATGTATTGGTGCTGTTCATGAGAGGGAATGGATGCTAAGATGATGCATGCATTTTGTTTTATTTTTATTTCAGGCGAGATTTAGCACAAGAGTAAAACTTGACATTCGACTAGTTTTGAAACAATTGGGCCGTCTTGTCAAGTAACAGTGATGTCTGGCTCTGTTGGTTGTTTGCTGGTTGAAGTTGCTGCTTTAAAGTAAGGAGAAACCGAACAAGGGAAGTTTTGAATTGGCTGTGGATGTTTGAATGAGTTTTATCTCACTAGGGATGGAGCTGTACTCGTTCAATATCGTATCCCACCAGTGAGGAGAAGAGACATGACTCTTACAGGAATCATTGTAGCTCGTAGGTATTGTTGCTGCTTGGTAATGTAGACAGAAATCAAAAGGACTCTCCTTGGGTTATTGTTTTGTTTCTGTTTTCTTCATAAACATCAATTTTCTCAAGCCAACTTGACAATAATTGCAATTGGTGAATGAATAAACAGAGCTGGACCATTTTTGTGACATCACCAGTTAAAAATAGCTGCTTTCCTACTGGCAATGAAGTGATTTAACTTTTTTATTTTTTAGCAAATATAAAAGAATATCAGGTTTGATGTGTTATTTTAAATCTTGCCTATGAGATAAAAAAAATAGATAACAAGAACCACTGTTGCAATGTTCAGTGCTTTATCTCCATTTCCAAAAGAGGACAAAATGCTTTTTAGATGATCTTAAAGAATGAAAAATGCCACGATAACAGAGTATTCACAGTGAGTTGAGTTGCAGATTTAGCACTGTTTATGAATTACATCCTGAGTTCACCACTGATCTAAAGTAAGACTAGTTTCTGCGTGTTAGGTTTCTCTTTCTGAATCTTCTCTCATTATGAGAACATTTATTCACAGATTCTCATGTGAAGTATTTTAAGATGAATGAAGTTAAGTGTCTGTGTTTGTACTGAAACTGGGCTGTACGTGTGTGTGTGTGCGTGCGTGTGTGTGTGTGTGTCATTTCTTGCTGAAAAAAGCGCACATGCTGGTTGATCTGCACATACACATATGCTAGGAAATACATAGCTGACTCTGGAGCCTGGCAGTGAAGGGATTCAGAGCAGGAGGTCGGTAATTGTTTGCTTGCTTCATCTCTGACCTCTGCTGACCTCGGAGAATGTGGGGGCTATTGGATGGGGGACGGCTGCGGCTTGAAAGGTTCAGTTCTCCCAAATGAAACAAATAGCTAGTCTGGGCACGGGGAGCTCTGCTCTCCTGCATTCAAAACCCATTGTTTGATACGCAACAGTGAGCCCTCTGGTGTAAAATGAGTGTATCTCTATGTTGGACACTGTGGTTCTTTTAACTGAATCATACTGGATGATACTACTCTAAAGTCCTATACGTGTGAACAACTAATTGATTTTAATAATGCTGAATATCTAAAGTTCATTGTAAAGAGAACTTTGCTAACCATTTTCCAGCTCTCCATGTCAGGGTTGCATTTGACTCTTAATTTCTAATAAATCTTACTAAAATGTGTTTGACTTACAGAAGGCTCTGGACCCCTGTGGAGTTTTTAATGCATAATTTTCTTTTATGAAAAGACTCAGGGCTGTTAAAGCATCTCTGGGTGATTTGCAGAGAGCAGCTGAGAATGGCAATGAACATAGTAGCTCATGTTCTCTTTCGCTCTCTGTCTCTCTTTCTTTCATACTCATACGTTCATGAAGATGAATTTAACAGATTAAATTCCCTAAAATGTGATGGCTTTGTTGGACATAATTCACTTCAAATAAGACAAGCGTTTCTCCTAATAAGATCCATGCACTGTGGATGCACGCATAGATTATGTGTCGAAGCATGGCATGAGTCATACATACGTATAATCACTATTATATAATAAGTATAATAAGACAATGTATTGATTACAGTTGGTAATTGTCATTATTTCCAGGTACAAGTTTCCACATTAGAAAAGTGATGGACAAGGCACAAGGTACAGGTAAAAAAAAAAAAAAAAACATAGCCCCAGGAATCTTTTTTTTTTTTGTCAGGACATCTTAAATTACATTAACATGGTTACTTTTCAGTTTACTGTCTGGATTATATATGCCCTGGACTGGATTTTTGAAAGAGACCTGCAACCACTGTAAGCAACAGACCTATTGAGATTCAGGGCTGGTTAGCATCATGTGTTCATATGTGAAGTCTTGGAAGAAATCCCTACAGCTATACTGGCACTTACAAGCCTGCAAGTGATGTCATACTCTAAAAAAGTGATGAGTGGGAAGTGTGGGAAGGAAAAGGGGGAGGGGGGGTTGGGTGTAAAGCATGTAAGGAGGAAAGAGAAAGAGAAGGAGAGTGAACGCACAGCACTTTTTAATAGGCTATTGCAGGCTAATTTCCCATGAGCATCTCTTCGTGTCTCTCAAGGCTCTCAAGGGTTTACTCTCACACCTATACATACATACGCACGTACACACAAAGCAATAGAAGGGAGTCCCTTTCTTTTTCCCTTTCTTTTTCTGTTAATTCAGAGCTGTTCCAAACGTAAGGTTGCTTAGTGAAAAGAGGTAAGGAAGTGTGTGTGCTGTGTGTGTTTGTTTGTGCATGTGTAGTTTATTTCAAAGTGAGAGTCCTAGCTAGCAGTAAAAGCTCCATCTTTATCACCATGACAACAGCCCAATAACAACAGGGAGACAACACCCATCCCAACCCTCCTAAGTGCCACCAAATGGGTGTGTGCAGCTGCGTACGTTTGCATGCTTGATTACCTGCATATTTGATAGTGTGGTGTTGGGGAGGGGGCAGCCATTAGGGAGCAGGTACTGTCTGCGTCTCTGAATGATGGACGTGTCCCTAATAGCGCTGCCTGTATGTCCCAATGGGGAGTGGTCTCTCCCTCGCTCTCTCTCACACACTCACACATACACACACACACTCGCCATTGCTTCCCTGTATGAATGGAACTGGTACCTCAGCACGCTCTCCTACCGTTTGCATCAGCCAATTGAACAGCTTGCTGCTCATTCTCCGGGAAGAGAGATGACATCATTTGTGGCCAATAGCATCATAGCTCTAGGGTGCGCTTCTTTCTGCCGGTCTGCACGAGCAGAGGTGTTGAGGAATTGTGTGTGTCTGTGTGCTTGTAATAGGGAGATAAAGCTGCTTTAAAAGCAGCTTTGTTCCACCTATGGGGCCAGACGGTTTTTCATTTCCATCTCATCGCGCATGGTCTCCACTTTCTTTTTTGTCCAGCTCATCCTCACACCTCTGTCTTTTGTCCAATCTCTCTCTCACTTGATAACTTTTTTTTTTTAACCAGTTATGAGAGGATATGTTATGAGGTTTTAAGTGAGGACTGCAAATGTCTGCAAATGTAGTTGTAGCATTATGTTTTGAAATAGCTGGTTATAGCCAGGTGATTTATGCATCAGCATTTTAGTTGTTTTAAAGAGGGAAGAGACGGTATCAGACTGATATCGGTGATATTGGTGTTGTATCGGACACACAAAACTGGTATTTCTAATTTCCATCCTTTTTTCCTCTCACCTCATCTTTTCTTCCTATGTCTGTTGTTTACGTGTCTCTTATCTTTCTTTTTAGTGCCTCTATACTTGCCTGATCTTTAACTGTGTCACTACCATCACCATCATCTCTTTCCTGTTCATGTGGTGTGTTGGTGTGTCATGTTCCAAGGTCTGTAATAGATCATTGTTTGTCCTGTGACTGGGCAAAATTTATTTTTATTTGTGTGTGTGTGTACCTGGTATTCCTTTTGTTGTGGGGACCTAAATCCGTTTACATTATGGGACTTGTCTTACTTTTGGGGACAAAAATCAAGTCCCGTATTGTAAATTATTTACATTTTAAGGTGAAGACATGTTTTAAAGTTATGCTGAGGGTTGGGACAAGTTAAGATTAGGATCAAAGTTAGTGGTAGGGCACTAGTAATGATGGATAAGGTTATGGTAAGTCTCCAGGAAATGACTGTAAGTCAATGCAATGTCCTTGGAAGTCATGGAGACCAGTGTGTGCATGTGAGTGTGTGTGTGTACTGACACAGCAGAGTGTAGGATGTCACTGTGACCGTGCTACTAACAAACATGATGATATACTTCCCCACTGTGACCTTCCATCTAAAGAGAGTGTTTGGGACACGGACCAGACTCCACACATGGCACTATTTGTGTCTGAATCTGTCCATTTGGAGGAAAATGTCCTTGCTGGTTGTTCAGTCACTGGAACCAAGATTTTTCTTACATACAGCTTGCAGAATTTGTGTTGTCAGCTGTCTGTTTTGCCTTTTCCCTTTTTGCTTTCCAGGCTAAACATCTTTCCAGATTATATATAGCTTCATATTGAAAGGACAGATGGAGCACATGAACCCCCTATGGATCTACATTTTGTCAGCTTATAAGCTTGCATTATAGAACGTGTTAATTAACGTTAGAGGTGCGAGTCACTGATATGCTGAATTAGGCTAACAGACTCTTGGCTCCAGCTTTATATTAAACAGTGCTGTATAAATCCTTGCATCTAACTCTTGTTAATTTAATCAGAGACAACATGGATTATTCAGGGGGTTTAAAAATTCCAAAAATGAATTTTGAGAAACACGATGACGTGAAAAATGACAGCCTGCCAAGCATCACCACAGTCTCACATAAGTAATATGGTCACTAATAAATTTTCTCAGCAGAGTTTAGATACACTTACCTCCTTGGGTTCTGAGGAAGTGAGAACTTTTCCTATAAATGTAAACAGTGCACTTTTAAGGGCAGTGAATTTTGATTTGATCCTGTTTGGCTTTTATTTACAGCTTAAATTCAAACCTAATCCCCTAACACCAGGGTGTGCAAAATGCTGCATATTCAAGCAGAAATTATGACTAACAAACACATGCAAGCAATTTAATTAACTTTGGGTGTCAAGAAAAACAACAACAACAACAAAAACTTCAAAAGCTGTGGTTGAGTTTTGTCTGTGTTTTCATTTGCATCCTATATTTCTTGGCTGAGTTTCAAACAGCAAAGCTGATTAATCCTCTGCTGTCACTCATTGATTAATTAATTAGATGCTGTGTCACCATATGTGTCTGTATCCATGGTAACAAGGCTGCGGCTCAGGCCACAGCCTTTAATGAAGTAAATAAAACTGATGTATGTTATTTATGTAATATGTATAATACAAAAAAACGTGTTCATAATAGGATGTTTTTCCAATTAGAAATTCAACGTGATACATTATTGACTTTTATTTAGCACAGTCATCATGACAATATGAAGCAAGTGATGGGCATATTGAGGTAGAGGTTTTATGTTTTAACCAACCAAAGCCTGCTTCTAACTCTTCCCCAACCCCTTACATTTCACTTTGCCCCTGCCAATTCTGTCCCTTTCCTGTTCCTGTTTAACTGCATGGAGTAAACGCATTGTAGGTTTGTGTTTTTTCCGTCACACCTGTCACTGTCAAGACAAATGGTACTAGTACGGATGGTAGTGTCACTGGCTCGTGGTAAATGAAATGGAAGGAATGGATTTGTGTAAATCGGCATAGAACATCTGATTTGGTTGCAAGTGGTATATGTTTAAAGTTAACACAGTATGTATGTATGTATTGTGTATAAACTATACGTAGTGTTTAGACAAATAACACTTAGTATTGATGTGTCCTCAGACCTTCCATCCATCAGGGTGATGACCTTTTACCCCCAAAGCTGACAAATTAGCCATTAGTGGTTCAGCCCAGAGAAGTGAGGATGACAACGAGTGACAGATTCCTCAAGGGAAATGGTGTGTGTGTCTGTGTGATTGTGTGATTTTGTTCTGTCTTCCTCTAAAGAACTATTGACACCAAAGCTGGGAAAAGGTGTCTCTTGAGTGCAGTGTCCACTTACAACACTCCACATTGTCAACCATGTTTAGAGACAACACTTTTCCAGTTTGGTGATATTCATAATACTCTTGACTTTTGACCCTCTGCCCCACCGATCCCTTTAGTACCTCTTCAAGCTGCCAAAATAAAAGGTTAGATATTTATTTCGAGATGAGTGAATAAACTGCCCAAAGCAGCTTTCAGCTATTCCAGCTGGTGCCGGTTTTCTGACCGCTTCTGTTTGAGTTGAAGACATTAAAGACAATGTTTTTTACCTGGAGGGAAATTCTGCTAAAACTGAAAAAGGACAATTAAAGTTGAAGCTCAAGCCTCATCAGAGCCATGAACCTGATTTTTGGAATAATAGTTGCCGATAATTATGTGATGACATATTGGGCTTGCGTTATATGAATAAAGCCAGAGTTGTCTTTTGCTTAAGATTAAACATATATTATCAGAACTGCTGAAGAGAAGAATTATCTACAGTACATGAATGTACACATTTATAAATTATTGATTTAATGCTTCATTTCCAATGCAGCATTTTTTTTATTTTTTTTGCTTCCATTTATCTCTTCTGTCTTTACATATACCGCTCTCCCTCTTTTTGCCTTTTGTTTCACTGATATTACAAGGTGATGTCTCTGCTGTTATACTGCAACAACACACATACACACACACACACAAACAACCAAGCACTGACAGAGTGGCTGAGTGGATCAGTGAGGGAAAGTGCAGAGAGGGGGAATGATATGATGTGTGGTTGAGAGATGACAGGTTAGAGCACTGAGGAGGGATGTGGATGTGAAGAGCGATGCACTGGCAGTCGATAGAAGAGAGACTCAGAGGATTGTTGATGTAGTATGGGAAGAGGAGAAAGAAAAACAATGTGATGGAGTGAATTAGTTTATGACTCTACCATGTAGTGATTATGGTCAATGTATGAAAATGAGGATGTTAACTGTGGAATTGCAATATGCGAAAATTAACCTGTGATCACGTTATAATTGCTTTCTGTTTTTTGTCAGACTGGTTCAACTTTTTGTTTGTGCATACGTTGGCTCAATCGTTACACAGACTACAGGAAACTGGCAGTGTATAAAGCCTGTTTTATGCCTGGTTCAACTTGGTTTGAGATCCTCCAGCCAAGTAATGTCCAATACAAAGGCTTAGGAAAAGCAGCTTGTTTCCGTCACATACTGCACAGTCGCCGTGTTGGTAACAAACTGCTGCACAGCCTCTTTGCAACTCACTGAACATGGCTCTCACTGGCACAGTTGTACTTTGGACCATTTTCCAAGGACAGAAGCTACAGTTTGTCAACCAGGGATGGCTCAACACCACTATTGCAGCTTTAAGCACATGCAGACTTATCTTAAATCAAGTCAGCATGTGCTTAATGAAATATTTAGGATCTTATCAAACTTCAGTTTGTCTTTTGCCAGTGTCCATTATTGATTATGTTTATTGTATCGACTCATCCGTAAGTGTTGGTGATACAATCTGATACTTGAAACTGTTTGTGTCAGTTCAGTGAAAACTCAATCTGGTGAGAATTGTTGTCACAATATCAATCAGTCACACTGCACTCAGCCGACAGTGCTACAGACATGCACACCATGGCACGATAAAAGCTGAGATATGGAAGGCAGCAGTGTTTGACTAACATGTGGTGGTGTTGATGAGGCAGATGAAAAACAGTGGAAAATAAAGTATGGTAGTAAAGGAAAAGCCACACAAGGAGTCACATGTGAGTGTTAATTGCACTGCAGTGAGGGAGAAGTGAAGTGTGCGAGGCACGGAAATTAAGCGACTGAACAAAGTAAAGTCTTTATTCTCTGTGATTACTCTGAGCTTTGACCAGCCAGTGAAGACAGACAGGGTCAGGTCAGCTGTACCAGTCAATAAACCATACAAACTTGATTGTGTGGAAATTCTTTATGGTCTATAATGTAAGACAATGCCAAGGATTTATTCTTTATGAATATAAAGTACCGAAATGAGTAATATCCATTCAGAGAAAAAAACAGCTAAAAAATGTAAATGCTGTAATTTTGTACTTTTATAAGTTCATGATTTTGTCACTGGAATGTTTTCTTGCCATGAAGGCTTTTCCTGTTATTCATTCAAAATAGATAATACTGGAATCGACAATACAAAGAGTATAGATTGACCATAGATTAAATTAATGTAAGTCAGGCTCATGCTAAATCCTTAATTATATTGGTGGAATCTTCATTTTGAAACTTCCTGTGTGAAGTGATGCTGCAGGCAACACAACTGAACAGCAGGAGACACCACTAAATCTTGTACTACTTTACCCAAATCCTCTCAGCCATTTTGGCAGAAAACCAGATAACCACACACTGTAATGTGAGTAAATTTAAAAGCATGAGTCACTGCAAGAAACACAGCAGAAATCAGCATGACTGAGAGAGATGCACTAGTTCACTCTTTTGTGGCTTCTTGACTTTGTTGTTCGCCTCTGTTGTGATTTTTCTATTGGATTTTAATTAAATTGGATTGAGTTAAGAATTTGGCAACCAGTTCTTGGCAGTAAAAATTTATTTTATTTGTTATTTTTTTAATAAAATCAGTCTTCATTCAAGGGTGAATTACTGTACTAGCCAATAGTTTTAATACAGTGAATACTATAGAAAAAGATCAGACACACAATGGGACATTATGATACTCAAAACCAGCCATGTTTTCCTCCTCAGTACACGCCACTGCACATGACAGAGCAAAGCACACATGGGGCAAATTAACCTCTCTATGTCTCTCTCACACACACACCCAGCCTACATATTTTTTCCTCAGGGATGTACCAGCTGGGGCATGCAAACTGTGGAGTTGCCATGACAACAGCATCTATAGGTGTGGCATTGCCGAGTCGATCATTTAAGGAGCAGAATGTTTGCTCGTATGTGTGAAAGTGTTGTTTGATATGTGGTAGTGTTAATGTTTTGTTTTTATTCTGCATAATGATTCTGTTTTGTGGACACCCATCATTCTATTAAATCCACAGTCTTCTCATATTACACACCGATAGTTAACAGATATCTGCAGTCAGGCACCAAACTAATTTAACAAAGAACTCAATGAACACAAAGCAAACTAACATTTATGTGGTGTTTTTTTGTTGATGGTCTCTCTCTCTCTCTCTCTCTCTCTCTCTCTCTCTCTCTCTCTCTCTCTCTCTCTCTCTCTCTCTCTCTCTCTACTGTATGTAAATGTTCTTTCACTTGTTTTTTTCAAAATCTTGAAAAGTTTTGGGCAGCATCTTATGAAAAACTAAGATGCGGCTGACAATTAAGATTTGGCATAAAATGACCTAACTTTGTCACAAAATACTGTACGGTGTTCATTTATCACTCTGTCAAAGAAAACAAGACCTTGAGACTTGACCGCTTAGTCATCCACTATACACTCCAGTGTATGTAGACAGAGGACGAGTCCCTGCTGTGAAAGTGTTAGTGTTAAATCTATGTGCGTATCCAGTTACAGCAGTGTTATGTGTGCCTGCATTGCTATATCATTAGCAGATATATTAAACTCATTAGAATTTAATTTGGCTCCAGCAATCTGGCTATCTCATTTCATCCAACAAAATGTATAATTGAATTGAATTGAACTGAATCTGTGTAATCTCCAATCATTGTCTGGTTGATGCTCTGATCTATATCTGTAATGACTGTATACAAGGTCAGTCCCTTCATCAGTTCCGTGGGACACTGTCACCTCTATTTTTTAAACCTGTCTTTACACTTGTAACAGTTTGTATGTCTCTGTATGTTCCTGGGTTTGTGTACACCCTGTTTTGTGTTTTTCTGTTTTGCTGTGTTGGTGTATATTCGTGGGGTTTGTGTCTCTGGGGATGCTGCTGTTTTTTCCCTTTCCTTTTTTCTGTGTTTGTGAGAGAGAGAAAAATAAAAGCCTATAGGCCTTTTTAGCAGAGAAACTCGTTGACTGCAGAGTCGTACTGCGCAGTCAAACATTATTAAAATCTTATCTACTCCTGTGCCTGGCTGTGTGTTTGTGTGTGTTTCAGCCCGTCATGTGTATTTGAAACAGTTAGTGTTTCTCCATCCTTGTCATGTTTCTGGAGATAAAATGCATTTTATGTTCTTTTTATATTTGCATCTGGGATGTGGAGGTTCCTCCTCATCATCACCCGGCAGCACTGTCATCAGCAAACACTCAGCGGACTTTAAAAGACCAAGATAAATGAACCCAGAAAGATAGATACAATTAAATTCACAGGAGTGTCATAGTGTAGTGTTATAGCTACACATAATATTCATTATAATACACAAAATTATACTCACACATGCGGCACAGACACACACAGAGAGGACATTCAGCCCTTTAGGAAGCCAATTGTCAGTATCTATCTTTTGGCAAGATGATATGCGCGCTTATTCACACACACTCGTGTTTTCCTCTCAATAATGGCATGTTTTTTATCAAAGTGCTGATAGATGTTGCTCACCAGGTTGCTTAGAGAGAGAAAGAAACAGTGGGAGGTAGGAAGAGGAAATGCTTTAAAAAGTGCTTTGGTCAGAAATTAAAAGCAGGAAAAGAGGCGACCTGCAGAGTCAGACACATTAAAATATGAATAGCTGTAGTAGTTATAGTTTAGTCTATAGAGAAAAAGGCAGGTACTTGCATTAATGTATTAAAAGACTGTAGACACTGAAAGACTGAGTATAATTTTCATAGCAGTAGAATTAGGCTATGTTCAGACTGTATTCAATTAAGAATTTTGTTTTGTTAAGATTTTGTTTGTTAATTTTGTTAAGAGTCCTTAACAGGGTGTTCTTATTGTCCAGTAGTTAAGCTTTATGAGCAGAAGCAAGTTATTTTTTTTCCCCCTGGAATTGTTTCTCTCAGATTACACATTCGGGATTATGGCAGCTTGCAGCCTCACAGGAGGAATACATGTGCTAAACAGCAAACAGAGCATACCGTATTGAAGCTTCATTATTTTCACAAGTCTTAGCAATGAAACTTCTGTGTCACAGCTGTCAGAAATCATGTTCTGAACTTAAGAAAGAGATAGGAATCACACTTGAACAGCCGAGGGAGTGCTTTTTAAAAAAAAACGGAAGGAAAGAAAGAGCGGAGCCGTGCAGAGCAGAGTGGCACTTTGCTTCCCGCTGTTGCAGTGGGAATGTAGGTGTGTGTCATATCCTGTTCACCAGCTGTCACTCATTCCAGGGGGTCTCTTCTGTGATACCATCCTGACTGACAGCTCACAGTGTAGTAGGATACTGTACACATTGTATCCAGCTGCCTCAAGGGCTGATTATCCTGTTTGTGTTTGTATGTGTTTACAGTGTACTTGTATTTATATCTTTGATGTCCAAAAAAATTTCAAACCTATCTTTGTGAGGACTTTTTGACTTTGTAGGGACAATTTGTCTGGTTCCCACAACTTCAATGGGCTTTTTTCAGGGTTAAGACTAGAGATGGGATGATACCACTTTATTGTGTCTGATACCGATACCACAAACTCAGGTCTGTGCCAATACCGATATTAGTCCAATACAGTCATTTTAGACCATTTATGCACTATGGAGCTGTTAACCACAAATTTGTGCTGTGTCACTTCAAAGATGTAATTCTTTAACTGTGCAACATTATTATTCATGACCTGGCTAAAATTCTTTTGCTTATTTTTACATTGTTACAGTCTTTGCATTTTGAAGCATGCGATATAGAGGGTTTTCGGATTGGATCCAGTGAGTTGACCAATATCGAACCAACACCAATATTGACCACTGACCGATACCGATTCCCATCCCTACTTAAGACCAGGTTTTAGGGTTAGAGTTTAAGTTGGGGTTAGACCCTTAGTTGTGATTGTTGCAGTTAAGGCAAGAAGCTAGTGAATGCATTATGTCTATGAGGTGTCCTCACTAAGATGTAAAAACAAGTTTATGCGTGTATGTCAGAGGCACACATTCCCAAGTACAGGAGAAGGTCACCGTTTTCAGTCTCGCATTCTTGCTCTCTCGGTCTGTGTAACAGTCATTGTGAGGGAGAAGCTGGTCGTCTGATACTGTGTGATCATATACAATAAAACATCAGCACAGTCATTTTCATTCCGGCTGTTTCGTTCTTCTGTTTATTATTTATTCATTTATTTACTTGAGTGCTTGTGCATATACTGCCATAGGAGCCAACATAGAATCAGTACAGGAAAATATAAATGTTGTCATGTATTTATATGAATTGGTTATTTACAATCAATACATTTGAATGGAGATTTGAAAAACAGCGAGGTATATATATTTTTGGACTGACAAGGAGACCAGTTTTATGCTCAATAAAACTGGTCAACTTAAAGACTGTCAATTTAAAGAATTTTATATTTTTAAGTTAGTGGTTAACCATCTTGCCTTTGCAGCAAGAAGACCTCTCTGCATGTTCTCTCCAGGTGTGCGTGGGTTTTCTCTGGGTTCTCAAATTTCCTCCCATAGTCCAAAAACATGCAGATTTAGGGATTAGGCAAATTGGACACTCTAAATTGACTGTAGGTGTGAGTGTAAGAGTGGATGGTTGTTTGTCTCCATGTGTGGCTCTGTGATGGACTGGCGACCTGTCCAGGGAGTAAGCTGTAGATGCAACTGTAGCCCGACTTAACTGTGCATGGAAACTTACTCACACCTACTATATCCCTGGGACTGAACCCTCGACAAATTTACTGTTGTTGTTGTTGTTTTCAAACCTTGTTTAAATTTGTTAAATTTGTATGAAAAGTAATGAGTCTGATCACCCAAAATGTTTTCAAATACTGATAATTATCAAGAAAAAATGTCTTAATGAAAGTTGAAGAACAGAAACGAACAAGCTTTTATTAATCGGAGAAACATTTCACAAATATGAGGTGAATATCTCAAAACTATTTGTTATATTGCTATTAAAGATAATGTATGATGATATATATTGTTGAATTGAATTACTGCCCAGTTCTGGTCTGAGAAACACAAACCACTCCCCGCTATATACTCTGTAAAGTCTGCAAAGGTTCTCTGCTATCCAGATCTTGCTCTATTCATGAGTGTCGATATAGAGTGATTTTGTTTGTTTATTTGTTTGTACAAGGAAGGTCAAGCAGGTTCATTTGCCTATATCTACAGTCTTGAAGTAAATCCCAAGAATATTATTTGACATGCCAAATAAAAAGTCAAGGTGTCAGATAAAAACCCCTGTGTGTCCTTGGAACAGCAATTTCATTCACTTTGATGCAATGCAATCATCAGCTTGCTATGAAAAGGAAAAGGTAAATAGAAAGGTCTGATGTTACGAGCACTCCTTTTACTGCTCCTATCATTTTACACATGATTTAAAGACCATTATACTCGTGTGAACCAGTGTGAATATAACAGTGGCAATCAGGCTAGAGGGCTCAAAGGGATTACATCAGTCTGGAGAGGGGTGATATATGCCTTGTATATATGCCTGGGGGGGGGCTTCTTGCATTAATTCTGGTTTCTATCTCCCAAAAAGAGAGGAGAGGTAGAGTTTAAGGGGGGGGAGGGAGAGAAGGAGAAAGAGGGAGCAGATCAAAGGATAGCAGGGTTTCTCAGCATTTGGCCCCCTCTCCTCAGTGTGTGTGTGTGTGCGTGCGTGTGAGTGGGACCCTCACCCCTGCACACCCTGCTTTTCCTCCCCCACTGCCACTGCCACCACCACCACACATTGTGTTACCATGACAACGGGGTTAGAGGCTAGCCCATGAGCTGGAAAAGAAAGAAGGTGCATTCTGACATGAGCTCTCATCTTAGTGCTGCAGCCTGTTTTGAATGCATTCCTATCTTGTGTTTTTTTTTTTTTTAACTGCAGTTGAATTAATTTTTAAATGTATTTCAGAGACTTTACTTTTCTCCTGCTGGGGTTTTAAACTTGTCAGGTGTTATCTTCCACTACATTTTTCATTCATGCCTTCGCTTAGAGCTGTTTGTCTTTAGTTTAGAGTCCCTTAAACTGCATAAAGTACAAGGATTTATGCTCCTTCTGCAAGAATTAGCAAACATATTTGTTCTATACACAAACAACAGCATACTGATTTATGCCATATGATTTGCTCCGCTCTCTGTGCTGTGAATTATACGACCTTCCTGCCTGCATTCTTTCCATTCAAGTAATGTTTATTAACTTTATGTTCAAACCCAGTGTGGTTGTTCTTAAAATAGTACAAACTGGATATAAGCAGAAATAACCAAATCAGCACAGAACTAACAAAGTAAAACCATAGTAGTACAGTCCAGAGCATTCTGAAATGAACAAATGAGAAAGTGTGTGCATTATATATCTATAAATATGTGCATATATTTTGACTTCCTCTACATTATCATCTTTTTCATGTATCCAGTTTTTTTTGCTTGATGTTGAGTGATAACAGTGTCTATTTTACTCCAGGAGGGTGTGGTGACGAAAGCGTTTAATTGCCTTGCAGCGAGGAACCGGGTGTGACTTACATGATGAATCGCGCAGTGTTGTTCTCTATATCTCATTTTCACTCACTCACACACCCCTTGAGCCCCTTGTAGGACCTGACTTTCCTCCATCCATTTAAACTATATGCTTTTTCTCATGATAATGGACATTTGAGCCAAAACAAATAGCTGTGTCGATTAATTTGTGCCACCCATGCAGAACTCACACATACTATATGTATTATATGAATGAATTTGCACATACTGCACATGCACAAATTGAAGCATCGTCCCTCACACACACACACCAATCTCTGTTTTGCTCTGTACCTCCCTTGGGAAAACAAAGTTCTGCATCAGCTGCTAAATTACCTAAACTCTCTCGTCTGCTAATGGCCTACCTGTCTTCCTGCATGTCTGCCTATAATGTGTTCCTGCTCTCTGTGTGTCTGCCTCTGTGCTTTCCGGAATGTCTGATGTTCTTTCTTTATGTGTGCTGACTGTTTTGTCTGTCTGTCTGTCTGTCTGTCTGTCTGTCTGTCTCAGACTGCGAGGTGTGTCTGGTTCACTTCCTCTCCTGTCTGTTCCTCCATTGGTTCAATACATACACTTGTTTTTTTGTTGCTCTGTAAGTGTGTTGTGTTTCACCACTCTGAGTAAACACACAAATTAAAAATGAAAATGAAATATGACCACAACCTTGCACC
This sequence comes from Brachirus orientalis, assembly GCA_016785285.1. Taxonomy (NCBI): domain Eukaryota; kingdom Metazoa; phylum Chordata; class Actinopteri; order Pleuronectiformes; family Soleidae; genus Brachirus; species Brachirus orientalis. The sequence goes on from JAFBJR010000905.1 coordinate 11,315,634, forward strand.
CTAAATAGATACACAACAAAGTAAATAAGGATTCTAACTGCAAATGCATTTGCATTTCAATCTTTCTTAGCCACTATTATTGACTCTAATGTTGTAGAATTGAAATTCACTTTCTAGTGGTAATGGCAGAAGTAGTTGTAGAGTGTGAATAAATGAAGAATGAAATGAAAAATCATTGATTGTGACATGTGGTTAAGTGGTAAAAATAAGAGTTCACTTTATGAATTCATGGCTTTTGCATCATTAGTAGTTGTATTATAGGTGTTAGTACTGTTTGACCCAGTAGTAACAGCTGAGAAACATCCAGCTCAACAAACACAAGGACATGTTGCTATGGCAACCAAGGAGTCACCATGCTAGCCATCATAACAGCAGTAGTAATACCATATTTTCCTTTGTATTTTTACTGTAAATACTGTCTATTGTTCTTTACTTTCATCTTTTCTGTCCTGCTTTATCTCGACTTCATCTTTTGTTTCCCAGTCTCTTCATTCTGCTAAACCTACAGTGTATTCAAAAGATACACGGTACACAAAAAGCCTTTTTATCAATGGGACAGATTCAGATGGATGACCTAATGTGTGTATGTTTGTCACATACTTCTTTTTCCCTCATATAGTGGAATTTAATGAAATAGATGTTTTCTGTTTATTTGTTTGTCCTTGTCAAATCATTTTTGATTGTCCATCCATTTTGGCCCCTCTGTCAGCATGTCCCCATGGATGTCAGTCTATTGCTTGAACTGTATCATAAATAGAGCCCCACTGACATTTCAATTTGCCCCATCACTGTACACACACGCATGCACACACACACACAGATGCACACCAACTTCACTGTTGAGCATCACTTCAGTTGCAAGGCTCCTCTGGGTTTCCACAGAGACAAGGAAAAGCAATAACTGCACACTTGACCCCTCTGCTCTTTTATTGGCCTTTTCTCCCCTTTACACTCACACACACACAAACACGCACCTACACACACATATGTACATTCACACACCTCAAATCTAATCTGGGAGAGTGAGCCTCTATTGTGATATTCCTCCATCCTCCCCTGAGGCATGAAGAAGAGAGGGGGAATAGAAGAGCAGAGAAGGGGAGCAGGGAGACGTGGAAGTTAATCATTTCATTTTGCCGTGACCTGGAGACAATAAGACTGATTATTTACATTATTATGCGTATGCGTGCAACATGCTAAAGCTGGTGGATGGAAACAGACTCGGCAAACAAAAATCAATGCATTTCACATCCTCACTTACAACAGCAGTGTCACAATTTACTGAAACTTTATGGCAGCGTGGCGTGACAGAGGCATAGAAGAAGCAGAACTGTGGGCAACAGGGAAAAGAGTTAAAGAAAGACACAAAGAAAAAGAGATAGAGATGAAGGAGCATATTAGAGGAAATGACAGGGTAGCCTAGCGACAAGACTGTTTATTGTTTATTTTGGTCTCCAGTCTTATTTCTCTTGATATTGGCAGAGACAAGATTATTTCCTCTCTCTGTTTATTCCTGAGCAGATTTCTGTGTTTTGTGCATATTTGTGTAAGTGTGTGTTTGTGTGGGTCCTCTGTTTGCCTCATCTTAGATCATCCATCTCAACTCAGTCTTTCCAGAGTCTCCTGTTGTTATGGTGTCTTCATATAACATCCCAGTGTGGGATTTACTGACTTTCCCTCCCCACCTAGAGCAAATAATACTTGACTACTCTTGATATAAGAACACTTACTATCGTCAGGACTTATAATGAGACAAATACTGCACTTCAAACATGTTTATTTATTATTTGCTGTGTCTTTTGTTGTGTGGTTTTAAACAAACTATGTGCAATATATGCATAATTGAACCTCAACTTATGCTGTTTTTTTTATCCCTCGCTCACATACAAACACTGAGTGTTTTTATTTGATGGTGAATAACTATGAAAATGTTCAGTGGAATTTATTTTCATGTTTTACAAGCCTGATTTCCCTCGAGCGCTGTTCTTTGTGTAAACGGAAATAGGAAGCTTTGAAATCAGAAATCTGATCCAGTGGTGTGTGTGTGTGTGTGTGCGTGTGCTTGTGTGTATATTGAGCATCATTACAAGCCATACACCTGTGTGACCAGCGCTCAAAAGCTAAAGCTACGTCTCTGCTGTAAACGAGAACAATAAGACCTTAATCATGATGATTTGTGCCTCATAGTAATCAGGGTCGATTGGATTGGTTCTTGTGTTTGTGTGTGTGTGTGACCACCTTTTGTAATTTTAATTTCTAAAACATCTATTTTCAAATTTACCTTGGAATTAATCCTAATATATTTGGGATTTACCTGAATTGATAACACTTTGGTCAATTCTGATGGAAATGCAGTATTTGAGCTATAAATAAATACCCTTGCACTGATGTCTTTCCTCTGCTTGTTTGCTTCCTCTGTATGTTTGCTTCATTCAGTTCTCCAAGGAGAAGTACCTGCTGGAGTCTCCTCCAGAGAAACTTCGCAAGGAGCTGGAGGAGGAGCTGAAACTTAGCCCTGCTGATATCAGGAGCCATGGCTGGTACCATGGGCACATACCCAGAGAGGTAAACACAGACACACACACACAGTCATGCGCAAATATGCATAGATTCATAGTAGAGCAGAAATATTATCCATTTCGAATTTAATTGGCATTATGAAGCAATTTTTCTATTTTTAATCTCTTGTGCAAATTTTGAAAAAATAGAACTCATGCAATCACATTCAGTGATTGTCCTTGCATTAGAATTTGGAGTAGGTAAAGTTTTGATTCTGTGTGGTTTTTGCTCTATCACATTTTAAATGTATTACGTAGTGAATATTGAACTGAACCTTGACTTTAAAAAAGTTACAGTATGTATTGTAAATTAAATCACAACTGCAATATCTGTCACAAAAAAAATGCAATTAGATATTTTCCCCCATACTTACTATATATTGTAGGCAAAACATCTACATAGTGAGATATGTGCTGTATACACTGATATTATTTCAAGAAACATGAAGACGTCACTGTGGAGTGTGACACCTATACATAATACTTTTAACTATCAATAGATTCAATAAAAATGTGATTTGCAAATGAATTTTTTAAAGAAAAACTTGATGTTTGGATGAAATTCAATAGACAATAATGAGTTCTTAGCTACAACCAAGAACTTTCCTGTGTAGAAATCCCATTTGTCATCTTGAAAATATCAGTTTTCAGTCCTTAAGTTATTAAGAAAAACTACTAAACTGCATGAGACACCCTCAGTTGTTGACATGGAGAAATGAATCATGAATCAATACTGTAAATAAAGAAAGAAATGATTCATTGCTGCTGCAGTTTGCATTTCAATATCCTGCAAGTCATAACACATTTTAATATAAATTGAAAAGCCATAATTAATTGAGACAAAAGTACATACATAATAGTCTTTCTGTGTGTGTGGCGGGGGTGATGTGGTTGTCAAGTGATAGTATCAGCTCAGCGGTTACTTGGCTAAAGTCTGTGGCTTTGAAAGCACAGTTTAAATGCTTTACACACAGAACGACACTGTTCAATGAATCCCTCATCTGTCACAGCTCAGTAGAAATTGCTTTAGCGTTCAGAAGAAGGGGAAACTCTGCCAAACAGACAGCTGCACGTGTTGCTGATCTGCACAATTGAATTTCACAGCTGGTGACTAAGACACAGATACACGGGGACGCACAACAAGAGACCTGCCCCCACATCCACACATGCACTGCATGCACATGTGGAGGGTACTTGTAAATAGACACAGCTTCTGTCTCTTGATCAGCCTCTGGTCTTTGTTTCACACACTCACACAAACGGTACACACACAGATTCAAATCAGCCATCTGTGAGTGTTTCCTCTTTTGATTTACATAAAATATTCATTTATTCATAGCTTTGCCCCATTGCAAAGTTGGGGGAAACCCTGAATAAACAACACTTAATGACTAAATCTCTTGTACAACTGTACACCAGTATTCCCAAATCCCATCCTTCCTTTCTACTCACTTTCTTTATCCTTTTATCATGTACAGTTAAAACTATATAAAACATAAGCATATGGACCAGTCGGTTTAATGTCAGTAAAAGGTTAATTATTTACTTTGCTCCAAATGTCATGGAAAAAAACTTTTTTTGAATTAAATTCACTGAACAAGAAGTTGAAAGATTCTCAGGCTCTCATTTTGAGCTGAGTATATACTGCCCCCTGCTGGCTGCGCTGAATATTTAACGTCTTCTGTTGGGTGAATTTATAGTGATACACTTTTATCCCTCACCCGAAGTCCCAGGTCGTTTTACAGGGCATATTGCTCAGTTCGTAATGTTTTCTCCATTAATTCATAAATGCTGGATCAATATTTGTGATCGCTTCTCACAGACACCATTGACACATCTGCAGTGTTTGGTATTGGCAAGAGAAACAGCCTGAGGCTGTTCCACTCACCATAAATGTTGAGATGTTTTTTTCTAAAGTACCTGTTTTGTCAATAAAACAAAAATAATAACAATTTTTACAGAAGCTGACTCAACAAAATGAGAAAATGATTGCGCCTATTGTTCTTGGCATGTTATCAATCATCTCCAATTCCAACTGTGCGTAGCAGCGAGGGAGGTAGTTGTGTTTGTTCAGCAACACAAACTGTCCTAGGGCATTGTCATAAATAATCACGATTCTCTAATTTCAATTTTTTAACATTGTGTGTTTGTTTCAGTGAGCTGGAGCATGTGTGTGTGTTTGTGAACATTATGCTATTGAGTGAGTTTTATTTGTAAACCGTTGGGATTGTATCTTTTTTGTCTCCTTTTTCTCTCTGTCAAGGTGTCAGAGACTCTGGTTGTGCGTAATGGTGACTTCTTGGTGCGTGACTCTTTGACCAATGTGGGTGACTATGTTCTTACCTGTCGATGGAATAATGAGGTTCTGCATTTCACAATAAGCAAAGTTCTGGTGAAATCCAGTGAGACCAAGGTACAGTTTCCCCGTTTTCATTGTGTCAGCGCTCATAACTGCTTCACAGTTGTCTTTTTTTATATGCACGCATGTGTTGCTTTTTGCCTTATGTTTCTGTTTTTAACTCTGATGTCCTGTAGTGTGTTGTATTCACTGTAGTCTACAGGCAAGAAAAGACAAGAAAAATATTGTCTATATAGTTATTTAATGTATATCTAATGGTCAAATCAATTGGCTACAACCATATTTAAAGTTAACAAAATTAAAACTTTAAGATCCACTCCTAGTATGTGTTCACAGTGCTAACTAATAATTGCAGGTACATAAAATGTCCAAAGATGGTGTATGAAATGCTGCTGTTTTGTCTTCACCCACAGGTGCAGTACATGTTGGAGACTGACAGTTTCGACTCAGTCCAGGAGCTAGTGCGGTTCTACATAGGCCAGCGCAAACCTGTCTCCCAGTCCAGCGGTGTCCATATCTACTGTCCAGTAAGCAGAACTCTCCCCCTGCATTACCTGGAGGCCACCTTCGCATTGTCCAACAACAAGCATGGCTCTGGCTACTCACCATCCAGTCAGAGGGGAGCGTACATCAAGAGGAGGAGCGTCACTATGACTGATGGGCTGACGACAGAGAAAATGATACCTCACAGGTGAGCGAGGAGGAGGAGAAGTGTGAACTCTGAGTGGTCAATAATTCAATCTGTCTACCATATTTACATTGTTTCATTCTTGCCTTATGTTACATACATGATCAGTGACTCAGACAGTCCCAGTCCAGTCGAGACTCCGGTGGCACCACCTGATCCAGAGCCGGAACCTGTGCCCAACAGCAGGTTATGTGTTTGAGTGACACTAGTCTAGTGAACCTGCCTACCTCCCACATTCCTGTGGTCCCCTCACTTCATACTCCTCACTACACCTCCTGCAGTTATGACCCTCAGGTCCAGATTGTGATGTTGTAAAATGACTTGTTCACTTGACCACTTCTGCACTAGATCACTTGAGCTACAGTCTAAAAAAAGGAGGTTTGAACCTGGGGTTGCAAAGAAGGAGCAGAGAAATATTCAGTGTTAATTACAAGGGGCTTATGAAGTTTTTACATTATGGCATAACAACAATGATATGGGCAGTAGGAGGAAAATATAATGTATGTGGAAAAAATATTTGGCAATGATTAGTGATCAAATTCCCAACTGCTGATGTAGAAAAAAAAAAAAAAAAAAAAAAAAAAAATATATATATATATATATATTATTATTATTATTTCCTGTGTTTTCTGCTCCTGCTTTTGAACATGGCCTTTGTTATCATTCCCACAATAATATTTCTGTGTCATGAAATAGAACAACTCTCTTTGTGGTTCCACCAAACAAAAAGTCTCTCTGTTCTCTCACCCTGAAATAATAAGCATTTTCATTCCTATCCGCACCTGCCCTGTTGTCTGGAATTGTTACTTTTACTCCCTGAATTTCACTGCTTGTGTGAGGTTTCCTTCAGTAACTTGGCAGCTTTCAATTTCATATATACACTATATGTAAAGATTATTTAACTCTTTTATACTTTGTTTGCAGCCCGTCGACAATCCACCACCACAAGGATGCGATGCGAAACTGTGCAATGAGCATGGATCAGATCCAGGAGTATCGCTGCCCATTGTCACCTGTTGGGGAAACCCCAATGTCACCTGCATATAATGCGAGTAAGTGCCAGCAACGCACTCTAAACTCTGGGCATGAGATTCACACACCCTCACATTCATGAACACTTGTCCCACATGTAGATTTTGAGCAGCTTTTAAGACTATTCTCTTCTTCTTTGTCAGTCACCAGACAGAGAGCTCACTCAGGTGGGCGGGTTCTGGCAGTTGTCCCTCCCTCCCCTGTGATGCGTCATTCCAGCGACCCTCAGCTCAGTCCCTCAGCCAGTAACCACCCTCCAGAACATCCTGCGCATACCTCACATTCAGCGCACTCATCACCTGCCCATCATCCCAGCCACCAATCACATTCCTCAGAAACGGCAGGGAGCTACTGTGACCTCAGACCTTGTCCTGCCGGGCCACCTAAGCCCCCAACTAAGAGCTACGTGGAGAGATTGCGAGTTGAGGAAAGGAAAGAAGAGGGAGCTAGGGAGGGAGAAGAGATGTTCTGCACCCCTCAGTTGGAAACAACATCCTCATTCAGGCCATCCAGGTATGAGACACAAAGTCATACTCTTAGATTTCCAATAGACACGTAGCTGCACTTGTAACTTGATTTGAAGTCCACTATGAAAAGGAAATTCAGATTCTAAAAGGGTTCAAAGGGTTCAGTGAATTTATACCACACTGGTCAAAGTAACTGGATGGGACTGCAGACACAAAATGAAAACTATTACAAACTTGCTAAAATAAACTGTAGTTTAGAAATACATTGGTGTGGAAATCTATTTTGCCTAATTTCAGTCCTGCCTCTTCGGTGAAACATTACTAAGCACGAGGAAAACAAAACTAAAATATTTGTTATTCTTTATCTTCCAAGACTGAATATTTTTGGAATTGAGGTCATGTAAAGAGAATGTGCAGAAATATTAATAACTTTGTCTCCAGTTACTTTGTGGTGGTGACTTTTCGCCAGGACAGCAATTGTAGCTGTAAGGCAGCAGATATAGTGAAGTCCTAATAACATTTATTATGTAAATTATGTAAAGGTAAAGCTCTAATATTATTTGTGAACCAAAGCAGGCTGTAAAAATGAATTGGGGTCATCGTAGAAAAATAAACAATAGCTGCAGTAAGGTATGAGTGATGCAAGTAGAACAAACTGCATTTTATTTTTTAGTTTTTTCTAATGAATGTGACTGTTTCTATCAGCATGAAAGGTTGGTGTGTTCAAAGGTCAAAAGACATCTGCTGACATTTTGTCATAAGGGCAAAAATATAAGAGTGAGGCAGTTTTGAGTAGGCACTTCAGTACAGCTAAAGTAATGAGTGAGCAGAGACTGGAGAAACAGACTTGAGCAAATGGCTCGTGCTCCTTTGGGAAATAGCTTGGGGCCACACTTTGTTCAGTGGTCATAGACACAGCAGATATGGGATGTTATTTGACTTACAGTGACATTGGAGGACACAGTGTGTGAGGTTTGTGCAATGTGTCAGCAAAAGAGATGAAGCAGGGAGCAGCTTTGGACAACTGAGAGTCTGCTGTGAAATGATGGTTCAGAGGGATTACTGCTATATATTCGTTAGCCCTGCTGGGAGAACTAAAGCTAAAAGCAGTGAAGGCTGCTCAGAAGCCTAGTGCACAGCACACTTTAAGGACAGATGTGTATTTTAAACTAGGAACTGGCCATAATTAAATTGCTGTCTGTGACATATGTATTAATAGCTCTATATTCTGAAAGCCACCACGTGGGGTTTGGTCAGGCTCTCTTAGGATCTGCCTGGAAAAATATTCCAAGTATCTCATAACACTTTGGCCACTTGGTACACAGAACTCCACAAAAAGGCAATCCTCCAGAGGGTTTTGAGTTTTGGCTGTTTGCCCCTGGCAGCAGTGGACAAGAAGTTTAGCCAAAAGTCACTGACAGCAACTTTTAAGATCCTATGTCCGTTTACTCCTCCTTTTCCTTTTCCATTCATCAGGGAACTACAGTGGCCTCCACATACCAAAAAGGATGGAAAAAGGATGTTTCCTCCTCTTTGTTGGTTTATGTGTGTCCTGTGGGTTCTTTCAACAGCAAAAAATAGAATTTGTTATTTTTGCACACACACTAATTAGTGATTGTAAATTTGGCCTCTGCATTTAACTCGTTCTTTTTTAAACACACAAACCGGGCACAGTGGGCAGCATTTGTCTGCACCCAGGGAACAATGGGGATTTGAACTGGCAACCATTGGTTACAAGCCCAATTCCTTTCCTCTAAACCATGGGCTGCCCATGGTTCCGAGGACAACTCGATGAACCTGTCATCTTTAAAAAATATCTGTTGTAACTTTGTTTATGTTTTAAATGCTCTTGTGCAGGTACGAGTCTCGTCTCATGCCAGCTGAGAATAAGCCTCTGGAGATGTCGGTGCTCAAGAGAGTCAAAGAGCTGCTGGCTGAGGTGGATGCAAGGACCGCAGCTAAACACATCACAATGGTGGACTGCAGGGTAAATGAAGACACACGTGCACAAATACATGCAGTCCACATAAAAGCAACATGAATAAAAACAGAATACAATGATTTGCAAATCATTTTCAACCTATATTCAAGTGAATACACTTGTGGCAGGTATCATATTCAAAATGAGTGAATATGTGTAAAATGAGTGAATGAATATTTGCAAAAAATAATAAAGTTTATCAGTTTGAACATTGCATTGTCTTTGTAGTGTAAAAGGATTTGCAAATCATTGTATTCTGTATTCATGTTTTATACAACGTCCTATCTTCATTGGAATAAACACACTGAAGCGGACTTGCATAATCGCAGTGTAAACAGGCATAAGCTACAGTAAATCTAAGCACACAAATATATACACAAACTCACAAAAACCTGTAATTATATCACACATCTAATGTTTTCAAATCCTTGGACAGGTGGCTAGAATATTGAGCGTTAACTCAGAGATGCAAAGGATGATGGGAGTGTCCTCAGGGCTGGAGTTACTGACACTTCCACATGGACATCAGCTGAGACTTGACCTTATGGAGAGGTACATATATTCCTGTTTCCCACTCTAATTCACATATTGATTACCTCCTGCCTCTTTCTTCTCTTCACCACCTCAATCTCTTCTTGTCTTCTGCACCACCTCTTTCTTTTCTGCTCTCCGGGTTAAACACATAGACCATATATAAAAAAAAACATAGTCCTCTGGTTCCTTCTTAAACCACCAAGGAATAAAGAATGTACTGAGTGGCCTCCAGGGTTGACTCTCCTGGGTGCATAAAAGAACTCAATTAACAATATTAGTACATTTTCCTGAGGAGTTAATGGTCCCAATCAGTTTCAGGTCTTCATCAGTTGCATTTGATGTACATTTTTTTGACTTATGCTGTTGTTTAGAGGAAGATAGATGTTAAAGCACGGCATATATGAGTGGACAGTGGACACCAGTATGATTTACAGCTGGTATCGTCCATTATTAACCTGGTTGCAGGTGGTAAGGTTACAACCAGTTACCTCTTGCTTATGCAATCTTAAAATAATAAACACAAGAAGATACAAACTTTTATAAACTTTTATTCAACACAGTTTTTGAAATAATGTTTTTCATCAGCATTTGAAGACAGATCATTCAGTGCTGCAACATTACAATCTGCCACACTTTGAATTTAAAAATAGCCTTTTCTTTTTTTTTAGGTTCTACACCATGTCCATCATGATGGCAGTGGACTTGCTTGGCTGCACAGGAAGCACAGAAGAGAGGGCGGCACTGCTTCATAAGACCATCCAATTAGCAGCCGAGTTGAAAAGCAACATGGGCAACATGTTTGGCTTTGCTGCTGTGATGAGAGCCTTGGAGTTACCACAGGTAAGAAAACTAAAGATAAAAATCACCATAAAAACTATTGTATGCATTTGCATGCAAGTGCATTCTTTGAATTATTTACTGTGTGTCTGTCATTACTTCAGATTTCCCGCCTGGAGCAGACATGGGTGACATTAAGGCAGAGACATACAGAGGGCGCCATTTTATATGAGAAGAAACTCAAACCTTTCATGAAGAATATGAATGATGGCAAAGGCAAGATTCTCAGTTACATGTAGTAATATTTAGTATTGTTTAGTGTCGTATTTTAGTGTAGTTTAGTGTGTTGCATTTATTAAATTTTGAATTTCCTTTGCGTACAGAGTCGAGTGTTCTGTCCAGCACCTCGTTTCCTCACATCATTCCCGTCCTGTCATTACTGGAGCGTGGTGTGGCGCTCGGGGAGACGCTGGAGCCGTGGGAGAGCGCGGAGGTTGGAGTAGACGTGGTCATGTACCACCTAGAGGCAGCTCGTACCATTGCACATCACGGGGGAATCTACAAAAGCAACGCCGAGGCCAAACTGCAGGGTAAAGTTCAAAACGTTTTCGCAACATCCTCTCTGACAGAAGAAAACTAGCTCTGTGGTAGCCTCTACTTTGACTCATCGGTTGACATGAGGACCAGAGGAGACATTCTGCAGTTTATTATTATCTTCACCACAAAGGATTTGTATTTAATTAGTTGTCTGTTACAGATGATTAAATGCTGTGAAGAGAAATGAAAACAATAATCAATCAACAAGGGGTAAAATCTAATCAAAGCACAGTTTTACTATTAATCGAAAACACATCAATAACTACAACAAACACCAATAACATCAGCGATGGCAGCAAACATACGGAGAGGCTGAGCATGTATGGTATGTGTTACATCTCATGCTCATGTCTTAGTGAAAATAAAGATGCGTTCAGGTAGTGTCTATATCATCATGACATAGCTGATTTGATCTAATGACTATGTGTGTGTAATTTCTGTGTTGACTATATTGATCCCTAATTCTTTCTTACTGGTTCTCAGTTTGAGGTCATTACTGGTTTATTGAACAGTCTTTCAGTAACTATCAGTTCACATCTTTGTTTTCTGTTGTATGTTGCTATCGATCAGCCCTGACCTCAGTCTGCTTCTCACATCGACTGAGTCACTTTGCATCTGTGGAAACGGTTAATGTTCAAAGATGATCAGTGCTTTAACATCAGACAGGGGTTTTTTAATGTTGTTGTACAGTTAGGAGGAATGCACTCTCTCGCCATGAAGGGACAATATTTTTTTTCACTTAGAAGTTTTATTTCAAGTGAACAGAACAGAAGAGACCTTCTTATTGTATCTCAGGAAAAGTCAGCGTGACAGAATGATCCTCAAAGGTTCACTAACAAGCCTTAGTGCTTTCAGCTGCTTCTTGTGGTCTTCACCAGCAAATGGAATTGAGTCAAATGTAGAAACTGTCGTGTAATAATAAGCAGCCATATAAAAGGGTTATATATATATTTTATTTTTTTATCAATTGTAAAAAAAAATAAGAGACAAATTGTAAAACTTTTTCGTTAGTTTTTCTCTATAAAGTAAATTATATAGCTATAAAATTTGTTGCAGTTTAATATTTGTTTTTTTCCTGTGTTGTGTAAAATATCTACAATACATGATTTTTTGGGTAAATCCTCTCTTCTGCTCTCCTCTCCAGGACTCCAGGAGCAAGCAGAAATACATGAGATCTTCCAGACAGAGTTTCAGATGCGTCTCCTGTGGGGCAGCCGTGGCTCCGAAGGCAGCCAGTCAGAGCGTTACGAGAAGTTTGACAAGGTTCTCACTGCCCTGTCACACAAGCTAGAGCCTCCTGTGCGCCACAGTGAGCTATAGCACATAACCCGGTATCAAAAAGACACCTCCATTTTCACTCTCTTCTCATAGACGTACAGTCTTGTTTTGCATCACAGAGGATGATGTGGAAGAGTCCAGTATGAACACTGGGGAGGGATGAGATTGGACAAAGCGGCAGCTAAAAGAGCGTGTGCACTGAGCACTAGGAATACAGAGAAAAGCATTTCTCACTTATGACATGTGTTGCACTGATTGTGGACTCCAAATAAGGTATGGAGCTCCTTCTGTTCCTGCCTGTGGACTTCCTCACTTATCGTTACAAAATATTTGAAAGGCAACAAAGAGGAGACAAGCTAAAACAATATGGGGGAGGTAGGTGAGTAGCGCCACTGCCTGTTACATACAGTAATATGTATGGTGTCCTCCAAGGTCCAAACGGAGCTGCAAAGTTTGTCTTTGCTCCAATAAAACACAGACAGTCTTTTTTTGGAACAACTGCTGTCACATCCTGTAGCAGAAATGACAACAATAACTGAACAAAGCTCATACGTGGATATTTTGACTGTTTGAATGAATGTGCGAGTGTCAGTCTGAATGCATATGTAAGTATAGTATGTTTACATTCCTCTGTTTTTGTGTGATATTTCTTTCTTTTTTTTTTATAATCAAAGGCTGTCAGAACATCATGGACATTGCTTCACTGTCTGTCGATGCTCATTCAGAGGGAACCGTGTTCATGAAAACTATGTATCAAGTAGTCCCATAAATTCCCATTAACAATGTATCAGGCATGCATTAATACATTTATCAGCAGTGACACTTTTGCCAAAGAAATTTAGGAACTTCTGTATGATGTCTTCTTTGAGAGGACAAAGCAAAACCCGATAAAAATACATTTGATATCGGTACAAAAGTGTAAAAAAATGGGATGTATGTGGTTTACATCTATTTAAAGCAATGTTTCACTCAGAATAGAATCATTTACAAACATGCTTCGGTATGACTCTACTTAATCTGGAGTTTGCAGAAATATTTAAAGTGGTTAATGCATGTAGCCATAAATGGTGCATTAAGTCAAATATTGCTATAAACTTATATCTGAGAGGTACACAGATGATTCACTGAAGGTATTTCATATCTGTGGATAGTCTTACAATAGACGGAGAAAGAACTTCCAAACTAAAACACATGACCCTGCTACAGACAACGCTTTGGGTGTACGTCTATCTTTTGAGTTTCTCTTTTCGCAAAACAGCTTTAATGATCTGAATGTTTTGGGGGGTTTTTTGCTTTACAGATTGCATCCGGGTTCATTGTTCAGTGTTAAATCATTACTGTGTTTTACAGTATGTGGCTCTGAGATGACTGGGGCCAACTCTCGGGCCTATGCAATCATTTCAACCAAGGGCTGAGACCCCTAACGTCTCCGCAACTTCACCTCCTTTTTGAAACATCTATGTCAAAACCTATATTCTTTTTGTTTGTGAAGCTCAGATATCAGTCAAACAATTCCAAACGCACATATATGCTTCCCTGTAATTGCATATCATAGATGTTTAATTGGCCCACTTTCTTGTTTGAACTGTTTTTGGCGTGACCTGCAGAGGAGTCATGTGCCAGTTCCCACTATTGTCCAACAGGGGGTGATGTTTAGTCAGCATATATATAAAAAAAAGAATCATTAATTGTAATTTAATATAAAACAAACTCACACAAATGAAATAATTTATTGTGTGTGTTTTGAGTCCGAGGATGCCTGCTGGTTTAGGTTTGATATCTGCTCACTCTTATGATGAATAAGTGATGATGATGATGATGATGATGATGAAATGTTTTATATTTGACTTCTGCTGAATGCTGTACAGTTTTGCTCTGACTGTACATGGATTCTCCTGTTCTGTGTAGCAGGATTCTATGAGATGAACTTGAAAAGCAAAAAGACAAAAGGTTACTACTGATCTCGTGTTTTTTTATGTACTGTACATAGCTGTTCTTTCTTTTTGTTTCTTTTTTTTTCAAATAAAATGGATGCTTGTCTCAACAAGTTGACTCATTTGTTCAAAGTTAAGCATACATGTTTGGTTTAAGGTCTGACTATGTAAAATAACGCCTTGCTAAAGAAATGTTTTTGAAAATGCTTACTGATACATTTTTCAGTCTATAAAAATTGAATAACAAATGATCCAATCCACAGTTTTCTTAGATATAATTATCAGACTGAAATTATAAACACATATGGAAAAGGTTGACAAAGGTTCCTGCTCTTGTTCGCTTAAAACTACAGAGCCACTTCAACTTATGGCGTTGTTTTTAGATGTTCATGGGATATACAGTATTAACAACAAGTATTAAGAACAAAACACAGTGTTTATGAGAATATGAGGGTTATATGCCAACATCACCACTAATTACAGAGAGGAGGATGAGTAGCAGCTGTTAAGACTTGTAAAGAATCTTGATTTTAATGGGTGGGTTGCTGTCTTATGAGTTGTGACATACATTCATAGCCAGTAGGGGGAAGCATTTCACTGCAATACCAAGGCCAATATTAAGCTTATATTTTGCAGTCCTTTGCTAAGCCAACTTAATTTATGAACATTTTGGTTCCTGGTGTATTTTAGGTTTTTTTTAGTCCTTTCTAAAAGTGTAATGATAAAAACCCATGCTATTCCACATTTTTCTAATCACACAGGCTCCCAAATACTCAACTTACTCTATAAATGCTTTTTAAATATTTGTTTGATAGAAAATACACTAAGCATGCAAAGATCGCACTTTTTTTGTAAATTGACCCAGTGACCCAGACAGGTGTGTGTGTGTTACTGTGTATAATTTTGTCTGCATGCGTGTGTATGTACTGTATGTAACAATACAGTTGCAGAAATACTGCTGTTGCCCTTGTTGCTTACTCTTCTACAGAGGGGGGGGGCAATAGTGAGGCCTGGCTGGTTTTCAGGAGAAGGTGTGTTGCTATCAGGAGAACAGAAAGAGGAGGATGTATTTGTGACAAAGTAAAAAGTGATGTACAACAAAAGACAGTGACACAAAACGAAATACAACAGAACCAAACGAGTGAACAGAATAGGATTCCCCACGATGTACAACAGAGAATCATCATTCGCTCTGCTCTTTGTCTCCCTTTTCCATACAGTTCCATAGGCGTAACATGTTATGGATGTAATCTCTAAGAGGATTCTCTCTGCTTGGTATCATGGTACATGTTAATTTCAGCTCTTTATGTTCCTTATTGAAATGGACCCAAGATTTCCAGGCCTGCCTGTCAGCCAACCGTCATCAATTCACCCCTAATCTCTCCTCCAGCCCTTTTATAGCAAATCCATTGTGTTGGTCATTGTCATCTGATCATGTGTGACCCAGGCTGCTCTATAGCTGGTGCTTCGCAGTGTAGCGTTGACTTTTGACATCCATCTATGGGCAGATAGGGTGATAGTGTGAAAACACGACTCATGGACAAAAAAATTGTACATTTGATTCCCTGATTTCAAGAAAAGTCTGAAGAGGCTGTGGTGGACATGACCAAAGTTTAAACTGCATTTACATTAGCTACCTCCAGCGTTGATGTGACTTAGTACAGAAAAAGCTCACAAAACGGTATGGAAAAGTAGAGTATTTGTCACATCAGAGGTTACTAATGATCCGTTGAGGAAAAATAATGATCTAATAATGTAATAAATGTCCAAATCGGAGAAATGTAGATGGTATATGAATATTAAATGATCATTCGCCTTTGTAGTGTATAGTCACACAAACTTTTAGGTAAACAACATCAGATTTAAAGACACTTTTTTGTAACCCTGTAGCAAAATGTAACCCTGTAAAACTGATAAAAAATCAAATTAAATGTGTATACTGACAATATTTTTTGTTCGACTATCAAATGCGGCTAAAAGATCATTTTGTGATGTGTGTTTATGGCATATGGAGATGTAAAAGCACAATCACAGTACAACTGAAGCATGGCGTACCATCCAGAGCAGTAGTATTTTAACCTCAAGGCAGCTTAGCAAATAAGATGTGACACCCAGTGCTGGTGTGATCACTCCTGGGTAACTTGCTATATAACCATGAAACTTACAGCCATGAAAAACCCCACCTTCTGCCTCCCTCTGAGCTCACCCCATGGTTGTTTTCTCACTTGTGAGGGTGCACCTCACTCCAATTGGGATGGAAGACAACAACCGGCCACCGTACTCATCATGTCTTCATTATCTTTCAGCACTTCCGCGGCTAACTTTTCCATCACTCTTGTTTTCCCGCCTGCTTCCTCACCCCTGCCAGGCCCCTGGTCGATCCGTCTATCTGCCCCTACACTGACTCCTCATTAACACATGAATGAGGACAGGGAAGGGCCCGTAAGGCTTGGACGCCAACAGAAGGCGACAGATTTGCAATTCAAACCTCTGACTGACCTCCTCCCACCCCCACCTCGTCCTCCCATCCCTGTATAGCAGGACTGGAACTGTCACTAGTATGATTGAGGACGTATGTATGGATGGAGAGAGAGAAGGAGAGAGAGACAGATGTGTTTTCACACACATATCATGCCTCTGCACACTTTGATATTGACAGACAATGCAAATACATGCACATGCACATTAAGAGAGTATGTGTAAAAGGGAGGGCAGCATGTGCTGATGGTTCTCCAATATAATGATTTATCAAATGAAAGTCAAGTTCAAGGGGATATCAGCTCATAAATGGCAACACTAAATGATGTCGTGATTGCAGTGATATGGAGGTAGAAAGAGGTGCATCCGTTAATGTAATCCTGGCAAACAAAGGTCAAAAATATTTTGGAGAATATCAGACTTTCACATAAATGAACACAATTTGGTATTAAAACTTCTGACTTCTTCTTACTAACATGCGGGCAGAACAGAATTCAAACAAATCACCGATGTGTTCAAGTTCAAGGCAGTTATGAAAACAGTGTATTTTTATACAGTAAAAGAAGCAGTTATGTCATCTGGGATTAGACCCTTGTGTGAAGGATAAAGGTGTAGGAAGATGAGTGAGAGAGTGAGTGAGAATATTAAATAATAATATGAGAAAGAAATATAATATGAAACTGAATTTTAAAGCTTTTATTTGAACATTCTGTCTTTCATATAAATATGTTTATCATGTAGTAATGTACATTTCTTTCTTTCTTCTCTTTTTTTTTTTTTTGTTTTTTAATTAAGTTGCACTCCTTGTACCACTCCTTGTTTTGTTAGGACTGCATTTGATTCGTTTAAGGACATTTTAATTTGAAATTCTAGGTGAGACGAAATAATAGTCTAAATTATTTCTTAAAAGACGACATTGGCCGGAAATAAGTTTTATTATTTTTAAAAAGCTGGTTAAGCTGGCTTTCGCTTACGTGTCTCCTGTAAACGAAAACTCTATAGCAGTGTACAATTACGTCACTTCCTCCTTCCCGTGACTCTACTTCCTGCATGTGCCGACAACATGGCAGCGCCTGTAGCGATTCACCTGGAGTTTGGGTAAGTGAATATTAACCCTCTTTTATCGTTTATTGAGCCTCTTTAAGAATCAAAACATCACCCGACCATTGAAGTGATTATCTTCGTATGGTGTGTTTGAACAAGGACCTGAAATCCGTACGTATCAGTCAGTGTGCGGTTTGTTTACGAAACATCAGTCACATGACAAGTCTTTTTAACATGTAGTTTCAAGACAGGATATTATTCACTACCGGTAAATGTGACGTCATAATTACTAGTCAAAAGTAAGGTGACTGAGAGATCTGTTTTACTGGTAAGATTCAAACTACCTGCCGTTATGTGTGTGGAGTTTGCCATTATAGATATTTGTAATTCAGTTATCTACCGAATTATAGATAAATGTCTACAACGTATTTATGACTAGTTCATAATTCAAGTCTGAGATATCTTTAACTATGCTCATTTGAAGATATGTTCATTGTCCTTTCTAGATATCTTAAATTAAGTTAGTCAAGTAGTCAGAATGAAGTTGTAGATATCTGGAATTCCAGTTTATCCTCATTTGAAGATATCGACATTGTCCTTTCTAGATATCTTAAATTAAGTTAGTCAAGTAGTCAGAATGAAGTTGTACATATCTGGAATTCCAGTTTATCCTCATTTGAAGATATCGACATTGTCCTTTCTAGATATCTTGAATTAAATTTCAGATAATCGGAATGAAGTTGTAGATATCTCAAAATTGAATTTTGACTAGTCATAATGACATTATAGATATCTGAAATTGGAATTAGGTATTTCCACAATGACGTAACCCATACACATGAATGGGAAATATGGCGTCATTTTGATTAATAAAAACTAAATTGCAAATATCTGTAACTCGAGTAAGAACTACACCGTTCATACTAGTCACAATGAAACTACAACCAGTCAAAACGACGTCACAGATATCTGTAATGGTAATTCCAGATCATCATACTTGGTGATTAAATGTAAAAAAGCGTTGCCATAGCCTTCATGTGTCTACTACACAAGAGGGAGGACACTAACATTTGAAGAGTGCCGGCAGCAGACTGACCCCTCTTCTCTGTCCAAATGTACACTGTGGGTAACCTGTAAAACACGTCTGAAACTTTCGGTCATATCTGACTTAAATCAGATATGACTGATTTAAGTCAGATATGACTGAAAGAATGACTTTTTTTTAAACTTGAAACTTAACCTCTCTGAGATGTTAATTTGGGACTTATCTGCATTAAAACCTGACTGATTTTCAAACTCAAAATCCACCTTTGATTTACAGAAACCCTGATGAATAAAAAAACAACCACGACCTACAGACATAATTTATATTCAGTATAATGTAAATATAAATATAAATACAAATGAAGTATTTGAATTATTTTCTTGTTAATCCAGTGGATTAACAAGAAAATACCCGTACATGTGTAATGACAATAAAGTTGAATCTAATCTAATCTAATCTTTAGTATAATGTTGACATAGAATTTAATTCCTACAGTAGTGTAGCTAAAGTTATTAACAGTAAAGAGGTTTTATGCCATTTGACTGTAAACTCATGTTGTCCTGAATTTAGCTACACACTCTGAAGACATACATGATTGCAAGGCTTAATTGATTTTATTTATTTTTTGTCTAAGTCTGAATCTGGAGAGAGAATTTGGCAGGAATTGATTTATTTTTTTCATTCAGCATATATTAATGTGATATTTAAGTGCTTCATCTGTGAAGGTATTTTTATCTCAGGTGAGGATGTAAAGATCGACTGGTCTGACCTTTCTGTCTCCTAAAGAAAAACAGTTGCCTCTACACAACCAAAATTGAACGCAACATGCCACATATGGGCCTGTTTGTCGATTATTACAGCAGCCAGTGATGACAAATACCTAAACCTTCTCTTAATGATCATCCAAAAGCCACAGAAACACACACAGTACTTATCTATCTGACTTTATTTTGTCTAGAGGAGGAGCAGAGCTTCTTTTTGATGGCCTGAAGAAACACCATGTGACTCTTCCAAGCCAAGCTGAACCCTGTGAGTGTCACCTGTTTGTCATTTCATAATTATAGTCTCAAGACATTTTTTTATATAAATGCTACAGACATTAAAACGTGTTGCTGCATCAGCAGGTCAGGAATGTCGGAAATTTCTCCTATAATTTGCAGGGCCGTTAGTTCCACTGTAGTTTTTCTACAAGTAAATGGACTCATTTACTACAAATCATAGACCTGTATAATACAATGGTCATGGTGGCACAACATTAATACGTAGTTTTTACTGCTAAACAAATTTTTAAGTTTTTTTTCAATAGGGCTTAATAGAAAATTGGAAAAAACAAGGGACTCTGTATTAGGTGTGTACCTTTTGTAACTCGCACAATGTACTGAAATGAATGGAAACCAGTGGATTGCTAGCAGGTTGAATTTTTTTCAAAAACTTAAATACGATTTCTGGAGAAATCATTCACACTCCTGTACGTAAACAACAGTGATGTGATCGATTTGTGATTTTGATTCTTCAAGTCTCTTCATTTGCCTCTGTGAGTACTTGGGACCACAGAGCTAAGGTCATATTTTTGTCAGAGATAATTTAGGCTGGCTCAGATGGCGTGTGCATATTTCTCATTTCCAACCTAAATAATTAGGTTTTGTTTTGCCGTAAGATTCGGGTTCCCCTCAGCACAGGAGGAAAACCTGTCTGAATGAGAATAAGGTGAATCAGTGTGGACTTCATAGCTGCTCAGAGATTAAAATGTCTTCTGATTTCGTATACATTAAAATACACACACACACACACACACACACACATGCATATATATATATATAAATGTTTCTATGAATACTTCTTATTCTGGAGAGGGATACCAAAGGAAAAAAAATATGTGTCTTGTCTGGTATTTGACTTAGCCAAGGGTGTTCATTCATGGGGCTGATATTACCACGACAACAAAAAAGACAAAAGTTGACCAGAGCAGGGAATGCTAGCCTTATGACCTTGCTGCACAGCCCAAACTGTGTGTGTGTCTGTAGATATTTTTCTATCCTTGTGGGTACCAAAAAACGTACAAAACTATCTTTGCAGGGAGATTTTGACTTGTGGGGAAATTTTGCCTGGTCCCCACAAGAATGAAGTGCTTTTCAGTGTTAAGATCTGGTTTTAGGTTTAGGTTTAGGGTTAGGGTTAGAATTAGGTTTAGGTTAGGGTAAGGGTTAGGCTTTTAGCTGTGATTGTTAAGGTTAGAGTAAGGGGCTAGGGAATGCATCATGTCTATGATTGTCCACACAAAGATCCCAAAACCTGTGTGTGTGTGTGTGTGGGCAGTGGGGGAGCAGTGAAGGCAGATATAATTGGTTCTGAATCCTTCCTATTTCTCTTTGACCCCGGCCAGTGATTGATGACCCTCGACTGAAAGACCCCGCCCCTACTCTTTCTCTCTCTCCTCTTCTTTATCTAACTCTCTCTCTCATACATTCGACCAAACCCCCGGAGTTTAAGGATCACACAGTTTCTATCTCTTGTATCAGCAGAGAGATGGATAGCTCACCCCCTTGCATGACAGTCATAATTGCATGAAGACAGAAAAGCAAAAGGAGAATGGGAGGGAAAACTGCTCACACAAAAGACAAAGTCCGCACGGTTTTGAATCTCCGTCAAAATGGCGCCATTTCTCTCCCTTCCCTCCATGTCTTCTTTTTCCCTCCCAAGCAATGCAGCTATCCCAAGATGCATCAGGAGCCTGTGACGCATCCCCCCCCCCCACGTTTGTTCTCGCTTCCTCTTGTCCCCACTTTACCTGGAATGCAGTGCGCTATCAAATCCTTCACCTCTTGGTCGTTTCACGTCATCGTTCTTTGCTTTCACTGTTCCTCGATTCTGTACATCCACTTTCCCCATTTGTGCTGTTCATTCATTTATACAGTAACTACATTCAACTCAGTAACCTGTTTTAATGTTAATCAATGGGTGAGTTTAATACACAGACATCTTATCTTTTACAAGGCAGCCATTAAAAGGACAATCCCTGGTAACTGCTTGTTATAAAAGCATGAAACAGTGAAAGTGAATTATTGCTAACCTGTTTTCTGATCTATCTTCTATGTGCAACTTTTAATATTTTTGTGTGTTCAGAGAAGGGAACGTAATTCTTGAGATGGAAAGAGCTGAAGGAGAGAAAGAAGGAGAAGAGCAGGTCTAACGAGGGAATGGGGGATGAACATGTGAGTGGGAGAGGCAGAGAGGAAATTTTAAAAGGAAATGGATCAGAGGATGGAAGAGAAGGGGTAATGGTGGAGAAAAATACCAATAGTCAAAGGCAGAGAGTGCAAAGAAAGGAGTCACCACAAAGGAGGAGTTATGACCGCTGTCGTGATTAGTTCTGTTTTTAGCCCCGCAGAGGTGCAGGTCAATATTCACTGCCTTGTGTGTGTGTGTGTGTGTGTGTGTGTGTGTGTGTGTGTGTGTGTGTGCGTGCGTGCGTGCATGCGTCCGTGTGTGTTGCATGGGGAGGTATTTGTCTTTTTTTATGTGGGGGCCCGGAACCATAGAAAACTAGCACTATCATTATACTACTGAGCTGGCTGACATCACTGCAGTTAACCTGAACACTGTATACACACATGCACACGCACTCTCTCTCTCACCCACTCACACACCTTGTACATCACACAGTCTGTTGCCCTCAAAACCAGACCATGTGGTTGATTCTTGAAATATGTTTCAAAAGTCCGCATTTTAACCTGTAATCACGCTTTCTATTTATATAATGTGTATATATATATATATATATATATATATAATGGTATTCTGATATATTATGCTTATTTGTGTGTGCTATTTTGTTTGTAATCTTTTGTTTTCTTTATTGCTTGATAGGAAAGCATGCACTTTTGTGTTATTTTATAAACAAATGACTAAACTCCATGTGAACCCATTTTTAAAATAAAAAATAAAAAAAACACATGAAGCCATCTGAAACATTTCTCTCTGTATTTAATTCAGACACTAAAAGTTCTCAGACATTTTATATTTCAGACCAAATGCAAACCTGTGTTCTATTTTCTATAAAGTAAAGCAAAATCCACTCAAAGAGCTTTTTCCTTCACGTATTTCAGGTCAGAGCTGATGCTGTTTAGCTTGGATATTAGCTCTACCTTTGATCCAGCCAAACTTATGCATCTCTGAGTGATTCGACGCCTACCTGCTACAGCTTCACCGCTCTCCTTACACCTGACTCGGAATGACTCACTGTCGTTATCTTACTCTCACATCACATTGTCTAGGGACAACTAGGGAAGGAGACGGGGGTGTGTGTGTGTTCTTGTACTTGTTCAACAGCGTTTGGTTGTACAAATTGTGAATGGAAGTCAAATGGAAGCCATGAAAAGGGTAGCTGTCTGTGTGTGTGTGAGATCTTGTATTTGTGGCTTTGTGAGGACCAAAAACTGTATAATACCATACGTGGTGAGGATATTTTGGCTGGACCTGACATCTTTAAATGGCTTTTTAGGTGTTTAAGACCTGGTGTTAGGGTTAGAATTAGGATTAGGGTTAGGCATTTAGTTGTGATGGTTAAGGTTAGGGACGAGGGAATCTAATAAATCTATGAGGGTCCTCACTACCTCACTATGAATGAAGTGCAAATGTTTGTGCTTGTGTGCTCTCCCAAATATATTATTGCATGTCATCGTGCACATACTTTCTCTGAACGGCTCACCTGAACACAACCAGTGGCTACAAGGAAAATGGATTTGTGTGTGTGTGGCGTTTTTACAGCAGTCACCTGATGTGTGTGTGTGTGTGTGTGTCCACATCATAACTTCAATATTACGAGAAATCACACTGAGCACTAACACAGCCCCGCAGTCTCTCTGAGGCTTTAAAATAGCTTGGATCTTACCATTTAATGGTACAACAACTATAATATATTCATTGATAGTTGTTTAGTAGGGATTTAGCCTTAAACCTTTCATTGTCGTTGCGTGCGCTGGTCGGTCTGACTGAGGCTCAGCCTATTGTTGGGACAAGGTCAATCTGATTGTTTAAAAGGTCAGACTCAGAAAATTCAAGCATCACTAATATTCACGTTGGGCCAGAATGAATGAAAATTTACAATCTTCATTGTAAATTAGGTTATGTTACATTTTGTTGTTTATTTTATTTGTCCTGCTGTGAAAAGAACCACAATCAAGAGTCTAGAGAGGTATATAAGTATATTTATATTTTTAAGGCTTACAGGAAAGGGTCTACCTAAATTTACTTCCTTATTTTAAACATGATTTACACATTTTATTACACATCTAGCTATGGATAAGTCATTCGGTTGTTGCTTGAATTATAGTTAATACATTTTAATTCTTTATAACCAAGGTGAACAATGTCAGTCTCGGCCATTGACACCAATCAACCCTCCCCCATTTCCAGTGACCACCCCTCCTCCTGCGCCATAATATTCACGTACACTCATAAATATACATACACACACACACACACACATATGCAGCCGTGTCCCGCCTGGTGCTTCTGTCGCGTCACATCGACCAGCGGGCTGGGACCATGCACCTTGACCTCTAACCCCTAACCTGTGACCTCTGTTGTCTGCCTCTGTATGGGCTTTGTATGTGTGTGTCTGTCTGTCTGTGTATATGTATGTGTTTCTAGGGGACATGAAGCAGCTGCTGGTCTGGATCCAACGGAACCTGCTGAAGGAGCGGCCTGAACTCTTTGTTCAAGGAGACTCTGTGTAAGTGTGTGTGTGTGCGTGTGTGTGTGCGCGCGCTCTTGACACACACTTGACAACACAACCTTGAAGAATATACAGTATTATACAGAGATATGACTGCGACCCTGGATCATACCTGCTCTCTAAGAGGAGCTTTCAGCACGCTGGCAGATTTGAAAAATGCAATGGAACCAGAATGTGAAGCATTTTTTTGGCCTGCAGTTAAAAAACTGCTGAAATGCTGAGAGAGAGAGAGAGCGGGCAAAGAAAATATCAAGGCTTCAATTTAGAGGTTTCGGTGAGGTGATTACCTGGGTATTCATATGGGTGTTCACGTGAGCTTGTGTGTTTTAACGCACATGTGTGTAGCGTGTGTGTTTGGTTCCAGTGCTCATAGCAGTCTTATAGGGCTGCCTGACTTTTACAGCTGCCTTTGTGCTGGACTATTTATAGCACCACCTAAACAACGAATAGAGAAAAAGCTGGGCTACCTCTACCCCTTATAGATTAGACGTGTGTGTGTGTGACAGCGCACACTTTGTTTTTAAGCAAAGCATCATAATGTTTCTTCACTGTCTTTGAAAAAGACCTCATGGTGCTGTGTGGGATTAGTTTACCATGTCAAATATTCTTTCTTTTGTTCTGTTTCAGTCCAGTGTGTGTGTGTGTGTGTGTGTGTGCGTGTTCGCTTGTGCGGAAGCGTTTGTTCTCACAGGCTCCTCTCTCTCTCTTGTTGCCCTTTCTCATTGACGTCATAGAGCGTGTAGAAGGTGGAAAGACGCTTGTTTGAACCAAACACGAGGCAACCGTATCAGTTTTAGCATCATCTCACCCTGCACACTAGCTAAACAAAAGGGGGGAAAAAAAAAGATAAACACACATTGTTAAGAAGACTGCACCAGAGGTGTCTGTTGTTACCCTCCGCCATTATCCCCATTACCCTTTTTGAAGGGTGGTGATTTTTTTAAGCTACATGTGTAGGTTATTTTTGGTCTCCCATTAATTCACAGTGACAGTTATTTATTTTCTTTCTTTCTTTCTTTCTTTCTTTCTTTCTTTCTTTTTCACTCTTCATTATGGCAAGTCGTTTTTAGGAATAACAGAATGAGGGAAATAGTAACAGATAATGCAAAATTGAAGTATATTTGGAAAAGAATAAAGACATGCAGTCACTTTTCATTTTATTTTATTTATTTATTTAACATTTATTATCATGACTATATTAGTGATTGCCCTCAAACATAATGTCATATTTATCGTCAGAATTTATATAGTGATTAATTAAGACATTTGATTTTTTTTATTTTATTTTCTGGAGACAATTTTCTATAAATTGTTTGGGGGGAAAAGTAAATAAAATTTGGGGTTGTTTTTTTTTTTTTTTTTTGTCTGTGAAAAATTATACGCAACCAAAAAAAAAATGCTGAATAAATTGTAAATGGTAAGAATTAGCAGGAATGTATTGCGATTTTTGAAGTTGAAAGGCTTACATTGTGTGACTAAATGAAAAGGTCTTTATTGATTGTTAAACATTCAACATTTTAACTAAACTAACAAAACAAATCTCTTAAAATTAGTTATTAATTCATTTGATTAATTTATGTAGATAGATGGATATTGTGTGTGTGTGTGTGTGTGTGTGTGTGTGTGTGTGTGTGTGTGTGTGTGTGTGTGTGTGTGTGTGTTACCACTGGGAAAAGCATCTGACTCATAATGGTGTTTTTCCCACAGGAGACCTGGGATTCTGGTGCTTATCAATGATGCAGACTGGGAACTAATGGTGAGCACTGTGAGCCATGTTCACTGTCATCAGACTGTGTGTGTGTGTGTGTGTGTGTGTGTGTGTCTGCGTGAGGCAAACATAATAATTTCATGTTGAGTTTTAAACCACAGTCTGTCCTCTCTTTTCAGTGTGCACTATTACCGTGTTTACTGTTTGGAGATTATGCACAGCAGTGTTTGTCTCAATCCTGTGTGCATAGATCACCATAACTATTCAAAATGCTTGTGTGAACATTTGAATCAGGAAGAGGAAGAGTGTTTATGTGTGTGTGAAGGTTAGCCTATAGTGTATGGTCACTGGTGCTGAGATAGTTCATTTTCTCTGAGTCATTTAATGTTTTCTCTAATGCAGAAGCAGCTGCAAGACCGGTTTGTCCTTGGGGCCTCATATCTGAACATATATTTACATGCACAGACAGTCTGAATGCTTCAATTTGAATCCATTGATTCAATTACAAGAGTCGACACAGGATGTAAATGAAACGAAAAGTTTGTTATTGATCGGTCCCCAAAGGGAACATAGGAGTAATGCTCATATTTGTATTGGTAAACACACATATCTCTCTTTTGACTTGTGCAGATGTTTGAATATTGAAGGTTTTGTGTGTTTTCTAATCCTCAGGGGGAGCTGGATTACCAACTGCAAGACCAAGACAACATTGTTTTCATTTCTACCCTTCATGGAGGATAGAAAATACGTGGGGGATGTAAACATACCCTTGACATTTCTCTAACTACCTTTTCTCCGCACCCTCTGCTCTCAGTCTCTCCCCCCCCCCACACACATACCAACAACACATAACCCACTGGGAATCTGTGAACCTGCAACGGGACGACTGAAGTGATGGATGTCCATTTCTTGGAAAGACTGGAAATTCAGATGGATAAAGAGAAAATTGTAAAGGTGCATGGTGAGAACGTAAGCTGAGGATCTATTTGTAATGACCAACTGTTTTTGTTTTTTTTTCCTGGGGGGGGGGGGTCATATTAGACAGGCTGAAGGAGCAGCCATTTAAAGCTCCAGTCAGCAGATTGGAGTGCACAAACTACCAGCGTGAATAAAAAAGGCACAACAGCTTAATTCTAACATTTAAAAAAATCCTTTACAGTCAAATAAATATTTAAGTATAATAGAAATAAAATATTATGGTAATTATATCCAAATATGACTCATTTTTGTTATTTTATTGTGATTAAATGTATGTTGGCATGCCATAAGCCAAATATAGATGATTCACAGGTGAAGTTACCATGCTAAACACCTTAGCATGTCATTATATACATTATTATAGTGTTTTGTTAACAGTTATTAAATGTTATATTGGGTTTATAAATTTATATGATAAAATGTTGCCAATGACATTTTTTTATTTTAATTATTTTTATTTTTATTATTATTTTGTTTGTTTGGTTTATATTTGAAAATAAGTTTTTCTCGTAAAAAAAAGATTAAAACTTGGGTTTTTTCTTAAGTAACTGTCCCTCATCTTTTTGTATACTATAACTTATTAAAATACAAAACGATAGTTTGTAGAATTATGATAAATCAAATGAGCTTCTTTTAAAAGATGTAAGATGATTGATTTATTTCTTCCTCAATTCATTTAAAATGATACATATTAAGCAATAAAATGCCAGAATTACCTTTTTTTATTTTCATTTCTAAGAATTTTGACAATTTAATTTCTACTGCTGTGTGTTAAATATTAATATTAGGATTTTTTTTGAAAGTGTGCAAGCATCTCTGTCCCCATAAAGTCCAGGCCTACAACCAAACGCCATTTTACATCTGCAGCATCGGTCATCTGTGTTATCACACTGCAGGTTTAGGCTAATTATTCGACACTTTTTTTTGGGTGGGGGGGGAGAGATTTTTACTTCACAGCTCCACTCAGATGGAATATTCCTAGCACTGAAGAGGAGGAGGGGGGGGGCGGGGAGTACAGAAGGACCACTGCGGGAGGTCGAGGTCCAGCCTCCGGGCTGTCCTACTCTGAACGCCCGGGGCAACCTTAAACCTTTTCTCGGTTGCAGAGTCCGATTTGCAACGGGAAACCGACCGATAATGGCCGGTAGAAAGGAAATGCAAATGAGGGTTGTGAGGGGGTTAGAGAGGCGAAAGTGTGTGTGTGTGTGTGTGTGTGTGTGTGCGTGCGTGTGTGTGTGTGTGTGTGTGTGTGCGTGTGTGTGTGTGCGCGCAGGCTTGGTGCCTCTTCCTGCATGGCCACCATTTAAATATGCATCTTTTTTGTCCCAATTATATGGGTTAAATGTTCAGAAAATTTAAGTTTTTGTTGCTATTTTTTTTCCTATACTGATTTTAAAGGTTACATTATGCAACAGAAGTCAGTGTGATTTTTGTGCCCAGCAGGTTAACCCAATATTGTTTGCTCCATTTCTGTTTTTGTCACATGCATGTAGGTTATAAACTGGTTACATGAGGTTTATCCATAGGTCCTGCAGTGCCTGGATTATGACCCGTTACTGGATTATCACCAGGGTCTGGACTATCACCTGGCTCAGCGTCTGGACCTGTCCTCACCGTCACAGCACACGCGTATTACGACCCTGAACTGTGGGAATAAAACGCGCCTGTGATCTCCAGTCTGAGGTAAACAGCCATAAAGTAAACAGCAGCCAATAAAAATAAAGCACTAGACTATGATTATACATAATAGCTTAGTGCATCAGGCTGACAGTATCAGGCTGTACAGTATATGCAAGTTTATTTTCATCTATCATTTATTCAAAAGTACAGTTTTTAGCCCTATTGTTTCGTTACAGTGGCTTAATCCCAACCGTCATTAACTGGATTTTCTTTTGTGCATCATCTCTTGGGCTGAGATTATTCACTTAAAAATAAAATAGTTGGTTTATTGGTACTATTTTAACGCTTAAAACCAATATTTGCGACGTTTACTCTCCGTTGTGTTTTTGATGTTGCCCTCACGGGCTCCCATAATTCCCTGCAGCGAATCTAGACACTCCAGTCTTGTTACAGTGAAGGGAAAAGCAGTAAAGCTACAATTGGGCAGGAATACGATTTTAAATTACTGCTAAAACCAGACTTTTTTGTCATGTTGGGGGGGGGGGGCTCTCATTTGGAGGGTTTTTGCATTTATCGTCGTTATCAAAATCTTGCAGGACTCTTGTTATACTGTAAAACCACAACCTGGTGGTTATTTTTCTTTTTTTTCCATTGTTCTTTTGTTGTTTTGCTTAGAAAAAATAAAACAAAAGCACGTGCACAATGATTGTGCAGAACAGGAGGTCATATGGACTGTTAAAATAACTTATATATATATATGTGTGTGTGTGTGTGTGTGTGTGTGTGTGTGTGTGTGTGTAGTAATTTAGAGGATAATTTAAAACGACCAGATACAATTAAAAAAAAAAAGACGAGTCCATTGGACACAAATACTTCTACACAAGTGCAGACATGAGGCACTAATCCACGGATTTAAGAAAGGTTAAGCTTTCATGTTGATCACAACACACGCTGCCTGTAAATGTGTGTGTAGTGTAATGTTTTAAACTGAACCAAAAAAATGCATTTAAAAAAATTTAACATAAATTTGTTTCGGATGTGAAGTTTTTGTAACAGACTTTAGCCGTAAAAACTTGTTTTGTTCTACTATTATTCGATTAATATTTGTGTCAGCTATGTTATTAAGTGAAAAATATATATTTTGTCCTATTTGCAGGTGGTAAAATATCTCTTTTTTAAAAAATAATAAATTAAATATATATATATATATATATTTTTTTTTTTAAAAGCATGAAAAATACTTGTCACGGTGCCGGCGATTGATGAATTTATTGAGGCCTCTGTGGTGAAGTGTTCTGCTGCAGGACCTGCATTCAAAATATGAAGATAAATTATTAGAAATTATCCAGAAAAGCACTTGGTCAGTAGATTAAACTTGGAACGAAAAAATGGCCACACTTTAGTTGAATCTGCCTCCTTCGTTTGTTTGAACCCTCCCTGTATCTGATGACATAACATGGGCCAGGCTTTTTTTTTTTTTTTTTTTTTTGCATCTGCGCTGCGTGCGCGTGAGCTCTCAGCTTAGTGCTTCCTACTGTTTGCCAAACACAGTCGATACATCGATGCATGCAGTCGATACTTGCCATTTAAAACAAACAGTCTTCATTAGATCTTCGACAAAGTGTAAATACCAATCGGGCCATCCACGACGCACACGAAACCACGCAGGAAAAACACATTACATGAGGCAGAGTGAGGTTTCCTCCACTTTATTGGTCCAGACCCGCGTCTTCTTTCATTTTCCACCCCCCTTTTTCGGTTACATTCCCCCTCTGTAACATGCAAATGATGATGTGCATCTTACCTGAAATGAGACAGTTAGAAAACACAACGAGACTTAAAGGCCTTACAACGGTCGTCTTTGTGGTTTTTGGAGTGGAGGCCCACACCACGTCCCTTTTTCTCTTCATGTGTGGCGTTTTGCCAACAAACACAGCAGTGATGAATGTGAGTCTGCAGCAACAGATGTCCATACACAATTCTTGGGGTTGAATTTGAGTTTACTCAAGAATTGCGTTTGGACAATCAGCCGCTAGAGACTCTTTATAATATCTGCCAAGAATCCTTTTTTTTTTTTTTTTTTTTTTTTTTTAAAAAGGGAAGGAATTAAACATTTGATTATATTAAATCACAAGTGAGTGCGCGCAGTAAATGCATACAGGCCCATGGGTGCACCTGCTCCGCCTGCCTGTAAATGATCCTTGACAGTCTTTATACTGAGAACACTTTCCTTTTCTCTTTCTCTTCTCCAAAGATGTGCAGTTGCAACACTGTGCATTATTTCTGACATCCTCTCTGCCTCAGCATTGCCTCTTGTATTCTTTTGGATAAAAAAAAAAATATCAGCTTTCTCCACTAAAAACTGAGCTCTTGCATCAGTTGTCGACATAGTCTAGTTTGTTTCAGAGGATATAAAAAAAAATAGCCTGTAGTGCAACTTTCCTACATGTCACATAAGTTTGATTGATCACCATTAAAAGACATTGCGTGGGGTATTTTTGCAGCTCTTTGATAATCGTGCCAAACATGCATTGTTGCTGTCACAACAATCACTTTACGACTTTTACTATTGCTCCTTTGGAAGCAAATGCACTTCACTTTCTCTCACAGCTCCATTTCTTTACACTGGTTGCTACAGTTGTAAAGTTAACCAAGTGTGCACTCATCCCTGGGGCCTTAAGATGGCTGAATGGCCCAGTGCATCTTCAGTAAAATGTCATCCCCTCTTAGTTCACCGGGGCCCTTTCTTTGAAAATGTGTCAGAAATGCGTTCAAATACAGAAATAAAAGATTTCAACTTGACTCTTTTTCGCCCTTCATTGAGAAATGCCAGGAAAACGTCATTTCTGCACCTGATGTGTTCTGTCATCGATCTACAGAGGAAAACACTATTCACTTCTGGAGCCACAGATGCACATGCACTGCCTTTCCACGAATGTTTAACACGAACACACACACATACACAAATCCCTTCCTATGTGAAGAAGGAAAAAAAAACTTGGAGCCCTCCGTTGCTGAGAAAATACAGAAAAAAGGGGGGAAAGGAAACCCCTTATTTCCCCGTCGGTGCGTCCTTGGTTCATTTCCCACGAAAAGCGTTTTCTCCCTCTGGAACTCTGCGTCCAAATGCCCCACAGCGAGCAGCGTCAGGAGGATGGTGGCCACAGAAATGGAATAAGAGGCTGAAGGAGCAGGAGACACTCCTGACAGACGGTCCTGCCTTCCCCCTGCATCCTTCCTTCCTTCGCGGGTCTCTCGGACTGACTGACTGACCGACTGGATAGATGCATCTCTGCCCTCCTGCCTTTTTCCTTTTACGCTGCTCCAACAATAAACGACGCGTCCGCGACGCAAGGCGGAGTGAGGAGTGGAGAGGCTCCTCGCTTGGTACTGAATTTGAATAACACCACGGGGTGATAAATGTCCATTGTACTGCTTAAGTAATGAATCTCCGCTGTCCTCTGTGTTACGCACACACACACACACACACACAGACACACACACACGCCAGCAGCTGCGATGAGGGACCAGCAGCTCCTCTTAAAGACACAACAGCCCCATTTTCTACCCAAAAAGAGATTACAATCCCGACACTGTTTACTCTCTGACCGCACTGCATGACGTTTAGTGTTTCTCTTGTGCCCGCTCTCTTGTGTGAGCAAACTATAGTGCAACGGCGTAACCAGGCACTTGGGGCATAAAGCGGTACCTTACAGCGCCATGTGCAGCCATTCTGCCGCAGAAAAGGGGCAGCCCACTTACTGTAGGCCTCTGTGCCAACTCAGAGTTGCGCGAGGTGACATGAAATGAGAGGCTTATTATGATGATGGTCATGTGACAGTGGGGTTCATGAAGGCGACAGACACCGGTGCTGTCTTATGATAAGACCCCTTACAGAGCTGCACTGTTTCGTTTGCATAGGCTTTTTTTTTTCTTTTTTTTTTTTGTATGTCATGCAATGGATTCAAATTGCGTTGCACATTGTAGCTTTATTCGTTTCAAAATGTCAAGGTTAAGTCTCAGCTCTGGGGCGCATCTACAGATACAGTGATTCATGGGATTAAACGGAGTGTTTGTACAAGTATTAAAACAGAAGTATGGTGGGGACATTTCTGTATGAATTAGTCTGACACAGTGAAAAATCCTATCCACAGATTTGGCAAATATGATGTTCATGCGTAAAATTGTTTAGTAGGAATGCCACATATGTGTTGCTGTAATTAAGAGAGAGAGAGAGATTTAGAAGAAGTCTACTCTAAGAATGGAAACAGGAATCTGGACTAAACCCATCCTCATGTCTTGCACATCAGCACTTGTGAATGCTGCGTTTGCGCTGCAGCTTTTTGA
Source organism: Brachirus orientalis (assembly GCA_016785285.1). NCBI lineage: Eukaryota > Metazoa > Chordata > Actinopteri > Pleuronectiformes > Soleidae > Brachirus > Brachirus orientalis. The sequence continues at coordinate 11,348,796 of JAFBJR010000905.1, forward strand.
TGCTCACAAACGTCACTCCCTCACTCTCTCCCTTTCTCTCTCTCTCTCTACAGCTCTCCCTCTCCCTCACTAATAAATCATCCTGACTGATCCCGCCCCAGGCGCAGGGGGTCCTCCTCTTTAAAGCTCAATCCGTTTTTCCCTTTTCATGCCTGTGAAGAAGTTAACCTCTCCTGATCCACAGGGCCAGAGCCTCTCTCAGCCTCAGCCAGTACTTCATTCATTGCTCTTTTTTTTTGAGTGGTGAAAAACAAACCCCTCCATTTTCACTCCTCTCTTCCTCTCTTCCTCTCTTTCTCTGCCTTTTTATGCCCTGAAGGCGGGAAAACCAGCTGGTCAGAAGTCAAGAGGCTCCACTTTCACTCTCACCTTGACACCCCTCACTTATAGCTCGGACACTTGTGGACAAGTGCCGCCGTGCAGAGATCTTTTTTCTAAAACTCATGACCTCACAGAACATGTATTGTTAAGCTCACGGTGGAAATTTTAAAGAGTGTGTTGCTCTTTGACCTGCAACGGTCACCAATATCTGCAGTGACGGCTCTTTAAATATTTGCACATGCAGTATATTACCTTTGCAGCACATTAGTTTGAGCATAAGAGATATGTTGAAATCTAAAAAATAGTTTCCAGACTGGGGATTCTTACAATATTCTTAAAGTGAGCTTACAACACATTTAAGGTTATAGTGCATAACTTTTAAATATAAAGAAAAGTCAGTTATATTCAAACCATAATCAACTGAGTTCAAGCTACGTGGAATAAACCAGATCAGATCCACATCACTCTCTTTGTATAGTGGTGTTGAGATTTTGTGCTGCATACAGGAAGTGATATGTTTTATGTCAAGACAAATGACAACAACAACAACATTTCTGTTAGAACACTCTTTAGAGCAGGGGTGTCAGACTCATTTTAGTTCAGGGGCCACATACAGTGCAATTTGATGTCGAGTGCATGGGCCATACCAGAAAAATAATATAACCTACTAATAACCTATAAACAACAAGAAGCCAAACGTTTCCCTTTGTTTTACATTTAATTAAGTCTCGTTTTACAAAATATTATGAACATTATGGCATTTCTTGAAAAAATAATTGCAATTTCAACAATGTTATGTTTATATATTATTAAGTTTAACATTGACACATGTACATTAGTGATAGATTATAGATCACAGTGGATCTACAAAGGCACTAAACATTTAGTCACAGGTATATGGAACTGAAAAATATCATATTTCACATTATGATTAGATTCTAATCACAAATTCACCCTTTGGGCTGGATTGGACCCTCTGGTGGGCAGGTTCTGGCCCGCTGGCCATACGTTTGACACCCCTGCTTTAGAGTATGAGTGGCAACACAAAGTAGCGCCCACAAAAACGTTCATTAATGCCTGTTGCCCCTGCACTGCCACTGTATACAAATAAACGCTCCCTCAGTCAGGTCTGATAGTATTGCTTGACCGAGCCCGTTCTACTGATGAAGGACACAACATACTAATAATGTTGCATCGTTTCTGGCTGTAAAATAACATCAACAAAGTCAGTAACTAGAAGTTACACACTGCAGCTTTAAATATATTGTATATTGTAAAGATCATAGACCTTTGCAACAGAATTCTCTCTCTCTTGATCTGTAACCGTCACCTGTGTCAGACAAAAAATGATTGACAGCTGAGTCAAGTGTTGCACTTTTTTTTTTTTTTCCAGTACTACCAACTCCTGTCTGGAGATGAGCAGTGACTTGGAATGTAAACGTTGGTGAATATTATGAGTTACAAAATATCTACTGCAAATTTGTCCCTTCAAATTTAAATTGTTGTGTGTAGCTGAGGGGAAACTCTTGTGTATTTGATTTCAGCTCTGGCTATCATAATTGTCTTGGATGAAAAAAAAAACAAGAATTATAATGATAAAAAGCAAAACAAATACAGAATGTTAACTCTGTGTCACTATCTTCATTTATCCACTTGAAGGCCCCTTTAGCTCCGTCGCTTTCATGTTGGCTGTTAGTCTTGGTGGTGTATAGTAGGGCTATGTGTGTGTACACACAAAAACAGTAGGGAACCGCTGCACTCGACGCGGGGGCCACTCTGCTTCCCCCCATTCACAAATCAATGTTTAACCCGGTGGCTAAAAGGCCTGGCAGGGGAGAGGGAGGCCCAGTCGGCAGGGTGGGCTATGAAACCATGATGCTGAGAGATGGAGAGGAGAGAGAGGACAAAGGGAACAGGGGAATCCTTAAAATAAACCTCCTCTGGTGAAGGCATCTCCTCCCTGCTGCTAGGGCACAGCTACCGATGAAGGAGAGCCAAGTGGAGAGGTTAGTGAGCGAAGCAGAGCTGTGGCAGCGAATGTCACCCAAATTTATAGTGGGAAGGGTGTTTAGGCAAGACAGGGCAGAGAGTCAAATGGACAAAGAGCTAAACTGGGAGGAGAGTTTCACAACAGGCTCAGTGGAGCCACAACAGTCGTCCTCTCCATGCATTTACCTGCTAATGTGCCGTCTTTTCTTACATTAAAAAAAAAGGAACTTTATAGAGGAACAGCAGAATGCAGTTAGCATTGAGCTCTTGTTCGTCTGTTTGGGCTGCTCTTGCAATATTTAGTGAAGCAAATGCTAGAGATAGGGTGAGAAATAATGATGCAGAACCAGCAGCATTAAAGGAGACAGGCAGCCAATCCAAGAAAGCAATTACAGAAGTGCTGTACAAGTCTTAAGGCCATGACAACACAAGAGGGACGATTCTAGCTTTGAGTAGAAATGAACTCTGTCACCGACCTTCTGATATGAAGATGTTTTTTTTTTCTTTTTAAAAATGTCTTTTTTGTATCTGCGTTGCCAGGCTACGGTGTTTCTTTGATAAGTTTGATGAGATTCTGAGGATAAATCTCATGTCTGCACTTATTTCAGCATACACTAAAAATCAATCATGTGACTGAAGCAAGTGAAAGCACACTGCAAACATACGTGTGTGTGTGTGTGAACATTTTAAGCTTTAAAATGTGAGAAGTTGACTCATTAGAGATTACAGGTGTAAACTTGATGAAGGGCTGGATTGGAAAGTAAGAAAAGAATCTCCATCTGGCATAATAGCTGAGATTAAAAGATTAAAGGAATGTGTGAGTGTGTCCAGCTACTCTCTCAGACCAATGCACACACACACACACACACACACAGATTCACACTCCTTCCCCCAAGCACGCTGCTGCCTAAACATCCCCCAGAATTCTTTGACAATAGCTGCGCTGTTGCTTGGCAACGAGGCGACGGACAGCGCCATCCAGGGAGTAAGGGAGAAGATGAGAAGCAGAGAAGTCTCCACTCATCTCACCATTACTTTGTAGAAATCTTGGGCCATGAATAAGTGCAGAAAGCCCTGTAACTTGTCACTGTTTATCAGTGTTTGCAAGATGAAAAGAAAAATCAACCTTTGAATAAATGGGCAAAGCTTGAAATGTCTTTTGAAATGGGAGTCTGGCCTGCATTTGAAATAGCAAATCTAGACTAATAAGACTAAGCGAGCATCTCATAATGATAATTTCAATATTTCACTATAAATATTTACTATTTGTCGGCATAAAAACCAGAAACAAAAAACCCTATGTTTAGTTGGCAATTTTCAAGTCTAATATAAATATCCTACAAAATTAAAAAGCTATTTTAAAAACCAGCATTTTGATGATGATAATGTATTTTATATTCATAAGAACTAATAATGCAGACATGCCTGTATAACTCTCATGGTTTCCATCATTACCAGACCATTCTGCCTGAGCAAATATTTCTATCTGTGTTAAGTTGGTGCCACAAGTTATTATTTTTTCAAGCAATTCTGTTTCAGTGTCTGAGTCAAAAAAAAAAGAGACCAACAACAGCCTATAATTACCTTTATCAATTTACCCACGAGGCTGTTGGCAATACAACATTTTATTTAGAGCTTCTCACAGGAAAACAATCACGGTCTTGACTTATACAATCTGATCTGCAAAAATGCTGTAATAATGAAAAGTGTTCTTTTTTGGATAATCATATTGTAAATCTAAACCCTTAAACCTGCCAGAAATACAGGTAATAAAATGACTCGATTTCTAAATATTTCACTCGATTTAACTCTTAATCATATCTCAAGTTTTTTTTTTTTTTTTTTTATCGTAATATTCATTTTAAAACACCTTCTCCTCAGCAACATACTGAACAGACCACATTCATAGGAACAACAGCTTTCCATTCACACTGCTATGGCAGTTAAAGTTAATAAACTTCAGTTTTAAGGTGTTTAATCAGCTCAGGTGAGCAAAACTTATTTATATAGTACCTTTTGAGACACAAGTACATTGTACTTAATGGTTTCAGACACAGAAAATACAAATACAAGACACACAATGTATAGACAGAATTAAAATCGATGCGGATTATCAGAGTTGTTGAAAAGCCAGTCTGTAGAAGTAATCTTTAAAGACGAAGAAGAAGAAGGGAGGGACAGGAAGTGGCAAAAAAGAGAAGGTAGCCATGCACAATTGTGAACCTAAATAAATAAATAAACACCAGGAAGAATCAAAAAAATAATCTGAGCTGAATCACCATTTAGTGAATTATCAGCAAAACTAATCCATAGCAGTGCTGATAATCAGCTACTCTTTTTAAAGGAAGGTTTCAACAAAATAAAGAACCTCTATTAGATATGTCTTAGTGCATTTATATCTGCGGCAAAATAAACTTTTACATCACCTCGTCTGTAAAACAAAGCAGTATAAAAATAGTTTTTTTTCCGTAGCCATTGCACAATTGAATAAGTGATAGTGCACATTTTTTAATCTCATAGTCTGCTCCAGTGGTTTTGTTTTGTATTTAATAATATGTATTTTAAGTCTGGATTAGTGGAGCCTGGATTACTTTATCTTCTTTATCTTTTACCCAGTTTATAATGCTTGTGCTGTTTTTGTCAAAGGATGTCACTGTCATAAGTCTCCAAAACTAATCTACCTACACACCTATCATTTGTGTTTTGAGTATTTATATTTGTAGTCATCACTTGGCACACATAGACAACACGTAGGCACACTACATAAAAGAGTCACTAATACAGTGGCTCAACTGGGCACAGGTTTAAATGAAACATGACTCCTTCAATAGGGAAAGCATTCCACATGTAGTGATGGAGTATCGTAGACAGAGTGAAGCTGCTTCTGCTGCTGTAGCTGCTGAGTAAGAGGGTATGTGCCACAACTCGGACCCTGAGTGACAGCTATTGACCCTCCCAGCCAAAAGACGTCTCTGTGGGAACGCTATTGATTATTGCCACAGCAATAAAGGTCCCGGAAGCTTGTGAGAATGTCATGACTCTCTGCTGCCTACCAGCCCCGGACCCAATACACAAACACAAAGAAAGACAGAAACACTTGGGCTCTGACACATTGATGCATCCTAACCTACAGCCACTCATTCTCCTTCTCATGCCAACTTAAGCGTTCTGACCAGGCAAAGAAAAGATGAGAGAGTGATTGGTGGCATAGTCACTACCTTACGAGCTGGGAATTTGTGTGTGTGTGTGTGTGTGTGTGTGTGTGTGTGTGTGTGTGTGTGTGTGTGTGTGTGTGTGTGTGTGTGTGTGAATATGAATGAATAGCAGACCCCTAACAACAACAAAAAAGTGTTAATAGCTTGCTATTAAGAAAATGTTATTATAGTAATGTCATGTTACAGTATCAAGGTAATCTTGATGAAAATATTTGCAAGGCAAAAATAAAAATGACCATATAATGAAGTTACAATCCATCCTCCCTTACGTCCCACACATCTTTGTTGTTTGTTTATTAGGACTACAACAAAAGTCAACAAATGTTTAAGGTAATCTACCTAATGAAAACCTTTAGGGTTTTTTATTGGCCAGTAAGTAGCTATGTTGGAATCAATGCTTTTAAACCTAATTTGAAGTATTTTCATTCCTGCTTTGTTTTTGCCATGTGCTCACCCTGTTCTTCAAGAGCATCTGCGTACAACTTAAATAAGGACAGTCCTTAGGCACAACACTAACCTTTTCCTTCCACAAGTCAACAAAACATGTTGTCCACCGTTTAAAAGGGGGGTATTTTATCACAGAATACAAATCATACTGAGGTCTGTGGGTGTTATCGAGAATAAAATGTACAATGCTTCTCCAGATACATTTTCTTCCTCATTTTTCTATGATGTGACCACTCCATTGTCAAGAAAACCTAATTTGCCACATGGAGGCTTCACTGTCAGTTTTATGTTTTAAAAAGTGAAACAAAAACTCTCTACATGAGGTGATATTATTAGAGGTAAGAGAGATAATGTTCTTTTTCAATATGGGTGAACTGACCATTTAACTGAGTCAAATGAAGCCATGTTAAACACACCCGATGGTCAGTTGACTGCAGTCTATCCACTCTTTAAATCGGTCCTTTGCAATCTGGTTGAAACAATGCAGATTTTCTTTTGTCTTTCTTCACCCCCCCCCCCCCCCCATCCTTTCTCTTTCCTTCCTTCGACCTCCCTGTGTCTCTCATTCACACACCCCCCACACAAACGCCATCTCCACCCTTGACCTCACTGTGAAAAGTTAGTGCACCCGAGGTTGAACTCTCCCAGATCTGCTGCGGCCACAAGCGCTGGGAAAGTGCCCCTTTCACACATACATATATACGTGTGTGTGTGTGTCCGAGTGTGCGTTTGTGTGCCACTGTGGAGACGCTCGGGGTGTCATGAATAGGAGAGATTTGACCCTCAAATGCCTGACCTGTCCACACAAGTAAGGCTTTTAACCCAAGGCTGCTATTGTCAGCAATGGCGGCCTAAGTTTATTCCCAGAGCCCGCCAAAATTCATTATATACCACTTAGATTTTTTAATTTTTCCCACCCAAATCTACATGCCTCCTGTCATGTCTTATTTCCTTTTCTTATTTTCACAGCTTCTGTCCAGTCAACGTCAACTGATCTTGAATTTTCACTTGAGTTCTGAGCCGATTTAGCATTAAAGCTTAAATTCATCTTTTATATATATATATACATATATGTTTGTGTGTGTGGATATGTGTTGTTTGCATGTGTATATACTGCTGGAAATGAATGAACATTCTTACTATAATACAGATTATCAGTTTAATGATTTTGTGATAACTGGTTTGGGTTATGTTCACATGCATGTGTCATTTTCATTTATATACTGGATTTACATACTGGATGATGCATGTTATAAAACCATATCTGACAATGTTTCATAAAAACTGGCCAAAGCTGTTTAGACTTGTCTTGGTGTGATGATGGATTGAGATCTTGTGTCTTAATTTCCTCTGAAAACAAATCAGACAACAGCGGTTAAAGGAGATTCTTAAACCAGGCCCTCAGGATCCCCAGGGATCATGGCGGAGGTTCAAGGTGGTCGCCTGCAGCAAACTCTGAAGTGAACACTTGTTCTGATTCACATTGGGGAAATAAAAATAGGGAAACCTCATCAAGGAAGGGAAGACTAAATGCAAGTTACCAAGTCACAATTTATTGATCTATTTACATCTGTCCAACAGTGAACCTGTCATTTTCCTCGTCCTTTCCTCAGCAGGGGCCTCTCTGATACCCAGGCATCCCAAACATATTTGACCTTTTTGCATATTTAGGAGTCAATCTGTGTTTTCTTGGCTCATTACTGACCAATTAGGCAGCGCCAAAACCTACACTATAACTCATCTTCTCATTAGGCCAATCAAGGCAGTGAGGCTTTAAATCATAACACCAGAGAGCATGCGGAAAATTACAGAATACATGTTGTGTTTAATTATTTGTGATCAGCTCGTAATTACCAGAAATCCTCTCGTGCTGTTTACGAGGTCCACTGATTCGATGATCAGTCCCCGTCTTTGAAGTTGCTCTACTATAAATGTGAAGAATGTAAAAAAATCCTCACCTAAACATCACTTCATACTAATATATCTTTATATTCCAGTGTGAATAACTTCAACTTGTGGTAAAAGACTTATTCAGGTACTTTTCCCAAGGCAAAAAGAAGTTACAACATAACCTCTCCCAAGAAAAAATAGGTATTATAAATTACAGTCTTGTCTTAAGATGCAATCAGCAAAATGTACTTTTATTCCTGGACCGTAAATAATCTATAACATTTTATTAAATGGATCAATAATTGTAAAGACAAACATTGGTTAGTGCATAGAAATGTTACACAGATTTTTACTGTTTTTATTGGCGAATTTGAATTAATTTATTTATTCGATGTGTGTGTGTGTGTGAGAGAGAGAGAGAGAGATTGAGAAAGAGACCATATAATTGTGATTACTACAAAAACCATTATGGTCAAGGGCCTCAGACACACACACACATTCTTGTACATCATTCTTGACAGGACACTCATAGACATAATAATCATAGACATCATAAATTCCCTAGCCCCTTCATCTTCACCAACACAACTAAATGCCTAATGCTAATCATTAACCTAAACCTAATTCAAAGTCTCAACCCATAAACAGCCATTTTAGGATTTCACAAAATGTCCTCACTTCTTGTGGATTGTAGGTTTTTTTTTTTTTGTCCTCACAAAGATATATGTGTGCGCGCACTCACACACACACACCCATGCACACACTGGTTTCCATGACTTCAGAGGGCATTGCATTGACTAAAGAGTATTTTACTGGAGACTTACTCTAACCTTAACCATAATTACTAGTGCCCTAACCCTAACATTGACCCTAACCTTAACATAATCTCAGCCTAACTTGTAATAAAATGTAATAATTAACATTATGGGGACTTGAATTTTGTCCCCATAAGGAAGACAAGTCCCCATAATGTGACTGTGTAAACAGACTTAAGTCCCCACAACATAGGGAATACCAGGTGCACACACGCACACACTAACATGGGCCTTCTCTTAGATCAACCCCGCCCCCTGCTGGTCAACACACAGTGCGACAACACAGGATCCACATTTACCCCACATGTAGTATAATTCATCATCCTGCACACCAAATGGATTACACTTGCTTAATGTGCAAAAGTGTGTTTTGTTCTTTTTGTTTTATTTTTTTGTCTGATCGTTCCATTTTCTCGCAATATACATATTTTTATTGTTTAAATGTTTTTTGTAAAGAATAAAAATGATACACCATTGTCACCATTGTCACCATTGTCTCATGCCGTGGCCACAATATGTGTTTACAGGATTTTTTAAATGGAAGTTAGTTAGTTAGTCAGTCAGTCAGTCAGTTAGAAAATAAGTAAAAATAAAAAAATGTCTTCACTTTCCTCCATTTCCTCTACAGGAGACCATGACTTTGGTATGTGATCAGTTGGATTGGATTTAAATGATGAAAAAAAAAAAGTTTTTAATGAATAGTAATAATGAAAAAAGTCAGTTTTTTTATATTTGATACTGTCACTATTGTTAAATTTCGGTATGTGATTAAATGAATTATTTAAATCGCAAAACATTAAGGTTTTTATGAAGAATATTTTTTATATATGTGTGTGTGTGTTGCTGAAGCAGCTGGGATTTATGATTATTATTTTTATTTTTTAACTTGTTTTTGATGTGATGACCAGGTGACCAAGTTTTTTTTAGATGCTTTTGAAAAAAACTACAGTGTGGCCAAATCACGCCTTCATCTCTGGATCCAGACTTGTTTTCTTTCTTTTTTTCCTTTTTGTGAGTCGTACGCGTAAAGCGGAAGTCGGAACTGAATCCCCAGTCAGTGTTTGGGGGTTGAAACTTTTGGGAAAGCCCTTTCCTCTTCTTCTCTTCGGGCTGCTGACGCGTACAGCTGCAGCTGAGCCGTTAACTCTGTCTCGCTGTCTCTCTTTCACCATGTTGCTCCGCTCTCTGCTCTTTGCGGCCTTGCTTTCCCGGGTCGGCTGTTACTTTTCGGAGGAAAAGTATCCGGAGGAGTCGAAGGTGCAGCCTCCCACCGTGGTTCTCGCCATCATAGCCCGGAACGCCGCGCACTCCCTGCCTTACTACCTCGGCGCACTGGAGAGACTCAACTACCCCAAAGACCGCATCTCAGTGTGGTGGGTTTCCTCCTCCTGCATGCACACTGAGCAAACACGGACGCAAACACATCCTCTTTTTTTATATCCCACTGTTGCATCCGTTCAGAAGGTCAATTGCATTTAAATGAGTCTGTGAAAGCAACAGCTCCCCCTCCTCCTCCTCTTCCTCCTCCTCCACAGGCTGCCTTTCACTCCAACACATTCATTTCCCTCGGTGGATTGCATGAATTAATCAGCTTTTCCAACAGTGGAATGAAATGTATCCAAAACTAAAGATAAACTAAAGAAAACTGTCCCCTGCTGTAGGGAACCTGTCATTTAAATGTATCTGTGCTCATTAATGTAAACTTTAAAGACACTGGGTCATGTGACATTGCTCAGCGTTGAATAATAATAATAATAATGTGGTAACATTAAAAATATAATGATTTTCCATGTGTTTAGGGATGGTAATAGTTTTGAAAGTGATGTGATGATTTTACATAGCATTGTCTCCAATAACTGGACACATTCTGCCATAACAGTAATGCTTTCAAAAGAAATATCCATACCATTGTTATGAATTATTATTTGATAAACGTAAGGGGGGGGGGGGTATTTAATGGATCATCCATTTAAATAAAACGGCAAAGTAAATTACTTATATCAGTGATTTAAACATTATATAAAATCTTGGGTTTTACTATAGAGAAGTTCTGGTAATTGACATACAATTAAGCATAGATCAGATTTAGAGATGTTACATATCCATATGCTACACTATATGTTACATGGCTCTATTTTATTTTATACCAGTGGTTCTCAACCCTTTTTATACTAAGCACCACCTCATTCGCTCTCTCTTCATCCTCCTCTTTCTTACATATACTTCAGACACTGGTATAGTGAAATTAGATTAAGATTAAGATTAAGATGGAGCAAGAGGTAACTCTAATTATTATTATTATTATTTGTTATTTGTTTCATTTTTTACACACTCCAGTCAAAATTTCTCAGCTCCACTCTGATCACGAAACCTGGTATATACAGTAGAACAGTATTTCTGATTTTAGGTGCCACCAGATGAAGCTTGTGTACCACTGATGGTACATGTGCCACAGTTTGAGAACCATGGATCTAGTCAGTTAAGTCTCTCCACAATCACCTCCCCAGGGCTAAAAGACTGTATATTGGAGTTCTGTTCAATATACAGTGAACAGAACTCATCACACCATCTGTTTGACTTTCATGGGTTTTGGAAAATATGTATTCATTTCACCATTTGCTTTCTCTTTGTTTAGGGCTGCCACGGATCACAACGCAGACAACACCACAGCCATGCTGAAAGAGTGGCTCACTGTCATGCAGAAATATTACCATTATGTGGAGTGGAGGCCAATGGACCAGCCCATGTAAATCCTTTTTAATACCCTTTTAAACGCAATTTTAAACGTTTTAGTTAAAGACTTTTATTACGCAATCCCTTAATTAATTGCCAACTGTTTTGATAATGGATGAACCGGCTTGAGTGTTCCATACAACCAAGAAATCCTTACTTTTAGTGTGTGGGGAAAAATGAAGACATCTGATGAATCATAATTTCGAGGTTTGGGAAACGCAGATCAACATTTTTCAACATTTTATGGCCCAAACAACTAATTGATTAATCAAGAAACTAATCGACAGACTAAACATCATGAGTTGCAGCCTTCATTTAATTTTAATGCTGATTTTGCATGTGCAGAACAAGCTAATCCTACCGCATAAACAGGTTCCCAGAAGTGGATAGTGATAATATAAAGGAAACCCCTTGATAATTGTCCAGCTCAATGTTGTCCCTGAAACATTGATGTTGCTCCTTGTGTCTTTATATTTTATAGATGCACGGTGAAAGTTGAACCTGTGAACACACCTCTATAACCCTGTAGTGCTTAGTTCTTCTGTCGGCTGCGTTCAGTCTTTGCATAATGAGGAACGGTGTGGCACGTCGCTGCTTGTTCTTGCACATTTCTCTCTGTGTGGACAGTTTCACTGAGCTGAGGAGGCCATTGGTGGAAACCACACATATTACATAGTTTTAATGGCAACCCACATATACCCGTTATTCTGGCTGTTCAGGGTCACATGGGTTGGATTCCTGGGTCAATAAAACACATATGTGAAATGATAAGACTGTGTGAATCTTTTTTTTGTTGGAGTAAATGTCACAACCCTCCATGGACTTAAGAGGTTAAAGCCATTCAACGGGTTTTGATATACTCTATCTCTCATGCTGCGTGAACACAATTAGATGTAAGTAACTGGCTTAACTTGACTCAAACTAAGAGTATTTATTAAAATGAGCCTAATTATTGTGCTGAATCTTAAATATTAAAGCAAATGTATTAAAAAAAATCAGAAGTTTTCCATTGCTCACTTTAAGAACACATGAATTCATGATAATATATATATGTTTTTTTTGTTTCTGTCTTAAGATCCTATGCAGGAGAGCTGGGTCCTAAGCACTGGCCCAACAGCAGATATGAGCATGTGATGAGGCTGAAGCAGGCAGCGCTGAACTTTGCCAGGAAACGATGGGCTGACTACATCCTGGTAGAATTTTTTTTTTCCCCCCCCAGCGGTATATGATGTGTATTATACACTATTTCTTAATTCATTTTAAGTAATTGTCCCTTGTTTCCTGCAGTTATTTCATCCATTGTCTCAAAGAGAAAAGACGCCACACTGTCTCTTTTATCGTTGTCTTATCATCCTTCACTCTATGTGTCTCCCTTTCAGTATGCTGACACTGACAACATCCTCACCAACCCAGAAACACTCAACCTGATGATTGCAGAGAACAAGTCTGTCATTGCTCCCATGTTAGACTCCCAGGGAGCGTACTCAAACTACTGGTGCGGGATCACTCCGCAGGTAAATGTGATCGTAAATCTCTAGTGTCTAATCTTTTTTTTTTTAATAGAAACACACCATTATCAAATAATTTCACAGGACTCTCTGTGTTTCTCAGCACTGTTTGACTGAAAACATAAGAAATGCCCACAAAAAGTTTACAAAAAGAATTCAACTGATCAGAATACTCCGGTTTCCACAGTTTGTCGGTATAATTGCTTGAAAGAGCCTGTTTTCAGATGTTTCGGTTCATTAAAAATCAAACAGAGGCACAATAGTAACATCAACAACAATAAAAGGTACAAATTGCCACTTTCACAGAGACTTAACACCTGCCGTGTGAAAAGTGAAAGTTTTTTTTAAATATGCATTTTTTTAATATTTCTGTATGTCTGTGCATCTATGTAGGGATATTATCGTCGAACAGCAGAGTATTTCCCCACCCGTCACCGTCACAGACTGGGCTGCTTCCCGGTGCCAATGGTTCACTCCACCGTGCTGCTGGATTTAAGGAAGGAGGGCATGAAGAAACTGGCATTCTTCCCTCCTCATGAAGAGTACTCATGGCCTTATGACGACATCATCGTGTTCGCCTTCTCCTGCCGAGCTGCAGGTTCGCTACTACACATTTGCTATCACATGTATTTACTGTACAGACAGGATTATTCATGCAAGTGTGTAGAAACTCATTTCTTCCCCCCTGTTGGAAACTGTGTATAAGTGGGGAAATAATTAATGTCTCACACACTCATTTATTGAGCGATTAATTTATCTTAATTGCTGCTCAGAGATACAGATGTACTTGTGTAACAAGGAGCGGTATGGATACTTGAACGTCCCAGCCAAACCTCACCAAACCTTGGAAGATGATCATCTCAACTTTGTTCACGTCCACCTGGAGTCCATGAGTAAGAGGAGACTGTATTTCAGTATTTTTGTTCAGCATTATTCCTACAAGTGATGTTGTTGTCTTCCAACTTACGTCTCTTCTTCATCCCAAAGTTGATGGTCCTCCCATGCATCCGTCTCGTTTTGTCCACATGTTCCCCAAACAGAGAGACCTCATGGGCTTTGATGAGGTAACTTGTTTTACCAGGATCATAATGTTAATAAAAACCGTGATACAATGGTCCCTATTGGTATTAATCAAAATGCTCCCAGGATACCTTCTGACATCATCCCTTTTCAATTAAATTTTGTAATTGCAGTAGTCTTCAATTTTTTGGAGGTAAATATCCATTTGTCCTCCTTGTCTTAGATCTTTCTGATAAATCTGCGGCGCCGTACTGACCGTAGAGACCGGATGCTGTTTTCTCTGAACGAGCTGGAGATTGACGTCAAGGTGGTGGATGCTGTGGATGGAAAGTAAGTGCAGTGCACAACACAGTGAGGAGACTGAACTGGCTTACATGAAAACAGTTTTTTTTTTCCAGCCAGAGAAGGAGAATAGCTGGTAAGGAATTCACTCCAGGAATATACTGATATGTATTTTAGCTTCAGATTTGTATTTCATGGTTCATTCATCATGAAAATATAATACCTGTATGGTTGTATATGCAGCGCGCTGAACAGCAGTGAGATTAAGATCCTGGGTGTCGACCTACTGCCAGGCTACTATGACCCGTTCTCAGGACGCACCCTGACCAAAGGAGAGGTGGGCTGCTTCCTCAGCCACTACTTCATCTGGAAGGAGGTGAGAGGGCACGCAAAGTTTTACATGACTGACGGGGGGGGGTTTGTATTTGACAATAGAGAATGTCATTCTGCGGTTAGTTTTTGGTCTGATTATTTTGAGTGGAACCAAATCTCAAACCTGTTAATCAAATCTGAAAAGTTGATAGAAATGTCATTGTGCAGTGAGTGAAACATATCAAGTCTTAGTTGGTGTGACAGTACAAGCAGAATATACATTTCAACTATTTAAAATGCAGTATAGGCACCTTATCCAAAAAGAAGAACAACAGATCAGTCCATACTGTAAATAATAATGTATAATAGCCGACTTATCAACATTAGCATTTTACTATCACCCCATGTCACTGGCACTTTTGATAACAACTGTTTTTATAGGTGTATACTGTATAAGAGTATGCATGCATGTATGTATTTATTTTATAGGTGTATATACATATATGTATGTATATACACCTATAAAATAAATAAATACATACATACATATATACATATATGTATGTATGTATGTACATATATACATATATATATGTACATATATACATATATGTATGTATGTATGTACATACACATACATATATACATATATGTATGTGTATGTAAATGTAGCTTTTCACCTTTTATGTAAATTTGGTTTCACTGCATGTATTCTTATTTTTTCTTTTGTAACATCAACCTGCCAAGGGACTACAAGTGGAAATTAGTCTCTGGCTACAACGTGGCATATTTACATTTAAATGTTTATGAGTATGCATTGTCCCTTTCTTTAAATAAATTAAACTAAAATAAGATCAAAGTAGTTTTTAGAATAAATTAAACATTTAAATTCGTACAAATTTGCAGTCAAGAACCAACACCTAGCCTGACTATTAAGGTGTTTGTTTAAAGATGTAATCACTGTTTTGTTCTATTTCTTGAAATGCTTGGGCAATGATCAGGGGCTCTGTTTCTGTTGAGCTTTCAAACAGCTCTGCAAAACATTTCATGGATTGTGCGATCAACAATAAATGATGAAGTTGATTTAGACTTTTTTATTGTAGTTGATGACATTTAAAAAAAAAAGGTTTTAATGGTTACAGATGATTTAAAACAGAATTTTAAGGACTGGAATTCCAAGAAATGAATTGAAATTTAAACCCTATATGAATGTTTTCCTCTGTTCTCATCAGATGGTGGACATGCAGATGGATAAAGCGCTCATCTTTGAGGACGATGTTCGTTTCCAGGCTAATTTCAAACGACGAGTCCTCAGACTGATGGAGGAGGTGGAGCAGGTGGACCTTGACTGGGACATCATGTAAGACATGCATTTTTTGCTACCATGGTTCATGTGTTTAGATAAAGGTAAGAATTAGGAAGGTGTGTACATGTCCTATGTTTTGTATGTCACAAGAAATGTAATACACATCTCTTATACCTAATTTAAAGTCACATTATGTCCAAAAACAGATCTCCAGATCTATAATGTTTAGTTTTTATTGTTTATCTAGTCTTTATTGTGGGTTAATAAAGGGAAGAAAAAGAAGAAAAACTACTGTGGATATTTTTCTCCATGTAAAAAAAACCTCCAGAAGGTGTCTGTATACCTGTTCACGTGTATTTTTGTGTCAGTTTCTCTTTAATTAAAAAAGGGCAAGGACACAAATTTCAGACACCCTGTGAAGGTGTTTTATAAAGCATTCTATCATCAAGAGGATGAGAAGTATATTTTGTATTTGTTGGTATTTTGGTTCTGTCTGTTGCTCTCTGAACAAGGTTTAACATGTGCGGAACAAATGCTGCATAAAATCGTCTCCAGCACATTTGGCAGCAATTACAGATCACACACAACCTAGTTATTACTGACAGTGCTCCTTATTTCTTCTCGATCTTCTTCTTCTTTACCCTCTTTTTTGTGTGTCATTTGTGGTTTTTGTGGTGCCACAGATACTTCGGCAGGAAGCAGGTGAATCCTGGGAACGAGCGGGAAGTGGAGAACGTTCATAATTTGGTGCGGGCCGACTACTCCTATTGGACTCTGTCTTATGCCATCTCCCTACAAGGAGCCCAAAAACTGCTAAATGCTGAACCTCTTTCCAAGATGCTGCCTGTTGATGAATTTCTTCCCATCATGTATGACAAACATCCCAAGTATGTATGACAACAGCACTGGGCCCACTGGCAGGAATGAGCTCATGTGCTTTCTCATGTTTCTCTACTTTTTAATCTTAGGTCTGGTGGATAGTTCGTAAAATGATAATGTTATTAATCATATTTATATTCATTTTTCTGCTTCCAGGCATAAAACGTTCTCTGGCTACAAACATTCCATATAGCTGCCTATACAGTATATTTAAATACGTTTTTATGGAGCGACAGTTTTAGGAGCTCTAATGAAGTCTGTGGTTCAACTTCTGAGTCTTTTTTCTTTTTAAATAAGGTCAGTTTTGGCTATAAACTCTATTCTTGTTGGTTTAGTCTTTGTTTGCTTCAAGAGTTAAATGAAGAAACCACATTTTAAAAGAAATCTTGATTCTTTCAGGACGTAATTCTTCACATTTAGGTTTGTCTCTGATTCCCCTTTTTAAGCATTAGTTTGTTTGCCAGATAAAGCCATATGGGATTCAGATGGCTTTCTTTCTTTCTTTCTTTCTTTCTTTCTTTCTTTCTTTCTTTCTTTCTTTCTTTCTTTCTTTCTTTCTTTCTTTCTTTCTTTCTCACTCACTCACTCATCTTCTCCTGCTTTATCCTCCACATGAGGCTTGTGGGGGGCGTTGGTGCTTAATCCCAGCTGACATGGGACGAAAGGCGGCGTACCCCTTGGACAGGTCGCCAGTCCATGGCAGGGCCACATAGAGACAAACAACCATTCTATCATGACGATCCCTTTACATTTGATTTGGCGCCATCTTCAGGTCAAAAATTGTATTACTTTGGTTCACAACCAAAGTAATACAATTTACAAAGAGAAGTGTAAATGCATCCAACACTATACAGATGCTAACTCAACACTAATATAGCAGCCTGTCAATATGCACTAACTTATGACCACCGTAACCCAGATGGCTGCGAATGTAATCTGTGTTTATTGTTTGCTTGTTGTTCATTATAATGACACTGTGGCATGCATTAGATTTGACACTTCTCCATGTTTTTTTTTTTTTTTAATCTCACAACTGCATGTTAATACATTCCTGTCCCCATTTGTAACCCTAATATCCCTGACATTAGCACTAATCAGACTCTCAGTCTTCTCTCATCATCCCCTTAGTGATGATCGAACAGGGTAAATGAGACACATATGAGGTGCTGACTGTAGGAGATGAAATAGGCCTTATTGCTGAAGGGCCTTAAAGCCAGAAGGCTTGGCCGTGTCTGCATGCTTCATCATGTGTAGAAAAATGGCTTAAAGCCAACCCAATATCTGTGTTCTCTCTCTCCCTTTCTCCCTCCCTCACCTCTGTGGTTCTGATTTGTTATGCTTGACTGGTCTGCTAAGAATGCACAAGAACCACACCAGACTTCGCTCCTGCTGTTGCCTCTCATGTTAAGAGTAACTGAAACTCTACTTCTGTTAAATGCATGGATTTTAAATTAGGTTCAAATATACAAATCAACTTTTGGGGGTTTCTTTTTGTTGATGTTCATATTCTGCCTCTGTTAATTCTTTGTGAACAGAAACTATGTAACATTATTTGAAAATAGGCACTGTCAACAAATACTATCAGACCTGCCTGAGAGAGCACTTGTGTGGGTAGGGCAAGAAGCATTTATACCATCAAAAGATTTGGCCATTATGAACAGCAGAATTCACTTTTTGTGAGCACTTCTTTCTGCTTATTTCTATTTTTTTTTTGAGCTCAGACAATGTATACAAAATGGATGTAGTCTTCTGGTTTGCCTTACAGTTGCCAATGCAAATTACTAGTTTCAGGTCTTCTTCAAAAGCACATAATGTGGTTTTCATAAACACCAGTGTGATTGATAGCTGGTTGCAGGTGACGGTCTGTGAATCTCTCACTGGAAAGCCTCAACATGGCACCTGCCAAATCGGGAATTTCAAGACTTTAATTCAGGATTTCGTATTCTTTGGTTATGCTTGGCTTTTAGTCGTACTCCAACATGTTTGCAGTCATCTCGATTAACTAGCCCAATGCTCCTGCTCCTGACATTAACGTCACAAAGGAGTCAATCAAAACCCATGTGATCACTTATCATGCTTCTCTCTCTCTCTCTCTCTCTCTCTGCAGTGAGGACTACAAGTCCCATTTCCCCAACAGAAACTTACAAGCCTTCAGTACACGCCCCCTCCTGGTCCAGCCATGTCACTACGCCGGTGACCCCCAGTGGGTGAGCGACACAGAAACGTCCACTCTGTGGGACGATGACTCTGTACGCACCGACTGGAGAGGTTCCCACAAGACCTTAAAAGGGGCTGCGCCGCCGCCGGAGATGCTGTCGGCTGCCTACAGGGACGAACTTTAGTGTGGAGCTTAACACACTGTGGAGAACCTGCAGGTCAAAAGCTCATGAGGTCTGAGAGGCAGATGCTGAGAAGAGGAACTGCACTGAGATTTTGTACTGAGTCTCCTCCATGCCACACACCTGACACACTCGGTGTCATTTAACCTGGACTTGAGTTTTTTTTTCAAAGCATGTTGCAAACACATGGCACGAGACAATTCCTGGGTGGTAATGACACAAGACGCCACGTGTGATAGGACAGTTTGAAGACATGCCAAACAATAGGTGTTGTGATACAAATGCTTGAAATTGCACAGCTTTTTTTCCTTGAACAATCAAGATTTTCTTCTTTAATATTTTCTTCTTAAACATTTTAAGAGTTTTTACAATTTATATACGACTTATGTCAAGAGCATTTTTGAATGTATGCCTGTGAAGGCGTGTGTTCCTCTGATGATTGCATGTTGATGATGCTAATTACAGAGCCTTTTATAGGAAACCAGAGAGACAGCCTTACAAGGACCTGTCTGTTCATCACAGACTGATTTAGGATCCAGTAGCTGCACTGTTCACAACTCCTGTCAAGTCTGGACAAAAGTCTGATACTGATACTTAATTTGTTTTTGTTCAATTAGGCTAGTACCCATTTCTGTCTAATACTGAGCTATATTTGAGCCTATAGAATATTTACCTTGGCTTTAGTTTTATGTACTTGCAGGTATAATGTAAGATCAAATTGAATGTTTGCAATCTGCTAAAACATTTTGTTCTGTAGAATATCAAGCTATTACTGGATCTGAAACATCAGATTTATTTCCTCTCCGTTTCTGCGTTTTATTGTTTCTGGCTGCTCAAATTAAACTTCATCACATTTTTTAAAAAAACATGTTATCTCTATGTAGTTTGAAAATTTCGCTGTGGTATGGTTAAATTCATTTATTGATATTCTTGACTTTACCAAAGTCAAAAAGTTTAGCCAACCTCATTAAATTAATTTTGAAGTGATACACAATAATACTTGTTCTCTGCCATCTTTCAGTATAACAAATAACATGTTAAAACTATAGAAACAAATTGCCGACATATGGTTTCAGGTTGTCTGATTTGTACATATTCTTGGAACAATGATAAGTTAATGTAAATGGAAACATTTTAGGTCTTAGTACACTATATTTCTCATAAAATAACCAATTCTACTAAATTAAATGACATGAATTTGAATTATCATTAGATATCAGCCTTCCATCCAGTACTTTTACAGTGCTACCACTTTTGGTAGAGACACCTCTTGTGTTACATGTATCCACAAAGTCTAAATTAATCCTATTAAAACAGCCTGTAGTACCTGTTTAGTAATGTCACTGGGATCCTTTTCAACAGTATCCTATGTCTCTCATGGATTTTTCTGTCATTGTGTCCTCATTATTTCCCCTGTCTTTATTTATTTGTTGTGTCTCTCTTGATGTGATTGACAGACGATTCATAAAACATGATTTACAACATTCAATAAAAGTGCAATTGCTTTTCAACCAAAAGCTTCCCTCTTTAAGTGCCTCTGAGCATTAGGAGGATATTTGCATAATGTAAAGCAAACTCTTTGTCAGTAAGTACAGTTAGTGAAAGTTAAGCCAGTATTTTGATGTTCAGAGATGCCTTTGGTAATTTGAGGAGAGGAAAGTTGTTTCTCCATGTTGTATGGACCACAGTTCACCACTAGTGGGTGGAATATCATTTCTCATGGGAGAACAAGGGGGATATGGAAAGATGTAATTTCCTGATCTTGGTGGTATTCTTTGAAAACAACTTTTTGTGTATTTATGTATTGCATTGTTTATTTTCTTGAATTATATTGTACACTCATTCTCACATGATGCACACATGATGCATACACAAGGGAGGTGATCTGAGTGGAGGAAACCCAGCTAAATTTTAACAAAATTCTCCCACTTCTTTTTAGGTTTACACCTAACGCTGCACTTAAGGAGCTGTTACATAATGACAGGCAGCAAACTTCAAAGGTTACTGTAGATTCAGCCCCTGTCCTGTTTCAGGCTGTTTGAAGCAACTAGACAGAAGCTGTCACAGGAGGGGACCTGAACTCAGTGGCTCATTGGCTGCTTGTTAAGAGGTGGAGTCTCGTGAGGTCAACTTGGCAAGCTGAGAAACTGCATACAGTTCATAGTATAAGGTTTCATAAGTCTGTAGCTGTTTTTTTTTTCCTCACCATCCTCCTGCAAAAACAGCTCTACTNTTACTCTTTCATTCCCACTCCCATAAACATCTTAAATAAACAAAAAGCCGTCAAGAACATTCACACAACTTATTTTGTGGCCCTGTGTGTTTTGAGTTTTTCACTATTTGCTCTATGCTGAGCTGTTTCAGATAATCTCTCATACACACACACACACGTTTGCACTTCTATCAAAGTGAGGACCTTCATAGACATAATGCATTCTCTAGCCCCTTACCCTAACCTTAACCATCACAACTAGATACTAACCCTAACCATAACCTAAACCCAATTCTAACCCTAAAACCAGGTCTTAACCCTGAAAAAAAAAGTGAGGACCAGCCAAAATGTACACTCACTCTGCAGCAAGTTACCCCAACACACACACACACACACACACACACTGGTTTCCTTGACTTCTGAAGACATTGCATTGACTTACATTTATTTCCTGGAGACTTACTCTAAACTTAACTATAATTACTAGTGCCCTACATTTATTTATTAACTTTATGACATGTCTTCTTCTTTAAATGTAGTCATTTACATTATGGGAACTTGATTTTGTCCCCATAAGAAAGACATGTCCCCATAATGTGCAGATTTAGGTCAATGGTGCTATTTCAGAGGGCCTTTATTTTGAAATGCCACATCAGAATGGCATGATATTTTGTGCGGGCCAACCTGAGGTGCTCTACTACCAATGTGAAGTGGAATTTGTTTGTGGAAACAGGAAGTTTTCTTTTTATATCAATATTATTAATATTAATATTAATTTAGGTAGAATATATTTTAATGATACTTTTTTACAGGGCTTTTATTTTGAAATTCCGCACCAGAATTTCATATCGGAACATTACAGTTCATAAGCAGTCATTTTTGGTCAATCATTTTTAATAACTTTAACTATGTTCAAAACTACTGTGTGTAATAATTAATCATGCTCTTTATTCATTCGTTCACTGACGGCTGATTGAATGAATGGGTGAGTTTGAAATGCCGTTAACTGCTTTTATTTTGAAATGACACGCTGTTCCCGCAGTGTCTACTATATAAAGATATTGTAAAACAACGTGGGGGTTGGCTTCACACGGTTTTTCCAAGTGGAGGCTGGCTATAGTGAGGTCGTGTCAAAACAGGAACTACAACTGCGGCTCGGCCCTTTAACCGTGTTTTCTCAGGCTGGCGTGTCCAAACCATTCAGCCATTTTTACCGCGCCACGACTCCTTCTCTCTGCAAAGTGCTCCAGTCCAACTTCGGGGACAGAGTAACAGGACAGAACGTAAGTGAAAACTAAACCCGCTGTCATGCACCAAAGGACTGCTAACTCTGTTGATAATCATATACTGCGTTCAATGCCTGGCTGTTGGCTAAATATGGTGAGAGTTGTTTGTGTGTGCGCATGTTTGAATGTTGTTTATCCTCAAATTCCAAAGTAAACGTTCTGTTGTCGGTAGTCATGTCAGAGTTGCAGCCTAAGAAAAGCTCCTTTGTCATAATGCAACTCTGTGAACCTTGATCTCAGTCACCTCCTGTCTGGTCAGATTGCAGGGAGCAGCAGACTCAGAAACCTGGCTGCAATAACCCTGGATTGTAATCAGTGCAGGTGTTTGCTGGCTGGAACTGGAGTTTGATGGTATTACCTGAAAAACTCCTGTTTTATACTCACTATTCACCGTGTAAAAGATGTATAATGTGATGGAGCATTACTGCATGATATACTATCAAAATATGGACTACCCTTGTATCATAATGCAAGAGTTATACCCTTAAGAAATACATTACTGCTGCGATAATTGGTATATAGAGCAAGGAACAATCAAAAACAGAACAAGTATGGCAAAAGCTGCAACTGTGCTTGGATAAATAAAATATATTAAAATGAATTCTAATAAGAAATTAAGAAAATCATATAGCTGTTTTTCTGACATTGAATTATGTCATTCACTAATGGCTTCATTTGCAGAACATTGAATACTTAAAGCTATTTGCTTGAAATTGTGAGTTAAATTTCAATTTTCTTTTAAATTGGTCATTAAACATCTTTTTTACATCTAAAACTTTAACAAAATTTCCCCAAAATACTAAGCTCAACAGTTTTTTAAGATATAGATTTACCTTTACCAGTGACACAGTGTTCAAGTTTGGTTCTAAATTTTATTTTTTTTTAATCTGTGACTTTCTGTTTTTTTTTTTAATTTCTTCTGTATGCTAGAAGTTAATGTCTTCTTATGAGCCTTGAACATGATTTGCAGAATAGTGTAATCAAATAATGTCATTTGGACAGTTTTTTTTTTTAAACTAATATTCTGCGACTTGAGTGTCTCTCTGTCTGTTAGTGTGCGTCCACAGCAGACCATGGCCTTCTTGGGGACCGCAGTTCGGCGGATGGTGTTGACAGTGCGCCCTCCTCTCTCTCCTTTGTGCCGGACAAGTGCTCGGTCCTACAGCTCAACGCCCACCCAGGAAAAAAATGTTCCCTACGAGAAAACGCTCAAGCAGGACGATGGTGTTTCCTCCGGACCCACAAAACCTTTGCCCAGGTGAGTGGATGGACAGGAGGACTGTCGTTAACAGTGTGTGCTTTAATTTAAAAACAGCTTCCGTTTGGACATTTCATAAATAAATTTGAACAGCGGTTGTTTACCTTGGCTGTTTCTTCCTTCTTCCGCTTTGTTTATGTATCAGTACATATGAGCTGAGCAATTCTTTTGTGTAGTAATGTGTAGTAAGCTTCTGTCTGACTCCCATAGAAACATGTTGGAACAAAGTTGTGACATTTATAATGCAAGCCCCTTGGCTAAAGTACATATGAATGACTATCTATTTATTATACATTTACATGCTTACCATAGAATAAGAAGTTTCTGCCAATTAGACATCTGAAAGTTGGAAAAACAAATGGGATAAAATAATTTTTTTTTAAGTTATTTTAATGATTAAAATAAATAATTTTCTTAAGTGGGTTTGATTACGTGAATTCTGTCTCTGATTCAATTCTTGCCTTCAATCCTCATCCCACTTTGAAAGTCATGTTCTCAGCTCACCTGCTGTTTCTGCCACCTGCCTCAGGTCAGCAGACGTGGTGGTGATCGGAGGAGGGAGTCTAGGATGTCAGACCCTCTATCACCTGGCTAAAATGGGTTTGACCAATGTGGTGTTACTGGAGAGAGACAGACTGACCGCTGGCACCACCTGGCACACTGCAGGTAATAAGCTGTGACAACATGGGCAGATGAAATGATTGTGCACTGTAATGATCCATGCTGAAATCTGACATATCTAAATATTCACTTATTGTTTAATTTTTTTTCAGGTCCCATGTTATTAGTGTATTGTAATTCATCTCAAACATGCTTGCAGCAAGTAAAGAACTGTGTGTTTGCCATTCACATACACTGCAACTCTTTACTTGACATTCTTTACTTGTCACACAAAGAGTGTGCTGGTACTGACAATAAGTCAGTATTATATATATCATTTATATATTTTGATAATACACCCAGGTGCAACAGTAGCATGTGAGTAATTTGGTGCTTCTTACCTAATGCCAAAGTGTCTTGTGTATTTATTATTAGGCCTTTTGTGGCAGCTCCGTCCCAGTGATGTTGAGGTGGAGCTCTTGGCCCACACCAGGAATGTGATCAGTAAAGACTTGGAGGAGGAAACTGGTCTCCACACAGGCTGGATACAGAATGGAGGTCTCTTCATTGCTTCCAACAAACAGAGACTGGATGAGTACAAGCGCCTCATGTCGGTAAGAAGAAGAAAAAATTTCTGCTTGGTTTGGTAAAGAACTGAAGAAGAATCATGGTACACGATATTTATCTACCTGCTATGGTGGATTTGGTGTTTTAATGTTTTTTTTACATGAACTCTATTTGATGTTACCACTTCAAAATGTGAAGCTAATTTTTGGGTTTGTATTTCACTTTGAATGTCACTCAGCATTGCATAACAGCAGTTTTTGAAATTCCAATTTTGATGCAGAATTCTATCCAAAATTCTAATTCTTCACCTCATTTCAATTATTAAAATGTTCAAATTGTATGCTAAAAAGATGTAAATATTTTGTTTCATTATACTGATCACAATATGGCAGCTGTAGTGTTGACTATGATGATTGAGACTTACTGTAAGTGTTTTGTAGAAATGAATAATCTTTGCCTAAGGAGAGTCTGTTAATATCTTAGGGACACAACAGCGTGACGCGACAGGTTACTTTACATAATTAAATCATGCTCAACAAAGACAACAACTCAGTTATGAATTTTCCCCTTATTTCTAGCTGGGTAAAGTGTACGGCATTGAGTCCCACGTGCTGTCCCCTGCTGAGACAAAGGACTTGTATCCTCTAATGAATGTTGATGATCTGTATGGAACACTCTACGTACCAAAAGATGGGACCATGGACCCAGCAGGCACCTGCACCACACTGACCAGAGCTGCCTCTGCCAGGGGAGCCACGGTAATTTGTAGAGACATACATTATGCTGACTGGTCGTTTTTAGAATGCAGCCTAATTTTTGCATCCAATACCGATACCACAAACTCGATTCTCTCCCAATGCTGATATCAGTCCAATACAGCCATTTTAGACCTTTTGAAACTAAAAATTTTCAAGCTATTTCAGTGACTGACATAATTCTCCACCTGTGTAACAAATATTCTTCTCCCATAAAGAAGAAATTGAAAGCCCACAACATGTTGCTGATTTTTGTTTACATGTTTACAGTCATAGTGCATAGTTAAGCATGAGATATATATAGCATTTTTGGATTATAGCGATTTTATATTTTTATTTATCTGATATTCGATCCGTTGGTCTTGACTAAAATGTTGTACTGATACTGAGCATCATATGGCTCATCCCTACTAATGAATCAAGTAAGTAAAATATTATTTATAAATTATCATATATATTTTGATTAAATCGTCATGGGAGCAGCAGAATGGTTAGGATTGCTACCCAACATTCAAAGAAGTAGGAAGGTTTGGTGAGCTTTGGGTGTGTGACATAACATTGTGTGAAAAATATCTCCCCTTATCTGAACATGAGACTTCAGTACAGATAGCCATGTCATGACCTTTTGTACAGTGTGACATTATTTGTTTGTTTAAAATGGAAGAAAACTGACAAAAATTTAACAAAAGCAGGAGAGTCCAGTTAGAAAATCGGTTTTTAATTGAACACTGGGGAAAAAAAAGAAAAAAATTAATCCTTGTTTGAGTCAAAGTCCTTTCCTCTTTTTTTTGATAGATGGTATATGCAGCTACTGGAAGGCAGCTACTATGAAATCCAAAACACTCTGGGAAATATTAGAAAGTTTTTAATAATTTGTTAGTTCATCGATTATTCTAATTAGCCTCATGATGCTCCAGCTATTTAATATGATTCAAACTTAGCTTTATTGGTCAAATACGAGTGCAGATACAAGTAGGGCTAGGCGATTAATATTTAATATATTAGTTCTTATTAATGGTTTAGCAAGATTTGATATGAATGAAAACGGATTTGTCTTTAACTTCCACCACCACACCACTTGGGCTTCCATAGTTACATATTTGTGCAGCACTGCAACCCAACCCCGACAGCAATCGTTCAGATTAACAGCAGTTCAGGATTGTTCCTAATGTGCCAGTACCATGGAACAGGTTCCAAATTAAATGCAAACTTGTTTTGAATATTTTGTTGTCCTTTGAATTATGTGTTTTTTCTTTTAAGGAGGACAAACAATATAATGTTGTTAATCAAAGTTGGTGTAATTCAGATATATTACCCAGTCCTTAATACCTGGATTTTTCCATTTCTATCTTTATTTAAAAATAAAAAATATACAGAAATAGGTCAGCAAAACTGAATAAATAAGTTAAACAATTACACAGAACATATAAAGGGAGCAGGAGTAACATGAAACAATTTTTTTGTTTAATAAATTATGGGGCATTATGAAAGCATAAATGGAAATGTAAATTTTTGTAAATTTAGCTAAAAAAAACCCAAGGCCTCACTTATAAACAGATGTTTTCAGATTTTAAAAGATTTGTAATATTCCCCTGTTCATTTCATGCTGGGATTGTGATAAAGAAGGAACAGTCCAAATACTGTATCACCATGTAACATGTGGGTAACTCCACACTGTCCTCTTTAAATCAGGTGATCGAGAACTGCCCCGTAACTGGTATTAACGTACGCACAGACGATCTTGGGGTGAAGAGGGTGAAGGCAGTGGAGACTCCACATGGGACGATTGAAACACCATGTGTGGTGAACTGTGCAGGTGAGATTAGGACATGAGGAACCAACCAAATAATCCTTCTAAGACAAGAAGAATCACAGCACTGTTCCTAATAACAAGCTGAATTTAAGTAACAGGGCTTTTTCATTGTTTTAGGTTGCAAGGTGGTTCGACTGTGAACTCTGTAGATTTTTTTACATACATACATACATATATACTTACATACTTACATACTTTACAGGTGTGTGGGCCACCAAGCTGGGGGAAATGGCTGGAGTCAAGGTGCCTCTCATAGCGATGCATCATGCCTATGTAGTGACAGAAAGGATTGAAGGCATTCAGGTAGGACTCTTTGGTGGATAATTCTATTCTCTTATATTGTTTCTGTTATTTTTGCTAAATTGTTGGTGCATTTTTCAGTCTGTCACTCAGAGGTTGTAGTTTTATGAGTAATATTTTATTTTACTTTGATTTAATTCTTCTCTGAGACTAAAATTCCTTCTTTTGAATTGTATTAATTTTATATAACCAACAGGGGGCACTATGACCAAACTTTCAGCCTATCAGAGCCAAGGTCTGTCTGAATGAGGGGTATGTGTGTAATAACTCGAGTTTGTTTAGATTGTAGAAATAAATGTCACTGTATTTTTGGGGAGCCTTACCTTGGCCTCTGTATATGGAGCACATTTCTGCCATGGCTTGTGTACTGTTAATGACACTGTAAATCTGCCATTGTTCCACACATGCATGACATGGCTCATCCACCAGAGGCTGGTTTGTTTTAGACACATTGTCAGAGCTTCCCTCTGTTAAGCAGTTTAAGAGCAGTTGAAGCAATGTTACTGTACATGAACATAGGCTCACACACACCAAAGACTCACGCACACGCTCGTGAGAAAATATGTTCTTTGGGTCAAACGTCTCCTGCAGTCTCTACATCTACGTATGAATAGATGTGATGAGTTTTGAATAATAAAAAATAAATATCAGTCTTGCTGATGTGGTGTTCTGTATGAGAATCAGAAGGACAAAGTGTGCTGCAGTGCTCAGCAATGA
This sequence comes from Brachirus orientalis, assembly GCA_016785285.1. Taxonomy (NCBI): domain Eukaryota; kingdom Metazoa; phylum Chordata; class Actinopteri; order Pleuronectiformes; family Soleidae; genus Brachirus; species Brachirus orientalis. The sequence continues at coordinate 11,377,360 of JAFBJR010000905.1, forward strand.
TCCAGGGGGTTAGATTCTTACCTGACTGTGCTCCACACTGTAGAGAGAGGAAAGGGCTTTTATTAAAATGTTGTGAGCCAGTTTCTAAATGTCAATCAGCCTTTTTACTGGCATTTTTGTTGTACCCAGAGCCAGTTGACTTTGGAATGAAAAGCACTAATGACAGAATGAATACAAATCACAACATTCTTTATGTTCGACCGTTCCACAGCAATATTATTTGGACACGAGAGGGTGAATATTTCTCTGCTGTGTTTGTAAAAGAAGATTTCATGGTTTGTCAGTTGCTGTGATGCCATAAATAAAGATACACTAAGGCTTGTTGAGGTGTGTCATGCTATGTACCACTGGTGCTATAGATTTATATGGTTGTTAAGCCCCTTATTGTATACATATGCTACATATGCTGTTGTGCAGAGTACCAAAAGCTGCTCAATACCAACAAAGACTATGAGTAAAGTATGTGGATTATGCAGCTTTTATAATTAATGTGTATGCTTTAAATTGCTAATCAAAGATTGAGTCCCTCATGTTGATCCTGAGGTATATCAAAATACAAAACAAAGATTTTTATTTATTAATAAATTCTGCAAAGTGAAACTTCTATTATCCGTAATTTGTTGTGTACTACAACAGTGTTTTTGGACTAAGTTAAGTATTGGTCGCATTTGAAATGCTTCTTTTTTATTTCCACTCTTTGCAGAACATGCCTAATGTCAGGGACCATGATGCATCAGTGTACCTGCGGCTCCAAGGTGACGCCCTGTCTGTAGGTGGCTATGAACAAAACCCCATCTTCTGGGACGAGGTAAGCCTGAGTGTTAACAAAAGATCAATTATCTCAAGTCTAGTCAAGTCGAGACAAACATAAAACTTACCTAACATGAAAAAATGAATAATGCACCTCCCACCATCATTATACCAAAGCTTATCAGCCAAAAGCTTGAAAGAAAATAGATACATCAGCGGAAGATTTTAGGTCATGAGAATGTATTGTCATCTGATTTGGCTCTGATTCTGAACATTTTTGTGTCTGGTGATCGGAGGGATCTGACTGGCCTATAGTTGGTGATCATGACAAATGCCAAGCAGTAATTCTTAAAAGCAGATCCTGTGTTTTGAGCACCAGTTTGATGTATTCTCTTGGTCCCAATCAGAACTACTGTTTGGCTGCAGCAGGTTTAATTAGTCAAAGTCTGCTGATAGTTTTTGGGAAATTCTGAAAAAGGTGCATTACAGAAATCTAATTTTGCTGGAAATAAATGAATGCACCAGTTGTTTTGACCAATCTCGGTTTCAGTGAATAGTTTTTAATTATTTGTTCTAAACCTCGATGGACTGGCGACCTGTCCAGGGTGTACCCTGCCTCTCGCCCTATGTTAGCTGGAGATAGGCACCAGCGCCCCCGCGACCCCTAGTGGATAAAGTTGTAGAAAATGAGTGAGAGTGAGTGTTCTAAACCTCATGTAGCGTAACACTGAACCAAAACTAATGAACATTTTTCCATGTCTTGTATAAGGATGCACCTACATCCTGGCATATTAGAAATTATTAGTTTTTTTCTTTATCCTATAAATAGTATCAAAAAAAAAATTCTACTACATTCACTCACTAATTGGAGACTGATGAGTATAATGTACAGAGTGCCCTAAAGGAGAATGTCTCACCACCCACCCACAGACTTTATTTTTAACTTCTCCTCTGGTGAAGTCACTTTTTTTGGATCATTAAACCAAAGTATTTCAACATAAGACTGTAATAACAAATGAGGGAAAACAAACTCCTTTCAAACAAACACATCCTTTTACACATGGTTTGAAAAGATGCTCTTTTTTGGAGATTGATCTTTATAAAAGCTGATGAGTCAACAGGTGGTCTATGTGTTCTGTCTTTGATGGCAAGGCTGACAAGATTAGTATCGGACCTTTCTCTCTCTGTCTCTCTCTCTCATCTCATGATTATCCCTGGACTGTAATGGAGGTCTTCAGTCCTCAGTCATCTCAGACTTGAGGATGAAATTAGCTCTCCCCATGAAAATGTCATGTAGGTATCTCCCACATGCTTTTAAACAGCTTTGGGATTTTGTGGAATAATTTCATTTCTGTGTGCAAAGTCAAATAATGGAAGCATCCAAAATAAAACTAGGATGTTTGAAAAAGCTGTGTTAAAAAATTATTTGCTCTGTTTAACAGCATGTGGGAGATACTTGGAAAACAATGACATTTTCAAAGGGAAACAACTGTAAAGCTGAACTTGTGGTATTCAGAAATATTGGTACCGATGTGTTAAAGCTGTGTTAAAAGAATGAGTTGTTGAAATGCAAAGGTTTGCCACATATATTGGAAACAATTCAGTGACAGTAGAGGGAAGTTTTTTGTAGCACACTGATGGTATCTTTTTGCCTCTCTAAGTGACTTGGTGACTGCTCTGTCTTTCCGTCTGGCTGCTCCCTGTCTACATTTTAGAGGATTTCTTTGTGTAGAAGCAGCTCCTTTTGTTCTCATTCTGCAGCCGAATGTTGCTTTGATGTCTTGAGGCAGCTGGTGGAAGAAAGAAGAGATACAGAGAGGAGAATAAGCAGGGAGATGGAGAGAACGGAGGATGCCTCCTGAGTGAAGATCAGCAGGATTGATGGCTTGGGAAGGATTCAGAAAAATGTAGTGTCTAGGACTCAGGGCACTTCTCCTCATATTCTCCCGATGCTCACTAATGCGCACTTCTTAGTTCCCATGAAAGAAGTGACTGTTGGCTTGCACATCCATGTAACGTGTAAGTGATAATCGAAACTGAAAGTATCACCGCTGATGCGTAGTTTACAGCAACAGGATCTCTGTCCAGAATGACGTTATCTCTTCTAACTGCTGACTTTGAACTTTAAAAGTTTCTCATATTTAATAGCATTTTTAAGGTAGTATGTAGTCATACTTCTTTTGTGGGTAGTAGAAACAATTGTTACTATTTACAAGCCAGGTCGGAGTCAAATGTGACTGAAGGATTTGGTGAATGCCAGGATTTATGTTGAAATGCGTGACCCAATAAATCAAAGCAAAGAGCACAAGATGATATGCTGGGGTTTAGTATTGTGAGCAAAAACAGTCAGCCAAATTTATATTGGAGAGGAGATAGGGTTAGGCTATCTCTGTTGCTCTGCATGAATTTTAGCCCAGCTGGCAGGGAGGGAGTGGCAGAGGTCCAAATGGGTGGAAATTAAAGCTTGGACAAAATACTGAGAAGGAAGGGTTTGATTTGTTGCTTTCCTGCTGAGAGAGAGAGTTGATTTGACAGCAAGAGTGGTCTTACAGTGATTTGACTCACAGGATGTGTTGCAGCTGCAGTTGGCACCCCATTTACACAGTATCATGTTTTAACCTGGTCTGAATTCATTGTGATGAGAGTGACGTTAACAAAGAAATTTGGTCCTGCAGGAGAAACTATAGACGTGCAAAACCACTGTGTAAATGTCTACAACTTTGTAAAAATGTGGGAAAAACCTGATGAAAAACGAACTACTGACTCAGTCACTTAATGAATCAAAATGTATACTTATTTCAATTTTCATACACATAATGAAATGTAACACAAAGTGCTTAACATAAAAACACTCACCAGTCAGACACATTCACACACGTCAATGCATATAATTAACACAGTCAGTGTGTGAATCCAAAGTTAGAATAGATCAGTTAAAAATTTAAACTACACAAAAGGCAGAGGTATAAATAAATAAATGAATAACAATGAAATACTTACAGCCCCAAATAATAATGAGAGAGAGAGAGGAGAACAATAAAGAAGCAGAATTAAAAATAATAGTAAATAATCAAATTTTAAAATGAAATGAAAAAATGTAATATATTTGTATAAAATACAGCAAAATAAAACAGGCTAAATTGTAAATTAAGGGACAAATAAATGGAAAAATGAGAAATTCATCTATTTGTCTGTGTTTTTATTTCCTAGGTGTCTGATAAGTTTGCCTTCAGTTTGTTTGACCTGGACTGGGATGTATTCATGCAACATATTGAGGGAGCAATCAACAGAGTCCCCAAACTGGAACAGACTGGCATCAAGTCTACAGTTTGTGGACCAGGTACACACACACACACATTGAAATTCCTGTGCACGCTTCTTACAAATTTCATAACATTGTTCTTCACATAAGGGAACAAGCTAATATCATGACACATTTTAAATTGGACATCTCTGTGAATTATCACTCCCATACTGCTCCTGCTCATGAATTCCTAAGCTCCTAAGGCTGTGTGTCATGTTTGAGGATGAGATGGTTTGATTGGTTTGAGTCTGACATAGTCAGCTTGAGTGAGCCCATCTGTTGCTGTTCAGGCTGAACAGGTTTGGTACCAAGTTGGATTTTTCATGTGTGAGAGTCAATGATGTTGTTGAACACACATCTGTACAAGTACACACACCCACAGAAAGAAGGAAACACAGGTAGACAATAATATAAGTAGAGATCTAAAAGTTGGATGGAAGGAAAAAAAGGATGAAGATTTAAAATCAACAGAGCTCAGAAAGTGAGGAAAAAGTGTTGTGCATATTTTTTTCATCTGTCTTCACTTTATGGCTTTTATTTCATTTTAAAATGTTTTATTTACATAAGTGCTTCACACCGTGCAATAAATATTCATGTGAGCTTACCGAGTGCTCGACTGTTTACTTGGGAAGAAAGCAAGCTGAATGGAGAACTCTTAACCATGATGTAGGTATAATGAATATAATGAGTATCTTCTCTCCTGTGTCTTCAGGAGGAGAGAAAAATCTGCTTAATGCCACGTAGGCATATTTTTTGGTAATTAACTTCTCTAAAAAGTTGAATTTGGGTTAAGGGTATTTATTTTTCATTTACTCATCATTCTCCTCTCCTTCACTTACACTTCATTGCTCTTACGCTGCATTTCCACTAAGCAGTAGGGTGCAGTTCAGCTTCCTGTGGTACAGTTTGGATGGTAAATGCTGTCATACCAGCACTACACAGTGTATCCTGCCGATAAATTCAGTGAAGAAGAATACAATGCAGTGAACACTGTGGCTGCAGCACATTGAACATAAACACATTATATTTAAAAAAAATGTTTTGTGTTATTTCCATTTCATTACCATCATTGCCCAAAAGTGATGAGTCTCGGTTCACCCCTCAGCAGACTGCTGTGCTATCTAGCTCCACCCTACTGTGCTTGGTACCCCAACAGAAGTGGGATGCTTCCTATTTTGGTACCTTTCACATCTGTAGTGATTATAAAGCCTGAATGAAAACACTGCTGGAGTTTGCCCTTAACTGTGAAGTCCATATATAGTTTATTAAAGAAAATGTTTACTGACAAACTATAACTGGTGAAAAATAATAATATCATACATATAAACCAAAGATATATAACAGAAAATAAAGGTGTAAACTGCCAGTCAACAGAAAATTACGGAGCCAAACTCACCCTCTTTGTCTAAACTTCCATGTGCACATGAATAGGTGAATTTATCAGTGTAAATCACATCCCTGTGCCCGTCAAAAGAAAGAAATCATAAGTAAAAAGTAAACAGAGGTTTAATCTTGTACAACAACTTTTGACAACTGAAATGCACATAGTTCCTTTTTCAGCATCCCCACTCTTTATTCAAATTGAAACTTTTTTTATATTTGAGTCTGATTGTACTGTGTTGTCAGTGTGTGTGTTTAAATATCTGTGTGTGCACCGGTGTAAAGAAAAAAAGCTTTAACCGTCAGGAAAAAAAAAGATGGTCATATGGTGATCAGTGTGAATACTTGCACTGGCTGCAAATATATTAACTTATTAGCACTGATAAGTATAAAGATATTGTGAAACTGCAGGTTGACTGAGGATCTAAGCAGAGTTGGCAGTCTCTAAAGTGTCCAGAGGACAGAATTCGTTTATGCAGGTCAGGAATGTGGCCACATGCATCCTCAAACCGCCTGTGCTTAACTTGTGACCGGTTCACTCAAGACCGGTTCACCGCTGTGCTCAGCTTGTCTAGACTACATTAGTTTCCACTGTCACTTATAAAGCTCCTCTCCATTTGTTTTCAGAATCATTCACAGCAGACCATAAGCCGCTGATGGGAGAAGCACCAGAGGTCCGAGGTTTCTTCCTGGGATGTGGCTTCAACAGTGCTGGTAAGTGCTACAGGAGCAGAAAGACTGAAGGCAGGAATCAGTGGGGGGGAGACTTTTAAAGAAACGAAGAACAGGAAAGATGAGAAATGGAGGTGTTACAACATCTCCAGTCAATCTGTATGTGTAGATTCTCATTCATCCAGGTCATATTTACTTTATTCAAGAAAACAACAAATTTATTTATTACTTATTGAACATTTTTTGGACTCCAATCAAACTGTTACAATGGATGTATAAAATTAACCAAAAGAAAACAAACGACAACTTTAAAACACATCGCACTGTGGATCTTTTCCGTGAAGAAAAACTATGGAGTGATAGACCTGGAAAGGTCATTTCATTTTGTTAAATTTCATAGGCAGTAAAAGGCAAAACAAATTTGAATAAAATACCCACGTTGAAATAATGGGGGAGCGTTTTTCCCCAGACTTTGACCTGACCTTTTCTAATCTCTGTGAACACTCTCAACAAATGAATAATAGAGGACTTTTGGAGGAGAGACCTCAACAGATACAAACAACAAGGCAGTCACAGGTGAGTATTTCTACACGTAGTAGAAGGAGTGTGAAGTGTAAAGTAACCACTAAATCGCAAAAAATATCAAATTTGACTTTGAAAACTGGACAGCAATGATGTAAGAGTTGTGATAGTGAAAATGGAGCAGGGCTTTGATATTGTGTACGCCTCATGGTCTGAACTGTCTTTTAAATCATCGTACTGGGACTGAGCATGTTGAAATGGGCCCAGTGTCAGTGATAACACACTTGGCTGCTTACGGTGACTTGATAATAAAGGGTTTTTTGCACCGGTCATGCATGCTTAGAATGGTCCACATGCCCTCAACATGTCCTATGTACACACTTGCCTGCACGCATTAGCAAACACACTCAGATGGATTATTCTCCTCTGTCTCTTACTGACACAGGAAATATCTTCATCACACATGAAGACATGAGCCTTCAAAGCTTATTTGGGCCCAAGGGGAGAACCACTGGAAAAAATGCATCACACTCATTGCTCTGTAAAAATTTTTAAGACTTGTTTACTTTTTGCTTGTAGGGGTTGATTTTCTTCTCCATTCAGTCACTGTTTTGCTTACTTGCTTTATTTGTTACGTGACAACTTGTCAGTCAAAATCTACAAATTCTACACAAAAGTGAATTTATTTATTCACTTTGATCATGGTTGTTTAATTGATTGAAACTGCTGCATCTCTTTCCCAGCTGAATCATTATTAATAATGAGCACCTTCCCAGGTATTATGACCCGCTGAGCCTTTTAGTCACATAATAAAGCACAGAAAGCACAGGCAGTATTCTACGGAGGCACAGAAAACCACTGGGTTCAGTGGCATAATGCATTTTTCTCAGCTAGTTGCTGATTTCAATGGCAAATAAAAATAAAAAAATAAATAAATTCTCTCATCTTGTTACAGCTGCAATTTGGTGATGTATTGTAGAGATGAAAGGAAGGTGTAATGGTAGTTCTGAAAACAAGAGCCAGTTTGAATCTTAGTGGAAAATGAAGGAGTAAAAAGCAGCTGATCATTGATCATTTGCAGGTAAAGAGACTTAGGATCTGCTTTAAGTTAAAGAATTATGGCTCAGTTTGGAGACAGTAAAAAAAGGGAGATAGCTCATGTTAATTGGGATTGTAACTAATTATTCATTAACTAATCTGCCAGTATTCTTTTAATACCTGTAAATTATCTGTGAATTGATTTTGTGATCATGTTTTATGTGTCATAGACCAGTCTTCCGTTTAAACCATAGGTGTAAAACAATAATAAAACAATTCACTTGAAAAAATGAAAAACTCATTGTACAATAAATGAGGTTAAAAATGAATCCTTTCAATGTACAAAGTATCTTGTTATTGATAGTTTAATGCATACTTAAAGGATTATTATAATATTATAGAAATAAAAAAACAACAAAAGTATTAATAGTACGTATTTGACAAAGCTGTGTATATAAACAACTTTAATTTACTAATTTTGGTCGGGTATTTAAAAGGGCAATTTAATTTTTTCATTTGCATTTTCATTTACAGCCTGCTTTCCGCATTACCTGTTCACTTATGTGGGTCATTTAGTGTTAAGCCTCTTCCTTTAAACAATTTTTAGACAAGGCAAAACAATGCAAATTATCTATGGGGTGTAATATGTGCAGACATTGGGTTGGGGACTCGATTTTCCTTTAAGGAACACTGTTGTCACCTCAATATCTTCATGTGTTTTCACATGTAAGACAACAAATACATGAATCCACAACACATTAACACAATGATAGAGAAAAATAAAAATAACTCTGTATGTTTTCTCTTCCACCTTTCTCTTCAACGTCAGAGTAAATATCAGGGGGACAGAGCAAATAAATATCTAAAGGCAATCTAAGAGCGGTGCCGAAAGAGCAGAAGGAATGTAGGATAATGACATTGAAAGAATAAATGTTTGCACAGTGTAAACAAATAGTGATAGACCGAGACAGTGATAGTAGGGAAGTGCACAGACAGTGTAGACTGATAACCAGATGAGTGGAAGCATCAGGGTTCATATGCAAATACATGCTTGCACGTCAGTATGGTTTTCTTTATTGACATTTACACGGTGCCTTGCTGGATGTCTTTGTCTATCCCTCAACCCGTCCATCCAAATGTCCACCCAGGCATGACCAGCAGTGACAGTGCCTGCAAATATGTGAAATGTAGAGAAAAGCAAGAGAGAGGAAGGAAGAAAGGAAGGAAGGATGGATGCAAGGACACACAGCACACATTGCTAATAGGGAGCAGCCATTAACCCAGCTGTTTTGGGACTGGGCGGTAAAATATCGAATTGTCTGTTCTTGAGTTGAAATAAACGGGCTGCTTCTGTTATTAGGTGCAGCTGATGAGGTCAGTTAGATAGAGGCTACATACAAAGGTCAAGTGATGGTGTGAAGGTCACAAGCATAGTGTGAAGGCATAGTGATGGTGTGAAGGCATAGATGCTTGTGCAGTAGTGTGCAGTTCACCCAGTAATATGTGAAAACCAGATAAATAAACTCATCACTTTCTTTCTTTGTATTTGTCATTATATTTACAATGGGTGAAATAATAGTGCAACCTGTCCATCCCAATTGGTCAGTCCAAGATGTTTGATAGTCAAGTAAGCAAATAACTATTTAAAAGTGAGTTAATTACAATACTAGAGACCAAGACAGCACTGTACTTTTTTAGTCTATTCTTAATATGCATGAAGGATCCATTACCATCTCTGTTGTGTATAGAAACCTCACGGTGGCAGCAAGACTGTCAGAATTTTTTGCCGATTTATTGATTGATTAATAATCGGTTAACTGATTATTAGTCGCAGAGATCCTGTTAATAGTTCCTGTTTCCTGTGTCAGGTATGATGCTGGGAGGAGGCTGTGGTAAAGAGCTGGCTCACTGGATCATACACGGCCGCCCTGAAAAGGACATGTATGGATACGACATCAGGTACATCAGTGTCTCCACACATTGATAAAAATTCATGGAGGTGATTAGCAGTGCCTGCTTTTACAGTTTTGGAGCCTCTTGACAAAGCTGAGCATGATTTTGGGGGCAGAATAGGAAGAATAATGAATTGTATGAATTGAATGATTGTAACTGATGATTCTGAATTCCTGTCCTGTTTCAGGCGTTTCCACAACTCTCTGACAGACAACAATCGCTGGATTAGGGAGAGGAGCCACGAGTCGTATGCAAAAAACTACTCTGTGGTTTTCCCCTTTGATGAGCCGCTGGCCAGTCGAAATATGAGGAAGGACCCTTTCCATCAGGTATACTGAGTGGTTTGATCTCCAGTGTTGACATTTAAGTAGAATATTTCTTGGGAGTTCAAGGAAATTGCATTAATGCGCCACCTCTCTGCTTGTTAGTGAGGTAGTCTGACTCTTTTTCTACTGAGGTTAGACGACTCATGTAAGCTGAAGCAGTAGAGCTTTAATTGGAAATAAAAAACCTTTGAATTAGTTCTATATTATTTGACACATATGTCATATTTCAGGAAAATGTCACACAGTAAAACTGGTAAGAAGAAAATAGGATGGATGTGATTAAACAAAAAAGAACCTAGAAAGGAGTTACTGTATTGTGGTAGTATAGATGATTTTTCTGGAATAATTATACTCAAATAGAGTAATCTGTGTTTCGAGTCTTTTACATCTAGAACAATTGAAGTTCAAGTATTAAAGTAAAAACAAAAATCTATTTTTGAGCCTCTCCTTGAAACCATCTTATGAACAACTGCACATTTTACCTAACCTTGGTTTTACTCTTGCACTTTTTGTAAGGTAAGCAGGGATTTGACTCTCTGTAAAAAGTAAAGTGTAGACAGTGTCTGCCAGAGTATAGACAGACACCTTTTGGCTTTGTTATAACTGATGTGAAAACTTTCGGGACCTTTACTGATTCTTCAAATACCACAGCAGAGTCTGAATGTTTGCCAAATATAGAAGTTAACTTTTTTTTAAACCACAGGAGCATCTGTACTTCCATATAATATGTATGTATATGTACTTCCATATCCCTGACCAGTCTTCTTGTATCATTTCATTGCACTGCTCCCCTTTAACCATTCAGTCCCTCTCTTTCCTGTTTACTTTTTGTGTGTATTCAGCCAACTCATGAGTACCCTCATCTTTTGTTCATCCCATGTGTTTCTCCGTCTTGCTGTGGTCTTTGTTCTTGTCATTGTCTGTGCTTTGTGTTAGAGAAAAAAAGACTTTTCCACTGATTCTTTCCTCCCATTAGCCTCTTTAACCTCAGTGTCTCTTTGGCAAATTGAGACTGTAATGTGTTGAACTGATACACATCTGTACACATAAATGTACAGAGAAGACAACTATATTTTGAGTACAACAAAAGGGATTAATGACACACTTAGCCATGCTTTTCTGTCCTGGACTTCATTTAACTTTAAATGTTGCAATTTCTACTCCTGCTCACGCATTGCAGGCATTTTTTACGCTTACACAGATTGCATTAGCCATGTTGTCATTATCTTTTGTAGCTCGTGCCTACTGCTTCCTCAGAGCAAGTTTTATTTAGCTTCCCTGACACATTCCATGCATAATTAAAAAGAAAAGATTTGCTTCTGAGCTTGTATAGAAAATGCATCTTCTTTAAATGTTTTTTCAGTTGATGGTTTACAGTAGATGATGAAAGATTTCCTTATATAACAAGAGTCGACTGATGGTGATGCTGTCCAGCTCAAATTGTGACTCACTGGTTTCATAAAGAGAGCTTCACCTGCGGTGAAATACCAGTGATGTATGGAGTGAGTCAATAAAGCAGCCACCCCCTTCTTTTTTACTGATTTAGGACCAGCTCTGTCGGCTCTGAAAAGCATCTGTTTCTATCACATTCACCCTCCCACGTCAGTGCATTCCATATACCATTTCATTTTTGCAGTGCACCTCCTGTTCCTGCCTGATATTAAAAGAAAAATAAGAAGAAAACAAAATCAATACAGACTAGCTCGGTCGCTTTGCATAGAATTGTCCAAGATGTTTAATGCACTATTCCCTAACAATACATTTTAGTCTCAGTCAAGGCATCAGAATGAGTATGGATAAGCACATAAATCTGTTCTACAGTGTTGCCCAGGAGTTATCACTGTGTCTTTACTGCTTTTAAACCTGTACTCATAAATGTCCACTTGTGATAAACATGGATGATAAGGCCAGGTATGAATAGGGCTGATGAGTCACCGTCTTACACCAATCGTATAAGATTGTACAGTCAGATTAATATGGCTGCATGTAGTGGTGCTGAGCATTTCAATTTATTCAGTCCTGTCAAAATCGATATTTGAATTAAGCAAATCACTTAGTCTCCAATTTAATTATTCTCTTTTTGTTTGGCAAATAAACTGAATTCACCTTTTTATGGCTTTATGGATTTGAACTGGCTCACTGGACTTGTATGAGAAGTCAGAAATTAATCAAGCATAATATTACCACTAAAACTAATTTTTCTTTTCAGGAATGCAAGTAAATAACTATAATTTTACATCTTAATTGAGACATAATAATGTGCTTTACAGTAAATTTGAAGATTCATATATAACAATAATATGTTTAACCATTAAAATATCAAACTAGTTAAGGAGCTTCTACATACTGGTGTATTAACCATTACAGAAACACAAAAATGATTTTGATAATTACGACTGCTGTTAATTTAGGGCAGCTGTGGCATAAACCTACATTTACATACATTAAATTTATAAGCACTGTATGTGTCATATCTTTAAATTGTCTTCCTTGCATTAGAGTATAGTAGATAAATTTAATAATAGTGTCACTTTGTACTGCCCCATCTTGTATTAAATCTATAAGAAGTATAGAAAGTATAGAAAAAAATAAAAATAACAAATAGATGTTTAACCAAAATGACTGAGCCTTAGCATGCATGCGTATACTCTGATTTGAGCTCTAAATTCCTGCTTTCATCACAGCTGTCTCATGCCAGCTCAGCCAATCTGCATTTGCATGATAACAAATGCAGCTATTGCCTTTTTGTACTCTTTGTGTATAATCATGGCATCAGATGTGCAACTGAAACGGCAATACTGAGCAGTGTGTAGACACTGCTCTCAGGTAGCCAGACTGAATTCTTGATGGAGAGCACAGATCCTGTGAGACTGGGTTCGTCCAACCCTCAGCTGCAATCCCATTAGCCCGTGCTAATCACTCATCGAGGGCCATCACCTAGCAACTAGCCTTACTACTGTTGGAGAGCCTCAGATAAATGTAGGTGGTGGCAAAGCAGAGAAGGGAAAAACACTTGTACTTGCCTAATTATTATTGTTTTAACTGAGCTTTTGCAAATTGCACTGGCTCTCACTTGCAATCATAACTGCACATATTATGGCTGAGAGGTATTTTTTGGGGGTTGATTGGCAGAGGAAGCTGTATCTGTGCGTCATCATCATTTTCTAGGAGGCAATACAAGCTTATTTCGGCACTTGAGCACACCATAGCTGACACGGCCACTCACATGTTCTCTCCACCTCAGTAGCATGGATGGTAAATATAGCTCAGTGTGGGAAGTTTGGCAAGAGAGGAGAGCATCGCTGAACATACTTACCAACTGTGGGCGACTGTCAATTTTAACAAGGAGGATGGTGAGCGGTGTGAGCTAAAATAATCTTATTTCAGCACAGTTAAAGAAACCAAGAATTAACGAGTGTCTTGCATTTGAAAGAGTGTGACATCAAGCAAGAGTTTTATTATCACTTCAATCAATCAATTCTCTCATGTAAGATTAAATGTTTAAACTGTTTTGTTTAGTAATGTTCACACTCACTGACTGATAAAGGAGTTTTCTCTCAGCTCTATATGTCTGCGTCTTTTCACCTCATTGTGTCGGTCCAGCTTCATTGTTGAATGGTCTCACAGTTCTCATCAAGCTTGGTTGCTGTTACATCAGACAGCAACCAGACAAACCGAGTCTTTACAACACAAAGTGCTGGATGCATTTCAGTGCTTTCTCTGTCGGTCAGTGTAATCGTGCTTAGTATGGCAAATTCATGCTAATGTGCAATTAAATATATGCTTTTAAAAGTTTTTAAAGTTAAACACATCATTTTAGTTCATCCAAAGTAAATGCTGAATAGTAAACTGTTTGTGGTTGTTTTAGGTGCTGACAGAGCAGGGCTGTGTGTTCCAGGAGAGACATGGTTGGGAGAGACCAGGCTGGTTCAACAAAGAAGGGCCTGCTCCTGTGAGACAGACACGCACACACGCACACATGCACTCATTCACTCATGCACTCACATTACACTGTACCACTCACATTACACTGTACACAGCCAGATGTATGCACTTGATTTATTCAATTCCACATATTGACAAAAGGCACTTGGAAACACAGGCTACGTTTTTACAAGGCCTGCTGGATAAGACCTGTTGGAACAAGTTGCCTGCCAGTAACGGTCAACTGCACTGAGCCCAGTGCATTGCCCTTCTACTGCACCAGATAAATGATAATGATTAATTAGACTCTTACTACTCTTTGTTTGCCTTCTTTATTGCAAAGGTTAAAGACTATGATTACTACGGAGCTTATGACATTGAGAAGAATGTGAACTACAAATACAACGAACTGCTCGGGAAAGAGTACACCTTTGACTTCCCTCCACATCACGATGTGGTAAGCAAATATTAATGTGTCTGTGTGTGTTAGGGGTCGGGGGATGGGGGGGTGGCTCCATTCACTAACTTCTGTATTGGATGCGTCTTCTGTGAACACATGCTATCAGATCTTGACATAATTTCTATTTGTGAGAAGAAAAATTCTGTTTTTATTGAGTCTGATTCTGACAAATTTGTCTCCTCAAAGTGTCTGTATATTGCAAATAAATGAACATAAGGAGTGTAAAAGTACTGTTAAGCCACAGTGAGTCAGAGGAAGTCTGCTGATGAGGTGGTCTCTAATCCGTCTGGACAACAGACAGTGTTTATGCATGCTCAGTAATGTGGCCACGTGCGTCTTCAAACTGCTTCCCAGTGTCTTTTTTGTGTGTGTGGTTGGATCTGAGGATGAGAACATGCAGAACAGTGTTTCATGAAATTGACACAGCTCCTTCATTTGTCAGACAAAGTTGGACTCAAATTTTGGGGTAGTTAGGCGAGTCTGTACATTCTCTGAAAGAAAAAGAGGACATGTCCTCTCAGGAAATAATTGCCATGGAGAATAGACAGAGTGCAGAATACAGTCAGTGAGTTTTATGGTGCATGAAGGAGTTTTGAGAGGAAGCACCAGCCTAACTCAGCAGCCTGGAGGACAGATAAGAACAGAATAGCTATCTTGATGTAAAAAAAAAAAAAAAACTTGTTTCAAGTTTTTACTTTTAATTTCAGTTCCATGGGCAACGATGCTTTCAAGGATGTCGATCTGGAAGCCATAGAAACATGTTTGTATCATAGGGGACACTTTTTATGCCACCTCAGGGTCTGTGTTAATTGGACATGTGTTGTGACTTTTTTTTGCAGATTAAGAGTGAGTGCCTCTCATGTAGACACGGTGTGGCGGTGTTTGACATGTCCTATTTTGGAAAGTTTTATCTCACCGGACCAGATGCCAAGAAGGCGGCTGATTGGCTGTTCACTGCTGATGTCAACAAGAAACCAGGTCAGTCTGGCTGCTGCGAAAGCACACACTGCATGTAGACTCAGACAGATGGATGAAAAGGTTGAGTCCAATACAGAGACCGAGGATCCAAAGAAAGTGCCAACACTCCTTAGTTCCAGAAAATTACAAAATGTCACTACTGCACTCCTCGCAGTGGCACGGGTAAATGTGGTGACAGGGAAGTCTTTCATTGTCTAATCCAGACGTCTACAAAGCTGCAAAATGTGTGGGGCATAAATTACAGTATATGGAAGCAAGTAAGTCTGTCCCTAAGAACCATCATAGAGAAAATGACTTTCATTGCACAAGATATCGACAAAAAGCCAAATGATCTCAGTAGAAATGAGGAGCATAGTCCTCTGACACTGGCGGACTCAAGTGACATCATTTGGGGCAACTTATCAGATGTCATGCTGTTCCATGTGAAGCAGGAAAAGACTTTTAACTTCCCCTATAAAGGTCCACTGTGTATCATTTAGCAGGTTTTTTTTTGTCTTATTGCCATCGCTTTAAAATAAGAATTGTTTGGTTAAATCCATGTACATGAGACAAGGGCTGCCATGTTTCCACAACAGCCCAAATGAACAAATCAATGTTTCGTGTTTTTGAAGCAGAAGCCACCGTAGTTGTGCAGAATAAATATACAATTGACAGTCTCACCATTAGATGTCACTAATTCAGGGATGCTGGACCTTTAACCTTTAGTGAGCTTCTAATAGGTCGTGTTAGTGTCAGTGCAATGCTATCAATCAATCAATCAATCATTTTTTTAATTATATAACACTATAGTATGTGCAAGATACTCAAAATGCTTCACATAATAAAAAAAAAGAAGGAAAACATTTAAGAAATTAGCTGGAAAAGAATAAACAATAAAAAAAGTAACTAAAAAAAAAAAAATCAATAAAATTATAAAACGTACATCACCGTGCTACTAAATATTAAAAACCATTCTAAATAAATATGTTTTGAGTTTACTTTTTCAAACTCCCAGGTCAGTGATAAACAACAAATCAGTGCGTAAACCTATTCCAGAGGTGAGGAGCAGCAACAACAAAGGATGTAATGTTAAAATCTCTGCCAAATAAGGTGGAGTTAAAAGTAAAACTCTTAAAATCAATTTTAAAATGAGGAGGCAGCCAACAGAGTTGATATAAAGCAGGGGTGATGTGTTCGCAATTTGCAACTGCATTTTAAAACCAGCTGAAGACCAGAGCAGCACATGCTTCACAATTAGTGCCACCAACTACAGTTTTTTGTCTTAATTAATATACTATGCTTGGATGCCAAATTTTTTTTTTTTTTTTTTTTTTTGCAATAAATAACATATTTTTACAGAACTATTCATTTATTTAAGCCTTATTATTGATTTATTATGCAACATCTACCTCAGGCTTTTTCAACCTTTCCACCGAGCTGTGTCTTTTTGTCGACCACTCTAGCTCATGCTTCACTGACATAGTCAGACACTGTTTTCTTGAAAACCTCTGACAGAATGAAACTGTATAATCAGTCATTCTATCAAGTGAGAGATGACAGTCACATATTAGTGTGTCACCACAACTGTGGGCTCCTTTGTCCAGCCTTGTAATCATTTTTTATGCCTTATATTTAGATACGGATTCACTCATTTGTAAATCTTATTAGGATGCCTTATTATGTGTCTTTGTTAAGTGATGTTCTGGAGTTGTAGTTCATATTTAATGTTCTTGGTAAAAAGACCAGATTCACAATGTATTTCCATTTTCCACCCAAAAGCAACAACATTATGTCTAAATGTGTTATTAAAAAATTCTTCTTATTAATCAATGTTGTGCAGGAGACACACAATCACTCAAAAGCATAGAAACAAAGAATCAGTTTGTCTGATGGTTAGGATTAGAAGATTGATTTCAGAAGATTTTTTTTTTAATTTTAGTCTGGTGCGGTGTGTTTTAGGCTCCACTGTGTACACCTGCATGCTGAATAAAAGAGGAGGAGCAGAAGCTGACCTGACAGTGAGCAGACTAGGGCCTGGTGCTGCCAACCTGCCTTTAGCGCCAGAATCCAATGGTGAGTAATTATGTGCATGTGTTACTTATTTGTGCACATTTACCTGCCATTTTGTTAGAGCTACTGATTTATAATTTTATCTATTTTCCTTTTCTTGTTTTGCTATTTTTAACCATTAGATTCTCTTCTTTTGCCTGTATCACTCTATCATTTTTAAGATTCATTGTTCTGTTTCTCTGACCTATTTAATTTTCTTTTCCCCTATATGGAAAAGATTATAGTATATCATAGTGTTGTACTCCTTCCTGTACCTTCCCTGTTACTATACTGATATAAATATTTACTCAAAATATATTAAACTCTCATCTTCCAATATTTCTTTTTTAATGTGTTT
The DNA here is from genome assembly GCA_016785285.1 of Brachirus orientalis. Taxonomy (NCBI): domain Eukaryota; kingdom Metazoa; phylum Chordata; class Actinopteri; order Pleuronectiformes; family Soleidae; genus Brachirus; species Brachirus orientalis. The sequence continues at coordinate 11,395,053 of JAFBJR010000905.1, forward strand.
TTTTTATTTGCATAAAAACAGAAGATATTTACAACTGAACAGCTGAAAAAAAACAGAAGTCATGTTGTGCTTTAGTGGGGAATCAGTCATATTAACTAGAGAAAGATACAAATGCTTAACTTTGTGTCTCTACTCCTGCTTATTTCTAATACATCCATCCACTCCTGCAGACAGTGGTCACTGTTTAATGTTCACTTTAAGCAGCGGTTAAATTAAATGTTATAATTAATTTAGCAGTTTCAGTACATCCTTGTGAGCATGCACGTATTCACAATGAAGATACTCAAACATGGCCTTTTTATCTTTTAAGATTTTATCAATTTTGCATTAGTCTTGTATTTTTTCATATATAACCTCTGACGTCCTGAATGCCAATTGTTGGACTTTTCCATTTTTTTTCATATGTTATTGTTTGTCTCCTCCCTTTAACTTCTTTCCTCTCCTATGTTCACTCCAGGTGATGCGTACTACCTGGCCATCGGAGGTGGTGTAGCAGAGCACAACTGGAACCACATTAGAACAGTTCTTCAGGACCAAGGCTTCCAGTGTCAGCTGACAGACCATTCTGAGGACATGGGGATGATCAGCATCCAGGGACCAAAGAGGTGAGGAAGAAAACTAGATGGAGGGCAGGAGGGAGTCTATGGTTGACAAGAAACAATGGTATGATTTAAAGTACCCAGGTGGGGAAATGGTGGAAAAAGAAGCAAGTGAGGACAAACAGCAGGGGAGAAGAGAAATAGATGAAAGAAGTGTTTGATCTAAAGTTGGGTAATGATTCCTATCTTGGACCTAAGCAGTGGGCGACCTGAAAAGACAAGCTGTTGGGTCGATATGAGCAAGTTAAGTGGCCAAGACTTTGCTGCAGGCGTAAGAGGTGAGTGTAAGGACAGGTGGAGTAAAAACAGAAGCAGGGAGGTTCAAGGTTAATGCTGCTCTAGAATACTAGCCTATGGCTCTTTCACGATGCTGTGAAGCCTGTGGTTTTAAATGAGAGTAAAAGTGAATGATGATGATGATAAAGATTTATTGGAGCAGTTTCGATTTTTATGTCAGCAACAGTTTGCACCTTTTACTGGAGGTTGGTAGTTTAAAACAGTTGTACCTGGCGAGTCCTGACTCTCTCTGTCCTTTAAAAACCTGTCTTAAAAAAGCATAATGGACTTGAGTATAAACCTAACTGCATGTGTATGGTGTAATAATATTTAATTTTTCTAAACCTAGAGATTCCATTGGACCAGAATTAAAAAGTTTCCCTGGACTGACAGTACTGCATAGTATATAACCTGACAGTTGACACTGGTGGTAGTATGTCCCATTCTGAGCCTGATAAAGTAAGAGCTCCAGCTCGGATTTGACATTAGAGTGGATATAAATTGTATAGAACGTGTGTATCATGCCTTCACTGTCTTTCATGATTCCCCCAGTGTAAATACTGCAGCCATGACACTGTGAGGTGAAAGTCAAGGCTTAGTTTGGTTCAAGCTGGGTTTGATCATGCCAGGGGGCTGAGTGCCTTCTTTGTAAAGCGCATCATTAATCCAGGTGATCCATTTTCTTAAGAAGGCCATTGGATATTTTTGAGGGCTAAGGATGTTTCTCAAAATCCTTCTATAGCTCTCTAATCAAATTACCAAACCTGAAAATGTCACTGTATTCCTTTTTTAGAATTAGCAACATCATGCATTGATTTCCTTGTCTAACGATTACAAATCACGTTCTGCTTTCAGAGTTTCAGAGTTACTTCAAGCCTCTCACTTTCACTGCTTGCTTTTTTACAGTTTTTCTTCTTTCTTCACTCAGAGAGCAAGCTGGGCCACCTTCACCTCTTCCCAATTTCATCCTCTGAACTACTCATCTATCCATCTATTTGTTTTCCCCTCTCACCTCCAGTTCCTCCCTACGCTCTGCTCATCGTCTTTGTTCTTCCCTCTCACCAGCAGTAGGGTTTGGTCACTGTGTTCCGTGTGTGGGCTGCGTCGATTTCTTCTCTTCAAGGCTTATCTTATCTTCTATTCATTCTTGTGTCTAGATTTTATCCAGCGCTGTCTCAGTCTCCTCTCCCCGCTCTCATCTTTTTGCTCGGTTGCTTTTCTGCTGTGTCCTCTTCCCTCTTCTAGATTTTATTACTAGAAATAACCAGAAATCAGTGCAACTCCAGCAGCTATAGCCCACTGTGTATATGCGTATAAGTGTATATGTGTTATTTACCCAGTGTTACCAAGGCTGAATACATGATACATACAGCCATTCGCAGGTGACATAGGAGAAGGGTGGGGTACAGCACACACAGATCACCAGTCCATCACAGGGCCGCATAGAGACCAATCATTCGCTCACACACTCTGTCCAATTAAATTTGATCAATTTATTTATTGTTATACCCAATACATTATTAATACACACACAATAATTATGGAGCTCTTGATTATCCAAAGTGTTTGCATAATATGGTGTGTGTGGATAATATTAACAGGATTAGTGTTTCACTGTAATGATTCATAGCTCCTCCTTATAGTTGCTGCTACATGAAAACTGCAACTGACGAAATGACATGATATATGGAAATGAAATTATCTGCATATTCCTTTCAGAAATCCAGTAATTCTGAAGTCAGTGTAAGCCATTGGTTCCCTCTCTCACCAACTGGCGACACTCTCTCCAGAGGGTGAAACTGGTGCAGATTGTAGCATCACACACCAGATTTATAACACAAGAAATCATGTTTGTGATAATATCCATCCTCTGATCCAACACATTTTATTAGCAAGTCCGAGAAACAAATTGGTGGATGCAAGACCCTTTTGCCACACACACAAACAGACCTATTTACTGATTATATATAGCTAATTGGTCTTGCTATCTGACTCTTGTTCTGTGAACAAAGCCTTATATGAGGGAGGACAGAACTTGGAGGATGTACTGAAGGAAAAGGTCAGACTGTGTGTCATCCCCCATATGCAAGCATAGCTAATGTTTAGTAGTCATTCGTGTTTACAGATGTGATCAACTTTCTTGAAGTCCCATTACTGCTACTGATAAAGGAAAATGTTTTAATTTTGCTCTGTTTAGAATTCTCTGTGTGTTTCTCTTTGTCTCCAGTCGAGAGGTCCTTCAGGAAGTGCTGGACACAGATCTCAGCAACGAAAATTTTCCTTTCTCCACACACAAAGTTGTCAACGCAGCGGGACATCAGGTGAGAACACAAACACACTTGCTTGGTGGCTTAACTGCCTTCTATATCAGATGGATCAATTGCATTTTTTTGAGTTATCTTTCTTTGTCAGTACTTGTTAACTAAAAATCACAGTTGAGATAAAGAATAAATGTCAGTCACATAGAGCAGAAAATGACCTTGAACTGCTTTGTCAGGGTACAAACTGGTGTACAGTGATCAAATAACAGCCAGTTATTAAAGAACTCTTCTTTGTGAATCAAATGTGGTTCAATTCAGCAGTGCAGTCAGTAAAGATAATTGGTTGTGTGTGAGACTGAGGAAGAAGTCAGCAAGGCTCTCCGGTGGTTTCTCTTCTTTCTGCCCTCTATTTTTTTTTCAGTGTCTTTTATTTATGTTTATGTTTGTTGATTACAAGCATTGGGAAAACCACATATTAAGCCTCGGGTTCTGACGTTGACCTCTGCAATGTTTCTGGCATCAGATAAATTTAAAAAATAAAGAGCAGGTAGTCCTGGCCACAAGAATCGACTCCTACTGTTCATCCACACACACACTTGCTGTGTCTTAGTTACTTTTTTGCATGAATTATACAGCACTCCATTGATTGCAGTCAGCTTCTTCTCACAGCTCTGCAGGAGTGTGTGTGTGTCTGTGTGTGTCTGCTCAAGTTGTTTGTGTTATGTTCCATCTCAGCTGGTTTCTGGCCTCGTCTGGGTGACATTTTAATGGCTGCACTGCTGCGGGAACAGAGCTCACTCACTCTCTGCCCTCTGCTCCACTCAAGGCTCATTAGACTCTCTCTAGACAAATGTGCTGGTATGCATGTTAGATCGCATGATTTCATGTTTATATGCATTTGCGTTGTCATTTCCAAGTTGTGTGTGTGTGTGTCCATGTTTGACATTTTCCTGGTGACAGTGTGCGTGAGGCATCCATGCGTTGCTGTGTGTCTAAAATGTGTGTATTTTGAACAAAGGTAGGCCTTCATGTACTGTTCTCCCCTCAGTTTCATGGTGTACATATGGGGCTCAGGGTGATCCCTGGCATCACAGATGGCCTGGCTGTCACAGCACCCACTGAGGAAACTGTTGGAGACGTTTTTTTTCCTAATTTTTCTTATTCTCTCCCTTTCGTAATTTCTCACTTGCTTCTTTTCCCTTTCCCTCCTTCCATTTTTTTCCTGGTGTCCATTAGGCAGGATGTTAATCTTTGATTTTTTTGCAGCTCTAACCACAAACGTTGAAAAGAACTACATATACGGATTCTCCTTTTGTCATCATGCTGTGTGAATTGCCTGTGATATGAATCGTCATGGCCACTATACAACAGAAATAGGCTGTATTTGTAGGTAATTTTTGTACTGCAGTTACAGCAGGTAAACACTGTAAACACAGTGGGTATACTGTGTTTACTTTCTGTTTTGTGATTATATCAATGTAATTAAATAAAACAGTGGGTCTTGTGCTTCTGACCTCATTTAACCTCATTTTACTAATGTTTTTTCCAAATTATGGCTTTGATATATCTCTGTCGCCCTCTACTCCTTCACCGCACTCCTCCTCCTCCTTTTAACTCCTTCCATCATACTCATCATCCCCCCCCAAGAAACATTAATCTCTTTCAAGAAAAACAGAAATTTAGACACAACATTCATTTCTCAGATAAGAGGTTCCCTCGTTTGCTCGACTTATCTCATAATTGCATCTTTTCTATTCGCCTTTTTCTACTGCTTCTGCTGTTTGTCTCTGTTTCTTCACCGGCTGAACATGGGAAGTGTTCTTTACATTAAAATGCCTGACGAGTAAGTCTGCTCCTTGAGGAAGAAGTGTGTTTTTGTGTGTGAGAGAGAGGGAGAGGGAGCACAAGCAGAGTCATGGCAGCTTGGTCCTCTGCATGCTTTTCCTCAGCTCTCTAAGCCTCTCTACCACTCCCTCGTCCAGGTGCGAGCTATGCGTCTGTCCTTTGTTGGAGAGCTTGGCTGGGAACTGCACATTCCCAAAGACTCTTGTCTTCCAGTCTACCATGCTGTCATGGCTGCTGGCGCCAAACACGGCATCATCAACTCAGGCTACAGGGCCATTGACTCACTCAGCATTGAAAAAGGTAAGTTTTAATAAAGGTCATAAAATCAAACTAATCGTAACATCAAAATCCAGCTCATGTTGTAGGTTAACTGATATCCAGCCAGCAAATGAAGCAGGAGAACCTGAATAAGTGATTTTTCATTCTTCCTCATTTTTTTTTTCAATTCTTTCACATCACACTCCCCTTTGTTTATCAGGGTACAGACACTGGCACGCTGACCTTCGCCCAGATGACACGCCCTTAGAGGCGGGGCTAGCCTTCACCTGTAAAATGAAGACTTCTATCCCATTCCAGGGACGTGATAGGCTGGAGAAACAGAAAGAGGAGGGACTGAGGAGACGCATCGTCTGCTTCACCATTGATGAGTCAGCAACATCTCTTTTACTAGATTGTTACTGCTTTTATTGACAGAAAAATTGACAGTAATTCAATTTACGAACGACGACAAATGACAGTGAGCTTTGTATACTGGGAAATAAGAGACGTTCTTTTTTGTCAGTATCTGCTTCAAATGCAAAATTTGAGCTCTGGCTAATTTGTCCTTTCATGCTGCTGTAGAAACAAGATGGCAGCCCACATTAAACACTTTACCAAACATACTTTAGGTAGTATATTCAATTTCTGCCAAAATTACACAGTTTGTCTGTTTGTCTGACAGAAACTGGTCACATGAAGTGTATTTTTAGAGTTTAATTAAATCCCCCCTCCCCTTCTCTTTCTCAAAGGAAAGTGCCAATGTTCGGACTGGAGGCCATTTTTCGGAATGGAGTTCCCGTTGGTCACCTCTGTCGTGCTGACTATGGCTTCTTTATTGACAAAACTATTGGCTATGGGTATATCCGCAACCCTGATGGAGGAGTGGTAATGATCACATTTGCTTTTTTGGCCTTACTGCTGTGATGTAACATTTAGTCTGTGTTAGTATATTATTATATCTGACAATGAGTCATGAGTGAAATAATGGCTTTTACTGTTTATTTCACCCATGTCACATTCTCTCTTGTCAAATAATGAACACAACAAAATACCGTAGTTGGACTTCACTTGCTCTGAAAGTTAAGATTAGAGCATGTGGATCAAATGGGCATCTCATTTTCTCTCCGCTTTAATTTCCTCTATCTCCTCATTGCCCTCAAATTCATATTCTCTTCTCATTTCCTTGCTTATCTTCTTCTTTTGTCTCAACTTTTTCCCTCTCTTCCTTCCCTTATCAGGTGAGTCCTGATTTCGTTAGGAGTGGCGAGTTTACCCTGGAGAGGATGGGTGTGACGTACAAGGCCAAGGCCCACCTCAAAACTCCTTTTGACCCTGAGAACAAGCGAGTGAAGGGCATCTACACTTGAGGACCACAAATGTAAAAACTGACAAACACACGTGAAAGGTTAAAGAATAAGGCTGGGAGAGTAACAACAGATTTTTTTCCCCCTTTTTTAAATTGATAGTCTAAAAATAAATCATGTCAAGAGTCGGCTACAAATGTTGCTGATGATGCTTCAAGTTCTCGGCTACAATGGACTTGGCCTACTCTGTATTTGATTATGAATATGTCTTATGGTGAACACTCTTTAGTGAGTATTATTGCAATGATAAGGTGATTAAAGAATCCCTAATGCAGAGCTTGCTGCAAACATGTCAGTGAACACAACTCACTTCCATGTTTGCACTGCAGGTGTGATCACACTCAAGCCGTTTACAGACACAAATCCCGGAAAATGTCTAAAAGATTGAATCAGGATTTTTCACAGTTTGCCATATGAAAAAGAAAGCAGCAGGAGATTGCCTTGGTCACACACATTCACAAACACACTGACACTTTAAGGAGCGTTCAAGCAAGTGTTGACACTATTATCGCATGGATGTCTTTCAGGAATCTGACTGGGGGGGGGGGGCTGAGCGCTGTATTATTTTCTGAGGGGGGGGGGGGGGGGGGCTGAGCGCTGTATTATTTTCTGAGCAACATTTGCGGACATATGCATTCTCCCAAAAAACTTTCATTGCCAATGTGTGAAAGCAACTTTACAGTTATACGGTATATTCTGTATATTATAATGGAAACTAATTTCTGACATTGTGTTTGAAAAAAGAAAGTACTTATTTGATAAGAAATAATCTTAAATTAATGACATAGTTTCTCAGAATAATGACAAAAAAGTTGTCAAAATAGTGACTTGCTTGTCTTAATAAATAATTTGGCTTCTTAAAATAAATGCCTTGGTCGTTTATTTTAAGAAGCTAAATTTATTTATTTAAGATTTCCAGCTCTATTGCAATGGGGTAACATATTGTCTGTACCAACACATAATTAAAATGATTTTACTTCATACTGTACATGACTGTACATTAGTGCTCCAAAGCCTGGCTTGCCAGACTCTTTTCCATTAGCAAAGATTTAGAGCGGCTAAGAAGTGCACATGACTTTGTGAGTCTGAATCTCCGTCTGAATACTGAAGCTTGGCATTTCTCATTCTATTGATTTTCAAGCTGTTTTACTATGACATTGTTGGCGATGGGTTCCTGTGCTCAACACTACGTGTGCGTGATTGTGTAAATAGTATAAATTCTCGATTAGCCTTTTGTTTACTCCAGCTGAAGAGAAAAATAGATTTCAATTGGAAGCAGACTGTTATTGCAGTCAAACCATTCATTCTAATCTTTGTCCTTAATTTTAATGTCGTGCGGTACGTTTATTTATCCAAGTTTTTTAGCAAAAAGGATTGATGTTTGTGCTGAAAATAAAAACTGGACATAAACACTGATATGTAAACACTTAAATCACAGGAAAAACAGAAAAAGTGCTGAAGAATTCATCTGATCATGGGCACAACCCGTCGTTTGTTTGACTCATCCCCATGTTGCTGTGCTCTGCACTGTTGATCTGCTGCTTTTTGACTCGTGCATTGTTCCTCAATTAGGAAATCGGTGGACAATTCATATTCTTAAGAGCCCCATTTGTCTTGTTTTTCTGTTGAATCAAACTCAAGACTGCTTCACAGTGAAGCAGTTTAATCAAAGCTCCTTTTTTACCAGGAGTACTCACCACTGTGATAGATCTGCTGGATCAAGCTTGACTAATGGACACTTTCAATTGAAACTGAGCCTGTGGCAGTGGAATACAGCACAGTTTGGACTGAACTGTAGGACAGCTCTTAGAACAGTTAGAAAATCACAAAAGCTACTTGTGCTTTATTATCCCCCTTAGTCAGCACAGGTTGGGGGAAAACTGTTTTAGTACTGTAATCTATGAAGCTCCTATTTAGTGTGTTGACTTTTCCTGATTTTAAATGAAAATGTACTTTTCTTTTAGTCATAACAAGAAAAATATCACCACTTTTGTGCCTTAATATTTGTTTCATGTCTTAAATGCTGGTGCTAATATGTTTTGGTACGTTTTTGTGTTAATGTGCATGTCAAGAATTTACATTCAGCTCAACCTAAAGCTTGTCAAATACACCTTGTGAAAAAGCTTAAAAATGAGGTCTTAGTAGAGGAAGACATTTTTGTGTGAATAATTATTACTTCTCTTGCAGATGTGTGCTGATGCATGTTTTATCCAAAATGTTTACAAATGTGGAATGATTCATTGATTCTGTGCAGAAGACCATTAATAAGTGAAATGCTTGTTCTCAGGACTAGCTCAGGTTAATCACATGATTTAGAAGCGAAATGTGAAACATACTGATAAACACTTATTGTCCTCCACATAGTGTGTCCAGAGTTTTTAGGTCTTTTGTTTGTTTTGAGTTTAAATTATTTTTCTTCCTCCCAGAGTCTGATGTGAATATTGCAAGTCATGGCAATAATAAAAGCAGGCAAAGAGCTGGTTAATATGGTCCTTATTTTTCAATAGGTTGACCAATTTTAAAAAGCAAAAGGGATCAGTGAAAAGTTGTGATGGCCAGTCAAATTATTTTCTTAATTGTCATCAATAATTCTGTTCACAGCCATTCATGCATTAATACATTTTTTTTTTAACAACTAGCATTTTTTTTTTGTGGCATTAAATATTTAACAGACAGAAAATTATGCACAAACACACAGCAGTATGAAGCAAAGGACAGAAATAACAGTTTACAAATGCAGATACGAATTCATTTTTAAGTAATTCGACAGTAATGAATCGACAATCGTTTGGTACATGCCAGTCAGAAATGATGCCCAGTTCCACAAACAGGTCTTTTTTATTCATGTGTATCTGCTCTTTAAACTGACAATCTAAATATGAGGTTTCAGTTGCTTCTAGAAAGAGAAAAGAAACCAGATTTAATGCTGCCAAGTGGCTGGAGCCCCTTGAACTCTCCCTGGTTGTGCCATTAGGCCCCAGGCTGAGCTCCCACTGCAGGTCGGCTGCTGGGCAGTGCTCGACCCTCACATGGGTAGTGAGGTTTTTCAAGGACAGTGGTCACCACTGGTACAGGCTGCTTGCCCCACTCTCCCTGGAGGGAAAAAAAAGTCAGAAACATTATTGCATTATCATTTGATGTGGTGTTTGGTCCTCGAAATTTTCAAATAATAACAAAAACAGGCACCGTCCTTGGTGTGTAGACAGCACATTTTATTGGAGTAATTGCACAGTTGTCACCAGACAGTGTATCAAATGTGCAACACGACACTCAGGGGCACATTTTTTTGCAGTTTTCTTGAGTGTGAAGTTTATGGATGGACATGGATTGAAGATTAAAAAACGGCTGCTTCCTTCCTCTTTCACTAGACCTGTTTAATTTTCCCTCTCACATCTTCCCCCCCCTAATCTTCTTTGTGACTAAGCATTTTAACATAGAGCTTATTGGTAGTTTTTTGTAATAGGTACATCATTTCAGTGTGTTTTTATATAGTGGGACAGTTCATTCAAAAGTCAGTCACAGAATACAGCCTTGTTAAATGTGTTCCTAGTTCACAAATAATGAACTGTAGTCATTCATTGTGGATATTTTTTCCTCATATTGTTGGTGAAGAGTTCCTGCTCGTTCAGTTATGCATCATCCTGGTGTAATTGGGAAATGATGGAAAAGAGGGGCTAAGCTGTTGTGCATCACAGTAGATAACCGACAGAAAAATGTGTACTTGAGTGAAGCGATGTAAGTAAATTTAATAGTTAAGAAATCTCTCTTTTTTTTATTTTCTTTTGATAAAGTCACTGTACCGCTTGAGCTCACCCTCCACTCGCCTGAGCAGATGGTGAGCTCCAGTTAGATGAGGATATGCAGCTTAGGTGCCATCACTTCTCTGTCATTGCAGAGCAGGTGGCAGTCTGCCGCGAGGCTGTGACTTTCAGCTGCTGGTTTAAGCTTCAACTCGTCTTTGTTCCAACTTTACCAGTTACTTAAAAACCTTGAAAACTCTACCAGTAAAACAAGCTCCCTCCTAGACTTTCCACATTGTTCACTATCCCTTGCAAAAGTGCTTAACAGTTAGTGTTGCTGTTGTATGGACTTTTAGGACAACAAAGATAAAAAACTCAGCCCTAGCTATAACATGGATGGCTGTATTCATAATAGTGTATTTATAGACAACTTTTTAGGATTCTTAAAGACACATGAGAGTTTAAACTGTATTTTTGGAGTTTATTTCACCCATTGCCCTAATAATATCTATATTATGGTATATCTTAACATCAATGGCCACTTTATTTAAAAGCCAGCCCTGTGTTTTTTTGTTTTTCCAAATCAGCCTTTCACTTAAACTAATGGGGTTACACATTGAACACAATGTTTTTGTCCAAAATGGGACCAGATTAGATTCATCTCATGACCCATCCTCTCCATCTCTTTCATCTCACCTGTGTCATTTGGAAAAAAGGTGCTCTCATTAGTCAATGCACCCATCCAGCTTCAGCGACGGTAATCAAACTGTGAGGATGGCAGCTGGGATGTTTGCTTATTTTGCCTTTTGGTTTGTGTGTACTTGCTTTACTTTTACCATATAACAGCTAACCGTTTTGTTTGCGACCGAAAATTTGAGTTGACGTTGTTACACATATAGTAATACATGTAAATGTAAGCCCAGAACATGGGAAAATGACAATCAAATTGTATCACTTGGATGAGTGTTGGATCAATCAAAAATCTTTATTTTGGTAGAAAGAGAGAAAAGATCTGCACACCTTAGTGCTCCAATTCTAAGGATATGTATTGACACTTGACATTTTGAGCATAACAAGCTCTTCCTCATACAACTGATAAGGAAAGAGTAACCACCTCAAATACTGATGAACTCGCATGCACATCATAGGTGACATGAATAGTTTTCCATAATGGTTCATGCTTAAAAAACATACTATTTCAAGCACCTCCACTATATTAAATTTAGGGATAGTCTAAATAACACCATATACTGAGCAAAGATATTCATAGAAAGAAACCTGTGCATTCTTGCTCCAAAGGGTTAAAAAAAATCCTCATGTTGTATTTATTAATAGTCTGAGGAAGAGCCTGATGTACTTGAAACCTCACTCATCACAAAAAAATATCATTTGAATGGGATCTTTAAAGTTTGCAGATGCTGTCCTTCTTTCTGCATTAAAGAAAGATGTCTGTTAAGCCTGTCTCACACTCATGTCCTTGTCCAATCGCAGTTATTGTCAGTTTTGTTACCTCTTGGACCTTGTCAAAAGTAGTAGTCCTCATGGAGACAAAAACCTGGTCCTTATGAGGCAGAACCTCATTTCTGACAAAGTGGTTAAGTTCACAGCTAAGTTTTAATTGTGTTTTAGGGTTAGCCATTAACTGGGTATGGTTAAGGAAAGGGATAATGTTTAGGCTGTTCAAATAAATGGATGTCAATGCAGTGTCCTAAGAAGAATAGCTGTGCAAACATCCCTCCCTCTGTATGTGTGTGCGTGTGTGTGTGTGTGTGTGTTTTGTAACTCACAGGAAAGAGACGTGCGGTCGACTGGTTGCAGTGCATTGAAATGGGCGCTGTGTTATAAAGGGAGTCCAGCACTTCTGCAGTGAAAGCGTCCCACTGTAGCTGTGAGTATTGCTCTGTCACACTAACCTCTCCGCATACACACTGATGATTTCCTTGAAACCTGGAGGGAGGATGGAACGACATGAGCAGAGGGAAGGAAAGTCAATAAAATAGGGAGGCAGATGGAGATTGGAGAGAGAAATTCAAAGAGAGCAGGTTGGGTGGGGGTTATCGGGAGAGGGACACAGTCTCACTTTAAAAAAGACAAAGCAGACGGTTCTGGAGATTAAAAGAAGTAATCACCACTTCTGTCCCTGGGAGGGAAGGATGGAAACAAAAAAAATGCTTAGTCACACACAAGATGGGAAGGAAGACGACACGGGGGGGAAAAGCAAATGATTTTAGAAAGCAAGACATGGGAACACGTTTTTGTACCTGTTAATGAAATCAAAGTATTTCTGCAGGTATCCTGGATCAACATGGGTTTTGCAGAGCTCCAGCTGAGTCTGAGGATAATAGTGAACGTAGTTGACACACATTTCCTCCATGATGCCAAATCCTCCCTGAGGGGACAGAGAGATTTACTGTTAGAGGAGGAGGACAATGAAGATGTAGTGCAAAGACGTATTAGGCCAGCTGTAGGTATTAGAGGTGACATATTTTAGGGTTATGAGATGGAAAAACATACAGTTAGAGATAAAGGGAGGAAGGAGGACAAAAAGAATGACACTCAAGGTTATTCTGTATGCAGCACTCAAGGTGAATTTAGGCAATATAAACGCAGTGCTATGTGGTGACAAGGTGGGCCACGTGGTTAGTGTAGTGCTTAGTGCTCTTGCCTTTGCAGCAAGAAGACCCAGGTTTGCAACCCGGTCAGATTTGACCAGCGCCCCCCCCGTGACCCTGTGGAGGATAGTGGTACAGTAGAAGACGAGTGAGTGAGTATTGAGAAGGTGCTGCTCACCACTGTAGGCTTGCTCCTGTCTTCTGTGTTAAAAGTACACTTTGTTATTAGGACGTCGCCCTGCAGGAACAAGCACAGACACACCAGCAGAAGCTGAATGTAATTTAAGATCATTGACAGAAGTATTTAAGAGGACCAACGGCCAGTTTGTTGTAAACCAGGCTGTGGCTGTTGTGATGTTCAGCTGTTGCATTAAATTGTACAGCAGCAGATGTGTGTGTGTATATATATATATATATATATGTATATATATATGTATATGTATGTGTGTGTGTGTGTGTAGCTGAGATCTACCAACCTCTAATGCTTGTCTGAGCTGACAGAATAGTACACTTTTTACTCTGACAGTAAAATCGGCACCGCGCTGCACTGTGCATTTTTCATTTCAATGCAGGCAAAAGCATCAGTGTCATACTTACGGGTAAAACATTCACCATTTTTCTTAGAACTCGGATTGTCTACAAGAAAGAAAACACAATATTACAACCACACGGTTGCAGTGTCACAATATTCATAGCACAGATGTGTTACGTCTTCTCCAACACATCCCAAAAATTGTCAGTGGGTTAAAGGTCTGGACTCTATGGTGTCCAAACTATGTGTGAACATGATGTCTCATGCTCCGTGAACCACTCTTTCACAATTTGAGCCTGATGAATCCTGGCATTGTCATCTTGGAATATGTCAGAAAAACCTGGTCAGTTAGGTTTCTGTTGGCCTCATTTTGTTTTGCACCAAAAGCTGCTGAACCTAAACCAGGCCAACTGAAGCATGCTCAGCATTTATTTATTACTTTGTTTGTTTGGGCCCAATATTCTACTCCAGCAATGTTTCTTTGTGTGCTTATATTTGTTATATTTGTTTTCTGGTTTAAACACTAACCTTATCAGGACCAATAGTCCTCATGGAGACAAAAACCTGGTCTTAATAAGGCAGAACCTTATTTCTGAGGGTCTTTCTTAAGTTTAAGGCTAAGATTTGAATTACGGTTAGGTTACGCTGAGGGTAAGCATTAACAGGTTGCAGTTAAGGTTTGGGATAATTATTTGTTTAGGCTGTTCAAATGAAGGGAAGTCAGTGCAGTGCCCTAAGAAGAATAGCTTCACAAACTGTGTGTGTGTAAATGGTTTGAGTCTTCATGTGCTAATGATACCACACAGGTACATGTCATATCATAGTCTGACAACGACAGCTGGAGATCTTATCAGACAGTCTGGCAGATGTCCTCTCTCTCTCTCTGCCTCAGGATAAATAAAACCCCACTGATGTCACCTGCTGTCTCCCAACAATAGTTAATGTTGTTGTTTGTCAGTTTTGATGTGGAGTAGGTGGACAGGAGCTTTTATGCTTTGTTCCATTTGTGAAGGCCTGAGATTACACTCTGCTACACCTGATGTCTGAAGTCCTGTCTTGCATATCTGTGTCAGCTTCACTTCAGAAGCTCTAATAACTTTCTGTAAAATACAGACAGGTCCGCAACATTAGGTCAGCTAAACTCAAATAATCCACGAATTATTAGTCCACAGACTGTATGTAGGCGTCCAGTGAAAGAAGCAAATGTATGGGTACGAAAAGTAGTTTTACATAAACTGTCTCTGCCTTTGTAATTAAAGATTGGATATGGTCATGACAACCTGCTGAAGTTCAAACCAAGCATCGGAATGGGAACAAAGATGATTTAAGTGACTTTGAACAGAGCGTGATTTTTGGTGTCAGAGGAGCTGGTTTGAGTATTTCAGAAACTGCTGATCTGCTGGGATTTTCATGCACAAACATCTCTACAGTTTGGAGAGAAAAGTCTGAGAAAGAGAACATATCCAGTGAGCGGCAGTTCTCTGGGAGAAAATGCCTTGTTGATAGCAGAGGTCAGGGAAGAAATCAGTGTGTTGCTATAATCAATATAGTGATATCTTTCTAACTGACGAAAGCAAAGCATCCGTAAAAATTTAAAAGTGCAGGATTTCCCTGTTTATTCAGAACAATGAGAATAAAGTGCTGCCATTATCCCTCTGCAAACTCCAGGTAACTTCTGCTCAAGTTTCCCTCATTCATTGGAGCGGTGCTGCCACAAGGAGACATCATGTAGCAACACCCAGCGAGTGAAACTGACAGGTCCTGTTTACTTTAGAGCGCCTCGGTTTGTTAATAAAAATATCGATATCGATATCCTGGCATATCGATTATTGTATTGGACGAGGAAGGACGATGATATATCACCAAATTTCTATTTTGTCCCACTCCAACTCCTGCAGCTTTATTGGGTGTTTTGTGTACCTAATGAAGTGGCAATTGTGTTAATACACCTGTTACACAACCTTTCCTGGTCTCTGTCTCTCCTCTCTCTTTTTCTCTCCTTTCCATTCTTCTTCTTTTCACCCACAGCTCTTTCACTTCTCTAACTCCCTTCTCCACTCCTTGCGTTCATGTTTGGTCTCTCTGGAATAGTTGAACGGTCTTGACCTTACGATATAAAGTGACTTGAGGTAATGCATGTTATGAATATGAATCCAATATAAATGAAGCTTTTTCGTAATAGAAAAAGCTAAATCTATGAACTGATCCTCTTTCATATACTGTGCGTTGAGCCAAACTTGCAGTAACTCTGCGGTGTAGAGCTCTGCTTAAATCACATTAGTGAGTCAAACTGTTGCAATGACTGACACAGTCCTGGATTACAGTGAACAGGGCTCTGTTTGTTTTGAGTCAGGGATGTGCATGCAGCACTGCTGCTGTGACTGTCTCATCTTGGCATAACATGTGTTCTCCTCCACTGCTGAGTGAACATTTCCAACAGTATATTTACCAATGTCTGACTGCCCTTTTTTTTTTTTAAAGATTGTCATTTTTCAATGTGATTAAAAAAAAAAATATTTTTGACATGAACCGCTGAAACAACATTGTTAGTTGTCATCCTTGTTTTCTCGTTATATCCGATGTTAAAGTAGAAGTAGTCGTCTCTTCCCCTACTGTTGCTCACCTGGTAGTGGATACTGAAGTGTCGGTCCTCCTGTACCACCTCCACCTCTCTGCCTCGCCTCACCAAGACTGTCCTCACCCCACGCCCTGCTAGGTGCGTGTGCAGCTGGGACGCAAATATATAGATTCCTCCTGGAGGCAAAGCCTAGATGGACCAATAAGACTTTTTTGTAGGTCAGGCTCCTCCCAAGATTTTTGTGTTTTAGGAACAGAACACCTAAAGTATGTAGTTGGATGAAATATTTAATATTGTTAACATTTGAATGGATAAGTAGTGTATACATACAGTTTGAGTGCACTTAGAGGTGCAGTAACCGCTGAGGTCGAAGGAATGTTGTTTGGGTGGAACAGCCATGAGAGGAGTATAAACCAGGCCAAGTTCCATGATCCCTGCATCGTACCGCCTCAGACTCGGGGTGAAATGCAACCGTATCCCTGATGAGTCATGACGACCTGTGTTCACAACACCATACAATATGAAATGTGTAATTTGCAGTTTCTACAAGTAGATCAGAAAAAAAAATGTAATGTGACAACAAGAATTATTTACAACATAAAGTAGGCCAAGACAGATGTTGCACCTCAGAGTAACTGCTCTCCACTCATTTCTTATCATCTTTACTCTCTTAAGAGGGAAAAGTAGATGAATAGATGAAAATGAACAGAATGCAAAAAAGTGCATACTGTGTGAGTTTAAACCAGGACTAAAAAAAAAAAAAGAGCAAATTTTACAGCGAAGATGAAAACGTATATTTGAGTTTAAAAGAGAAACCCTGCAGCTTCAAGACAAGATTCACAGACTCCTGCTGTTTCTGGAGTGTGTGTGTGTGTGTGTGCGTGTGTTTAACTGGTATTCCTTATGTTGTGGGGACCTAAATCTGTTTACACAGTCACATTATGGGGAATCGTCTTCTTTATGGGGACAAAAATCTAGTCCCCTTAAAGTAAATTACTATATTTTATGATGAAGACATGTTTTAAAGTTAGGCTGAGACTGGGGTTAGGGCAGTAGTAATTATGATTATGGTTAGAGTAAGTGTCCAGGAAATGAATATAAGTCAACGCAATCTCATGGAAAGGTGTGTGTATGTATGTGTGTGTTTGTGTGTATTGAAAATACCAGATATGAGGAGAGGATTGTGGTAATGGACCTCCAGACGAAGGAACCTTGAGGAGCCTGGTCCACCTATTGGCAGCCCTGCGTCCGAGGGGTAGTAAAAAGCCTGCAAACACACACACAAACCATTGGGGGTATTTTCTACTCATTTATGCAGAGCTGCTTTGAAGATATTGCAGAGAACAGAGATGATCGAGGCCTGTGGAGTAAAAAATCCTTTAATGTCTTCGTGATGCACAACTTGTGGTTAATAGAAGTTATACGTTTAAGAGGAGGGAAGCTACGTAAGAGTTTGACAGTTTAACATCCAAAATGTATTGCAAAATTTAACTAGACTTTCCAAAGAAAATGTGGGTTAATACGGCACAGGTTTCCGTTTACTACATTAACATTAAGCCAGTGAAGTGTGAGTGATAGTTAATGTCATTTACTAAATCTGTTTACACTGCAATTAGGGTTGTAAGTAAATGTTGTTTTCATAAGTGATTAATATGTTGGTTGCTTTTTCAATTAAGTTAGTAGATTTGGTCCATATAATGTCAGAAAATGTAAAAGAAAATATCAAGTCTCGAGTAGATGATAATCTCAAATTTGTTGTTGTTGTTTTTTTGTCCATAAACCAAAATTATTTCTTTGTTATATGGAGCAAAGAAAGCAGTGAACATTCACATTTAAGAAGCTGAACAACCAGAGAGCTTGTGTTAATTATTCAATTATCAAAATAGTTGGGGGTAATGTAGTAGTTAATCATTGCAGCCCCTATTGCAATTTTGTGCAGGACCATTTATCATTAGACTTTACCTAGCCTAAAACATTTCCCTTTATAATTTTTTCATATGTTCAGGGTTTTATCTCAAACATTGTTATGCCTAAATTGAAAATGATAATGTGCCCAGTATTTTATTAAAAGGAACCACAGTATCTTTATAGCGTTGAGACTTTAAATGGCTAGGGACAAGTTTTTGCATCCTTGCACAGTCTGTTTACATCAACACAAAAAGAAATGACCCTGTGCACTGTTGTTGATAGACGTACAGCATATCTGGTGTACAGGTGTGTCTCACACTTCACTGAGAGAAAAGCTTCATTTCACACACAGCTGGATGTCTTAAAATTCATTTGCAGTCTCGTGTGCTCCACTATGTTGGAATCCTCACGTTTAATTCCTCTCATCTCCACAGGGAGACACCAGGTGGGGAAGTATCTCTCACACTAAGTAGAGTTCTAGATAAGCATATTCCTTCCTTGATTGAACGTTTATGTATGATGACCACTGAAGAAAAAAAAAAAAAACATAGCAGTATTTTTCAATTGTTTGTGTTCATGGTGCTTTAGAGTTGACATATTAAACTGTGGCAACCCTCATTCCTGTCATTCTCAAGCTAAATAAACAGGAAAATTGATTGTACCTGTGTCTTCTGGCTGCATGTGGTTCCATTGGGAACGTTAAAGCCATAACACTCTGGTAAAGTGGTACAGTATCTAATGAAACAAAACTGCAGAGATAATAACAGCCTATTTTTAAAAATAATATGATTCCTACTCACAAACCACCTACAGAATTTAAAGTAGCAGATTATAAGAAAGTGAAATTGTTATCCATAAAAGAGACTTCATCAAACATATTCCTTGTGATTAGTTCAAGGCATTTTGGGAATTTTGCTGTATGTATAAGCTTGTGCAAAAATTATACTTATCTCTTATTTCTATACTGAGAAGTTTTCCTCACATGTCAGTTACACTTTTGAGGTATGTTCTTTCCCTTTTTTCCATCGTTGACTCCTTGGATTTTGAAATGTTCTGCTCATCACAGAGAGAATAGGATTTTTTGACTTGGTAAGTCAAACCTAGAAGTTAAAGAATTTTCATTGCATCATGATTCTTCTACCGTGTCTCCACCTGTTTCCAAGAAAGGCCAACGTTAAGCCACTTCTGGTGATTTGGAGTGTGACAGAAGAAAGAAGTGTTTTATTAAATCTTGCTTTTATGTGTAATGGTAAAATCCTTAGAGACTGGCTGTCTGCTCGAACACATACACCCCTCTCTTCTTCTTGTGTGTGTCCTGACAGTGTTATACTTTAGAGCCTCTATTCTTCAAACTTCCTTAACACTGATTCTCTTTCATGGCCACATTTTCCTCCTGATTCTTTGCTGGAGAATTCGAAACAACACTATTCAGAGGTGATGAAAGAGGCTTAAATATTTCCTTTCTAATCCTGTCTTACCAGCTCACAGAAAGCAACCTTTTTTTCTTTTCTTTTTTTCTTTTTTGGCTGGCAGATAATCCGGGGGCAGGCCGGCTGTGATACAGTGGGCAGCAGAGCAGAGAAATATGGTGACAAGCTCACGGTTCCTTGTCTTATTTGCTTTATGTGTCCAGCAGGCTGCTTCCTCGCCTGCATGGCCAGTCGGCCAGTTGGTCGCCATGTGAAACTGGGGAGATTTAAGGCCTTTTTAAATGACTGAATGAATGACTTATTTGCTGACTTTTTCATAAGGGGAAACATGAGAACTTCTCCTGCACTTGGGACTTTGTAACTGCAATTGCACTTGTTTGTGTAGGCAACTTATGACAAACCATAATGTATATTTATTGAAAGGCTCAAAGTTGGATGACATTGTTGTGACACTGAAGAGCCTTGTTACAGTTATACCTTGTTACACAGTTTTGGTAAATCTTGTAGTATATTTTGACCTTCAGGGCTATCATACAAGTATTTTACCATATGTAGAATTTATTCCCTAAACATAACCCAGCTGTGAGCATTGCATCATGTAACTGCATATGAATACTGTTATATTTTATGAATACTGTTATATTTTATATTTATATTTTTACAAGATTTTCATTAGTTTCCCCTCTTTTATCTATATATTTACTGTATGTATCTATTTATTAATTGTAATTTTATGCAACACTGAGTCCACAATGAATATCTCTAAGGGGCAAACAAATTGTATTGTATAATTTTCAAATTAGCTTTCCGTGTAAATGATGTGGCATTAGTTTACTGTACATATTGGTCCCTCTCCAAATATAAAATGTTTTATTTAAATTTTGTCCTTACAGTTCAGTTATTTTTTCTTTGAGTTTAATTCTATCTCAGGAATAAATAATACTGCATTTTTCTGTGGCCCCAGTGAGTGGTTGATTAATTTTTCAACCTCTGTGTGTCTGTTCATGTCAAGTATGTGAGTATTTGCATGTGAGGCAGGCTTGAATATTAGTTTTTGTTTATCTCCTGAAATAGATTTGAGGACTGGACCAAATCAAGCCAAGTCTTATTCTGACTGTCCCTTTCATTCATTTAGAAATGTCTTATCTGTTTTAGGAAAAACTTTAATACATGAACATGTAGGCATTTATGTGGATGCTCCTGCATTAGGGTTGAGTCTTAATAATTCTCATGAAGTTACAAATAAGAGCAGACCTTTATTTTTAGGCTTCCATTTCCCATCATACCTCAGCACCGATAGCCCAGGCAGCCAGCACATGGCGGCAGTGGTTGAGCTTGCCAGGCATCATCTTGTCATCACAGGAACCGCTATACTGTGGGATATCGCGGATCTCCGGTGAACATTCAAACACCTCTATGTGATGCACGATGGCCTCGTTACCTGGAGTGATCACTGACTCATACTGAGACGCACACACACACACACACACACACACACACGGAGAGAGAGAGAGAGGTAGACAAGAAAAAAAAGGGAAAAGTCTTGTTGTTTTTGCTGCTTTAAAAAAGCTGTGGCAATTAAGCGGACAGTTGTGATAATAGTCATAATAGAAAATTATATCTAATATGACTTGTGCCAGTTGTGGTTACATTTGATGACAGTAATACATACAGTATGTTTCAAAGTTAACAAATATGAATGTGAGGTGCCATACAATGTTTGTGCTTCAACACTGCAGCTCATGTTTTGTTTGGCCCAGCTGGCAAAGAATGAGCATTTAGAGCCGCTTGTGCAAAGCCTCTATTTAAAACACCCACTCTGCTCAGTGTAAATATACTCCATGTCAGCTACTGCCATTTTTAGAGGCATTCATACCATAACAATGTGGTTCTTGGGCATGTTTACAGGCAACTGCTGGATGAAGCACCAGTAGGTCGTTTCTTGATTTGGTATGATGACATTTGGTGCAACAACATCTAACGTCTGCACATCTGGAGGCAGAGTGGGAGAAGGCGTGTCAGGGCGCAGCATCAGTATTCTCTGTATCCCTGTGTGGATCCGGGACAGGTTCAGCTGCTCCAGCGAGGCAAGTGGTTTGTCCAAGATGCCGTAGATAATGTGCACAGTTCCCTCCTGAGCAAACAAAGCAATAGGAATAGTGAGTGAGCGTTTAATTGCTACAAAGCAGTGCTGAGGATTCCAAATTCTTTCTGATTATTATTTGACTGGAAGGCAAAAAGGGTGAACTTTCCATTATGTTGTCATAGTGATGTGTATTGGTTTTTGTGTCAGAAACTTGGCAGTCTAATGTGGTGCCATGGAAACTATAACTGTGGTAATGCTTCGAGAAATTGTGCCGGTCGTGCCAATTCTCTGAATGTATTATTTATCCACACCTGAAATCACAAGCTCTTCAGGATCAACTCATTTGACTCACACACACACGCACGCATGTACAGCCTATATACACACCACACATTCTACACACACGTGTGCACTGAAACAATATTTTCTCCACTGTCTTTGTTTTCTCGAGTCGCCAAATGCTGGCTGTCAAGTTCGTTCACTTTAGGGCAGACAGTCGTTTGTTTTCTCAGCAGGAGGCGGCACCTGCCATGTCATATTTTCTTCATTTGCTTGAGTCATACTGCTAAGTTGTATGGCAAGCCATTACAGTATGCAACATTAAATATTTATATGCACTGGGGTAGAGTGGAAGGACTGAAATGTAGAAGTCAGAATGAGCACCTTAATGAGCACCTTAATGGCAAAACAAAGCATTAGAACATTAAAAACTAAAATAATGGTAATCTACTAATTGCAGAATAACCTCCCAAACAGTGTTTGTAAAACAGAAAATCCCTTGAGTTAATGTCAAGCCGACATTAACGACAGATTATGCACTGTAGCTCATACAGAATCACAGTTACTGTATATTAATGCAAGTGTAGGGAACACATTTGTCTTCTTTCTTGGAAAAATAAATATGTTTCATATAGAAAGATAGAGGCCAAGCCCCGCAACACACACACACACATACCTCAATGAGGTAGTCTCTGGGGTCACAGGTACTGAAAGGTCGTTTAAAGAGCAGGTAGAATCCATCAGGTTTCTGTTTGGCTTCAATCAACTCATAATCTTGTTGGCTGTCCAATGAAACATGACCCTCGCTGTCACTCCATGCATCCTTAGGAAAAAATAATACATTTACAAGCATATTATTGTTTATATTATTATTATTATTATTATTTATCATATATGGTTATGATTTAAGTGTCCATGTAATGCAGGTTTGGGAATAAGGTCACATACAAATAATGCAAAACGTAGCCAGGATTTCAATTATGCAGAAAATGGTTGAATTGAATAATGGTTACTAAGTCAGAAATAGGAGCTTTGTACAAGAAGTTCGCCAAAACTATTCTTACAATTTTTAAAGTTATTATTTTTCCTCAAACACAAATGTACTCAATATTTGTGTTCAAATTTGATTACAGACAGACATTAATGTTACAGTGCATGTTGTAAAATCTTCCCAACCCTCTGTTTCTCTGCCAGGAAGCTTTGCAACAGCTCAGTCTATCTGCATCTGTTGTGTTTCTCACATCTATGTGTCCAGAATAGCACCTAAGATGTCTCCCTTTACTTAGTCTCAGCTCTGTCCCTCTTATATAACTGTACAACACTTTTGAAGCCAACAATTTTGTAAAAATACAACCAGTATATAAAAAAAATCCGGGCAATATAGACACGGTTTTATGTGCGTTAGGGTTCACTAGACGAAAACTAAATGCATAACCATGAAACAAATGCAGAACATACTACTACAACCATATACTGTACATTATAGCCTAAATGGAAAAGGTTTTCCAAAAAATAAAGAATCAGAATTGATGGTGCTTAAATTTTAACCACACTGACTCAATCTTCACATTTCTTCCTGTTAAAATGGAGTTTTCTTTCCTCTGTTGCCTAGTGCTCACTCATTGTGTGATCTGTTGAGCTTCTTTCTTACTTACCTTACCAGACAAGAAGCCTTGTAGTATTTTATTAGGCTTGATTGGACTGTTAAGCACTTTGTAACATTTGTTAAGTGCTGTATAAATAAAGTTTATCATTATTATTATTAATATTATTATTATATAGGAAACTTTCTTATAAATGAACTGTAAAAAAAAAAAAAGGACAGGAATGCAAAATAAAAAGATGGTAAATTTGTTTTTTTTGTAAGAGAAAAAAAAATCATAATAGCACTTCTCTTATCTGATTTGTGTCTGAAAATACGAGGCATTTTACACCTCTTAATCAGAGCAGGATTCAATTTTGATATGCTAATATCTGCTAATGATTCCCAGATGAACTCCGGCTATTTGTGCAGTCTGAGTGATTTTCAATTAACAGAGGCTCAATAACATCCTTTGTGACTATGTGAGGAAGCAAGTCGTCCGCTGGCGCCTCGCGCAGAAACCACCAATCTCACGCCTCGGGGACCACAGACCCATGACGGATGCATGCATTTGAAAAATGAACAAAGATTTTTAAGCAGAAATCTGCTTCCCATACAGACGAGCCTTGCTTACCCCAAAGTAGTTCTTCGTTCCAGTGTCCCACAGAACCATCAGGTCAGCATTAGTCAGCTCCCCGTGGTCAGACATCCCCAGCACCACACCATATCTAAGCTCTGCAACCCTCAGCTCCATGTAAACCTCCTGGTTGTCATAGCTGATGTTCCAGGCCAGGTGGAGCGTCCCACGTGGGTCAAGGGGCACATGGAAGGGCATAGGGAGAGGCGGGAGAGGGATGGATGTTTTTGGTTTGAGGTCGGACATATCGACAGCGTTGGTGGGCGCCTGGTACGAAGCCACCAAGATGATCATTAGAATAGCCAGGGCCGTGAAGTACATGATGGTGATGTCCTGAAGGCGAAGGTTCCTGTTGAAAATCCTCATAACCCGAGGGACCGTCAGCTTCAGTACAGTGGTAGCCAAAAATCTTTAACTTCTTTTGACTGTACGGCAAGAATTGATCTGGAGATCAAGCCAAACTTAAGTGCAAATTTGTAAGAACACTGTAGCTCTGTATTTAGTGCAACTCCCCAAACTCAGTGGTCTTGCTACCTTGTCAGTTCGTACTCGACTCAGTATTTCCCATGCACTGATCAGATACATTTGTTTATCCTTTTCTTCCCATGTTCCTCTATCCTCTCAGGGCTTCATATCCTGAAGAGTGTGGCTTTCTTTTGAGTATCGCTAACTTTTCTGTCTTTAGGTTGCTCAGTTTCCAAGCCCTTGTAGGGAATGGGTCTTTGCTCTGAGCAACTGCTTTGTCTCTCTCTGTCTTATCCTATGTTTTTAAGAGACTCCACCCTTTCGAGTTGTTTGTTTTTATCCAGCCTAATGGTATTATGTTTGTTGAGGAAAATTGGATTTTATTCTCGAAGCCCTGGGGTCAACCACGATTCTGAACATCTGCTAGCCCTAATTGATTTAAATGCAACCATGGACATTATCACGATTATGTTCAACTAACTTTATTGTTCACTCCATCTCTGTATTTTATGCTTTAGTGGACATATACTATATATTTCCTGACAAAAAGCATTCCAAAAACTATCCTTCTTTTTCCTTTTTTGGAAGGGGATTTTTAAAGTGGATTTGAGGGGCAGCAAATACCTCTGGGGGTGTAAACAAGGCACTAATGCATTAGGCTTTTTCCTTAAGCCACCACCTAAGGCTGCAGAAGACCTAATCAAACTGTCAATTATGGGTTTCAAAAGTAAGAGGGACACATTCATGTTGGTTAAAAAGGTTACTAAAGCCCCTGTGGAAAAGTATATGTGCTTGTCTCTGTCTGTCTGTTTGCATGTGGTGAAAATAAAAGCCTTACAAAGGACACATACATGTGGGACAGAGATTTGAGAATTTATCAAAGTTAGTGGGGACAAGTCTGGACCATGCCAGTTCCAAAGCAGCTGTATTTAATTATTTTGAACACAAAAAGTACTGATCAGGTTTACTTTTCCCATTTCTTTTTACTGTTTTTATACTTCTTGACTGGTGTAGTCAGAAGTCAGAGCTTTTGAGCTTTTCTTAAATTTGGCCAAATGAATGTGCTCCGTACCCACAAACACAAGAATAGTATATTCATAATTTTTAGTACAATGTCACACTACCAGACTACAACATAATACAGTCATGTGAAAAAAAAATTAGGACACCCTATGATAACCTAGGTGTTTTTTTTTTTGGTGTTGTTGTTTTTTTTTAACATGTGTGGTCATATAGATATTTAATATCAATTTTAACAACACAGAGAGATTCAAGTAAGTAAACTATTAAAAATGAAGAAGCCTTTTTAGAAATTTTCTGTAAAATGTAATTGAAAAAAAAAAAAAAGCAATTTCTGTTTAGGAATAAATTCCTCACATTTAAATTTAAAATGGCTAAAATTAAACACAGGTGCATGTGGTCAGAGCATCGTTTTGAAGCATTTTGGAGGAGGCTTGCCGTATTTAAACCTCACACATTTAGTTTGGTGTGCTCCTGATTGTTGAGGTGCGTGTGAACACCATGGTGAGATCGAAAGAGCTGTTTGAGGCCTTCTGAAAGAAGATTGTAGCAGCTTATGAGTCTGGTAAGGGATTTAAAAAGAATGTGAAATCAGCCATTCCACTGTCCAGAAAATAGCCTACAAGTGGAGGACATTCAAAGAAACTGTCAACATGCTCAGATCTGGCTGTCCAAGCAGGTTCACCCTGAGAGCAGACTGCAGGATGCTAAAAGAAGTCTCAGTCTCTAACAGGCTTTTGCTACTGTTGATGTGAAAGTGTATGTTTCTTCAGAAAGAGACTGCACAAATTTAACTTGCATGGGAGGTGTGAAGGAAAGAAGGAAACCTTTTCTCTCTAAGAAAAACATGAAGGCCAGACTGAAGTTTGCTAGAGAGAATGTAGACAAAGACCAGGACTGCTGGAATAATGTTCTTTGGACAGGTTTGGCATAAACCAAATACTGCATTCCAGAAAAAGAACCTCACACCCACTGTGAAGTATGAGTATGAGGTGGAAGTGTCATGGTTTGGGGATGCTTTGCTGCAGCAGGACCTGGCCAGCTCACCATCATTGAATCCATCGTGAATTCTACCCTGTATCAGCAGGTGCTTGAGGAACATGTGACACCATCTGGAAAAAATAAATGAATAAAGTCGAAGTGGAAATGGACCCTGCAACATGACCCAAAACATACCAGTAAATCCACCAAAGACTGGCTGAAAACTAATAAATGGTGAGTCTGTCAGGGTCCGGCTCCACACGCCTCCTGCCTTTTGTTTTGATCTGTCCATTTCCTGTGCGACCTTGTTTCTGCCTTGTGATTGCAGGAGGCTTGACTGGGCAGCTGGGTGGAGTCTCTCCCTGCGCACCTGCAAATCATCTTCACCTGATCATCACCCTTAAAACCCCTGCTTTCCTCTGTGGCTCTTGTCAGCGCGTCTCACCGTCTTCGCGGTACCACGACCGTCACGCCAGAACTAGGTTTGCCCGTTTGAGAGACTTACCCTAATCCTAATCCTAAGTTTTTTCTCCCCCTTCAGTGCGCCTGTTCGAGAGGCTTCACCCCAGCCAGCCAGCCTCTTCGCCTTTTGTTATCCTTTTTGTTTGGCTAAGTGATTCATATTTTGTTATAATTAAATCATCAACTCCCCTTTTTGAACTCGCTGCTTCCGCTCTTTACTTGGGTCCATACATGTCTATGATTACACACAACAGAGTCCTCATTTTTTCACGACTGTAGTTCCTTGACAACAATTTGAAAATCAAGAGGCTCAAAACTAGACTTTTTATTTGCATTACCAACAGTTATTCAGAAGTAGTGATATATTTCTCCCAATGCAGTTTATCTGAAACAATGTTTATTTGTTTTGTATAGATTTTCATTTGTAGAGTGTTTTACATTAAGCAGACAAAGTGAAATACAAGGCCAAAGTGAACAAAGCAGGATGAAGCCATGTTGGGTTGTCACAAAAGAGAATAGAGCTTTGGTGTTTGTGGTATAACAATGAAAATGTTAAAGAAGAAAAAAACATTTAGGTTAAGTACTGCAAGTTTGGAGGATGTACAGTAGATGTAGAGATTAGGTGGCCAACTGTGTAGGTTTAATTTCAGCTGTATCCGCAGGTGATTTTCATAGGTGAGTCCCCGCACTAATGGGAGCTAATCATATGTTAGTGTCTTTTTGTTGGAATAAAAATCAGCAGCCCGATAGCCATGCCATTTGAGAAGATAATTAAAGTGAGAAAGTGAGATCATTGAAACGTGAAGGTAAAGTTGAACACTCCTGAAAATTAACTTAACAAAGCTGCAGTCCAGACTATGAGTGTGATTGCGGGAACATCAGTTTACATGATGTGTACATCAGTTCTGCACAGTTCATATATATATTCCATAGGGATGAGTCAGTCAAGTTTCAAGTTCCGTTAAATGAGCTGTGTGATGAATGCAAATTGTGTGTGTTAAATTCCATTTTGCACATGACATTAAAGCACTGAATCATTTTCTTTCCATAGTAAGCTGACAGAGGGGGTTGGTTTGAGCAGAAATGAAAGAGAGCAGAAAAGAAAGGCACAGCCTATGTTGGTTAATGTAATAAAGACTGTTTGTCCCTGAGGCAAACAGATCTGTGTGTCCTTCTAATGTCTCTGGCCTTCATGTAAATCTGTCTATCTGTCTATCTATCTATCTATCTATCTGTACATTAACTGGTTTTTTTGTAATATTTACCTCTTTACATGTTTGTCTCCTCTCCTTCACAGCGCTCTCTAACTCCTGATCACTCGCCTTCTTACTGTCATCCTGCTCTCATTTGTCTTTGTGCTGCTGCTCCTGATGTGTCAGCAAACAAAGACGAGACCAAACAACCATAAAGTCAGCAATGATGCGGAGGGAAGAAGAGAGAAAGAGAGAAAAGAGGGAGATAGAGAGGGGGATGGGTTGAAACTATTAAAAAAAATAAAATTATGTTTGTTGTGTGTTTGTTTATGCAAAAAATCCCTGGGGATATTTATGACATTATCTGTTTAAGAAGAAACCACACATTGCCCCTAAAGCACTCCCATCATGCATTGCTTCCACACAAAGCACCAAAACTGCACTCTTAGATGACTAATCAGTTTGGATTTGCACTGCATTTAGTGTTTTTACTATATTATGTGTACCAGCAATATATAATGCGTGGTAGCAATAATTTAGCAATGTCAATAAGTACCACAACATTAAATAATATGGTCATTATGGAGAGTGGTCATACCAAACCAAGTAAAGCTTCAACTGCTGCCACTTCTGAAAATGTGTGAACAGGATATTTATTATTTTCTTTATAATGCTGCATATTCTATATTATATATATTATAGCCAAAAGTCCAAAAAAGTTAGCAAATTTACTGATATTCAGACCAACTCAATCAAATGGATTGCAGTGAATTTGTTATATTTAAGGCGCCAAGGCAGTGTCTGCTTTACTTACTTTGACAAGAAGATGCTCAGTATTTGCAACAGGAGTTGATATGTTTCTGGTCAATACCTGTTCATTGATAGTACAATAAAGAATATATTTAAATTATGGTTATTATTTTATTTTCAACTTCAGCTTCCTCAGTACATAGTCATAAATATTAGAGTTAGGTTTATTCAAGACTCTAATTACCTGTAGGTGTATGAGAATTGTCCTCTGTCTCTGAATGTTGGCCACGTTATAGCCCCCCCCCCCCCCCAACCCTTCAGGATAAGTGGAATAGATAATGTATGGACAGATTTTATTTTAAGCAAAGTAGAAAACCTAAAATAATAAGAAAAAGCTATGACTAGAGCTATGAGGTGTATGAGGAATGAGGAATATCTCACCCTACTTGTACATGTGGTTGGGTGGTGGGATGGTGACCAACCCAACCATCTCATTCACTCCAAATATAAATAATTTAACCCCACAGACACTCAAAGTGCATGAATCCTCACTTCTGTGAGTTTGAATAATGAATGCAATAAAAACTCATATTTCTACTCAAAGTGTTGCCTCCAACTGCCCCTCACCTGACTTGAAAGAGAGAGGTGAGTGGTTGAACGGGTACACTGAGTAATTAAAGAAGAGGATGGGCAAAGGATTTGGGGAGATGGATAACAGAAAGATGGAGAGACACAAACAGAGAAGTGTTTAAAGACTTCAGTTACAGAGGCTGAAATACTGTGCAAATATATCACCCTATAACATTTATCCTATCAAATAGGGTAAATGTTATTCACTGTGAATGGATCCCTAATGTGTCTGTGTATAGAGTATGTCTGTCTGTATTGAGGAGGTAGAGGGGGAAGACTGAAAGGACAGGAGACAGGGACAGAGAGGGACAAATGATCCTTCCAGGAACAGCTGTGTCCGCTGTGTTTTGTTCCAGACAGAGGGCCAGTTTGTTCCTTCCACCTTGGCTGACAGGTGTAATTTTTAATTATCTTTATAGCATTGGCTGTAGCACACTCTTATAGCTTGAGCGATGAACTATACTGGGACGGCAAGTTCAAAGAATCCACTCTAAATTCTACAGCAAAAGCTGCTGTTGCTGTCGCAGGACATAGTCAAGGTTGACTTTTAAGTTTAGGCCACAGTGGACTGTGTGTGGTGGTTGCCGAACTTTAAAGGACCAATGTGTAACATTTAGCAGATTTTACAGGCAGAAATTGAATATACTGTACATAAGTATGTTTGCATAAGTTTCTAACTGCTTTGAAACAAAAATGGTTGGGTTTTGGTAGCCTTGCTGTACACAGGCTGCGCTCTTGAGCCGCTGTTTTGCAACAGCACCTTTTTCTACAACATTTTATATTTTGAAGAGGAAGCTTAGTTCACAAATGAAGAATAATGACCTCCTTTCTGGTATGTGAAGGTCAGATGAGCTTGGGAAAGGGAGGGGTGAGCAGAGGAATCCTTCATTTGTTTAAAACTGCAGCCTCACCATGAGATATCACTTAGTCAAGCACACTGGACCTCTAATTTTTATTCAGAGCCTCAGAAATTAGATGCTGCCTACTTAGCATCATACTTTAGTCCAGATGAGAATTACTGGTCCTTAAAACACAGATTATACATATTACTGGACAGTCTTCTGACTGTAAAATGAACAGTTTTGAAGCCTTGAGATTTGTAATTTGACTGGCGTTATTTATGTTGAGGTTTTGCAACTGTAAATTCACAGTCACTTGCAATCACACTGGTGTTTACTCATATGTGCCACATTTAACATCTATTTTCCTCTAAAATGGAACATCATTTAGATAATTTGCATCATGTTCCACTGAAGTAAGTAACGATTGAGACCATTAACTCTTCACAAAAATGTTTACTGACTTTATAAACTGACTTCATCTCCAGTGAGAGGTTCGCTCATTTTCCCATCAGCGAAGTCGCCCTCTGGTGGCTATACAGCATATTCCTTCTTTCTGATTAGCTTCAACCACCAAACTGAAAGACTGGTGGTTGTAAATGGTTTTAATGTCTACATTTATGTTATGTCTAAGTGCTACTTCTGTCTGACTTATATTTACAATTTGTATATGCATCCAAGATCCTGAAAAGTGACACACACCCACACTTTATCTTTAAGACTTTGACATATAGTGCTTGCATGTGTATTACTTGTGTCTTTGACTTCCTTCAGATACACTCATCGAACAGACTGGTACAAGAAAAATACCCATCCAGCATCTTGTCTCTTTATTTCCCCTTCTGTCTTGTCTTGTCTCCTCTCTCCAGCTTCCATAACCAATCTGTGCCTGTGACTAAATCTCCCGGGCTGCACTCTTTCTTCAGGCTGCATTTGCTCACTGCATGTGTGTGTGTGTGTGGAGGCACTCACAGCCTGCAACTCTGGATTTAAAGCGCACTCGCACTTGTCTGCTGCGCAGCGCCGGGCGTCGCTCTGCAGAAATCAGCAATTATACAAGGAGGTCCAGGAACCGGGCATCAAATTTAGCCTATATTTTCTTGCGTCTAATGGCAGCTGCACACACTTTGTTGTTGCTCCAGATGGACTGACCAGCTGCTTTTCACCAGACGCGGGTTGAAATGAGAGAAACGTACAGAAGAGGGAGGAGAGAACCAAGATAAAATAGACAGAGATAAAGGACGCGTGAAAATTAAAGCTCTTCTGTACCTGGACTTTGAACTGCAACAAAAATCTGACCTCAACCTGCACGGACCGCTGGTAACTGGTTGTAGAAATGGAGATGTGGAGAGTTTCTTCTTATCAAACACATGCGCTGCTGATTCTGCTCACGACAGTGATGATGATGTTTGCGTTTGTGTAGGAGTGTTTATTTATTTATTTATTTATTTATTTTGGCCAGCCAGTCCCTATACTGTTGAAACAACTCCAGCCAAGAGGTGGATGGAATTGTGTGTATGTGTGGATAGCTTCTCCAATCTTGTATTACCAGCATTATCAGAGAGAGCTGCTGTCATTGTTGGAGCTCATGTAATCGCATGTGGAGTGTTCTTCAGTTCTCTGCAAATATGGAACAGCACAGAAAATGTTTGGAGGAAGAAGTCTAGAAACGAAGAAGACCAATGAGGAAAATCTGTTAAAGGACGCGTTTGCGGTTTTGTTTGCTTTCAATTAACGACTGAAGAGGTTTATTTTAATTCCATTCATTTACTGTTGATTATACTTTTTCTTTTTTTACATTTGTAGACCTTTTTTTAATCACCCATCGTATCATTCAGTGGCGGACATCCACACGCACCAAAATCAGCAGATGTCCGAACCTGAGCTCCCTGGAGCCAACACTTCCTCAGATGTGACACGGTGAATTCCTCTTATCTCTGAAGGTAAGGCTCCCCAGCCTTAAAAAAGTTTTTGCTCTATTCACCCATTCATATGTTTTATTGTTGGGTTGTGTTTAATTGCGTCCTGCCTGTGGGCGCAGAGGTCGGAATTGAGAAGTTTGCTGCATGTAATACATAGATAGATAGATAGATAGATAGATAGATAGATAGATAGATAGATAGATAGATAGATAGATAGATAGATAGATAGATGAGAGAGACTCATAGAGACTCATGGGATTTTCATTTCAGCACCATGGACAGAGACACGCTTGTATAATAGAAGAACTTGCTTTCCTTCTCCCTGTTTCACCCAGATCATGTATAATTGATTGCAGCCCGTATACCCAACATTAACGACCATATACAGGAGAATGTGTTTTCAGGAGCCTTTCGTCTAAAACATGGTCAACATACATCAGTGGATATAGGTTTGTGGAATCATCAGATACAGATACACAAACAGAGAGAAAGAAAGATAGATGAGAGAAAAAGGGTTCAGTGCTTTTGTACAACCGACCTGCTGGCTCGCCACATGCTGACAAAACAGCATGGCTCATGAATGCACAGCTACTGTCACCAACTATTAGCTATGGTCACATCCAAACTGTTGGTGACAAATATTTTTAGGTATGGTGAAAATGCATCTCAAGTGGTAAAAAGCTGTACAGCGCTAAAATGTACTGAATGTGGATGAAATGAATAAAGTCAGTGAATATAAGGACATGAAGAATCAGGGTAAAACACACTTTCATCTAAGTGTGGTGATGGATGAAGTCAGAAATAAGTATAGACAGGATTATTTACAGTATGTGCAGTAACTAGGTTAATAGATTTGATGGGTTTTCTGTTTCTAAAACAGCACAGGGAAACTGAATGGACTTTAAGATCAGTAAAATGAGCTGCCAAAAATGAACCCACACTATCAAAATAGAAAGAAATACTCATCATTGTATTTTATGTGTTGCAAAAGTGATTAGGAAGATAAGGTTTTGCTGTTTTTTGAGGGGTAGAGATATTTTAGTAATATAGTATTATAGCAGTGACATGGACCAAAACATGAAACATGTATTTCCTATACTGACCATACTGGACAATAATGTATTATGTGAAGACAGGAAACCTTCTTTTAATAGTATCAAAAAACTCCACTGTGCCATTTGTGAGTACAAATTCCAGCCTCCACTGAAAATCATTTGTACACTACAAAAGGCTGAATTATATTAATCAATATATAGCGTACTTCTGTGTATCTAGAAGGAATCTGGTGTCATTAATACTAAGGTCTAATCTCTTGTGTTTTTATAGACTTAATTGGCTCTTTCTTGTGCATATAAGTTTGAAATTGAATGATTCCAAATCAATGTCACCACATACTGAGTAAAAAAAAAATAAATAAAAATATGATGAAAATACTGAGGATGGTGTTTAACTGTTGAGTAGAGGCCTATGTCATATTTAGGCTTTAAAATGTGTTACACTGAATTCCAGTTTTATGTCGGTGCTTTTGTCATGGATGTAATATCATAGTTAAAGATTTTGTGAGGGTAGTGTAGAGATTACAACCTACAACCAAGTCTTTAGTCTCAAAAGGCCATTTTAAGTTGTGAGGTCTGACCAAAATGTCCTCACAACAATGGTTTTGAGCCAAAACCTGTCATCACCCCCCAACACACTGTGTTTTTATAGTACCTTCTGTAATCAAGGACAAGGTGGGGCTTGTGTTCCCATGGCGACTTCCTTTGTGACAATTGCAGGAACCTTGCCCCCCTCAGAGATCAGTCATACTCCTGTGCACACACACACACACACACACACATCTCCTGAAAACATGGGGGTCTTGAATGTGTGTCCACTCTCTGTTGCTGCTGCTGATGATGATGATGATGATGCTGATGATGATGATCCTTCAGCCTCTCTGTCATTACAGTAGGAGAGAGAGGTAGTTCAAGGGCAAGCAAATGAGTGGGATGTAAAAGCAAATTTCAAAAACAGATGGTTGATGGAAAAAAGATGGAGAAAGGTGTAGAGAGAGAGAGAGAGAGAGAGAGAGGAGCACATATAAAACAGGGAGAAAGGGAGTTTAAACAGTGGCAGCATATCCACCTCTCTTTTTTCATGTTATCACATGTCAGCTTAATTACCATTAAAATGCATGTTTGGGATGGTGGCTCATGATAAATCCACTGTGGTTGAGATAAAAAGGAGAAATTAGAACTGAGTTGGATGGACTGAGACTGGGGGAAGGGAATATGGCTGTCGAGTGATCATGTTAAACAGTCACCACCCGTTCCTCCCTTCCTCCACCCGCCGCGCCACCCTTCCCCCCTTTGGCTCTGTGCTCTCCTCTCCCCTCACAGCTACACCCTGACATGTTCACACATCATGCTCATGCACAGAGGGGGTTCCTCAATAGGACCAGCATGTGCACACACGCACACACACAAACACAAAGTCATTGGTCATCTGGCCTCATCCCAGGGAGTGATTGTAAAGGGAAAAAAAACCTGAAGCTCATTTCAGGGAGTACAAGGGAGGTATGGGAGGAGAGAGGGATGGAGAGTAGCAGATGAACCGCTGCTCTTTTTGTGCCTGTGTCCTTCCGGAATGAATTTCATACACATATGATATAAATAGTGATAAAGTTTGTATAACTTATATGGGAAACAGAGACCTGTATTTTTGTTTATATATTAAGTTAAAACTAGGAGTCAGTGTAGGGCAGGCACCCACTTCTCTGCACCCACTTCACAACTACACGCAATCACAGTCATATTAAACCAAAATGTATAGCAAAGATAGTGTCTGCCTCTAACTTAGAGACACATCAAAATACAATTTTGATAAAATGATTCTGTTTATTTAACTGTATCTAAACAAGAGCTGAACGATTTTGGTGAGCTGTCTTAATTGCAATTAATCTGCCATGTATTACAAATGCGATTTGAGTTGCAGTATAATTTCTTAAGTGAAGCTCCATAACTACTACTAATTACTATGTTATAAAATTTAATTCAAGTAGGTGCATTATTAGAGGAAATGCCGTCAAAATATAATGCAAGAATGAAACTTACAGATCTTAACTTTTTGAAACAGTTAGCCCAGGAGAGAACCTGCATGAAAACTGCCAGGTGTTCTGCTGCAGATATCCTCTGAATGCAACAAAAGTCAAGAAAAATAAATATTCAGACCTGTTTATCCGAGTTAACCCATCCATGACAATCACCTATTGAAGTGGAAAACTGTACTCTCACAACCCTGGTTAAGTAGATGAGCACTGGTGCATAGTGTGGATGCTGTGAATCTCCCTATGACATTACAGTACCACAGCATTTGACTAACAGAATCTTGTTTTTGGTGGTTTCTGAGCACTGGATTTTGAAAAAGTTAAAAGTTACTGGAAGTGATGGCTAAGGCTACAGAAATGAAAACTTAATCTACTTTATGTGTGATGTATAATGTATATTTTCCTTTACATCACTGTAACCAATTTTTAAGATGCATAGGGGATTTATCATTATAAATATCACAGTGCAAAATCATTTTAAAGCATATAAGCTTTTTCTAGGATCACCAAGTTTAACTGTATGATGTTAAATCAGAGACTAAAAAACAACAAGCAAATGGGAGGATTGAGTCTCATTTATAAATTTAACTCTGCGCTGTATCTCATTGTGCAATATGCATTTCTGCCTGACTGCACTGTGCATTTCGCTCAAATCAGAGATTAGCGTAATCTGAGCGAACTTGGAGAAGTATATTCAAGTACAATCAGACCAGAACTTAAGTCATAAACCACCCACTTAAAACAGAAGAGGCCATGGTAACATATTGGACTATAATAGCCTTGTCGCCATAGTAACCCTAAAACCCCTTCATACTCACACTGCCTCTTCAGCACTGACCATTAGCAGTAACAACTGAGCAAGCATCATTCCAGAGCTTTTATCACGTTCCCATCAATTATCTGTACATTTCATCAAGTGCATGCAGGTTTACCTCCATTCTCCTGTCCTCTCATAGTTGACCAGTGCTGCCTTTTCTTCCTCTTTATATTGTTTCTTTCTCTGCATATTGTCTAAAGCCATGGCTCTTAAACTGTGGTACCTGTGCCACCAGTGGTACGTGAGCTTCTTCTGGTGGTACTTGGAGGAAAATCAGAAATACCGTTCTACTGTATACTGTATACCAGGGTTTGTGATTGAAGTGGAGCTGTTTCTTATAATGAGGAGGGCTTGACGTCACCATATGTGCTGCACAAGCAAACAATTTAACTGTGACAGTAAAGTAACTGTGACAGTAAAGTAACTGTGACAGTAAAGTAAAAATAAATGTTCACTGTGGAGGAATTTGCAGCTTTAGAATGTTTCCGTGTACTGAATTACTGTTGAAGCTTCAGTAATGTTATTACACATCAGTCACTCGAGGTGTTATCTTTTCAGGCATTTTGACCAAAATAAAATGCTGCTGTTTTTCCAGTCCCTCTTTATTGGCTGATGATCACCATAGCTTGTTTTTAAGAGGCTTAGACAAGGTCTAAATTGTGATTATTTATTTTTGTAGCCTGTTTTTGCTGTTCTGATGGATAGATGCAGATTAGATGGCGATGATTCAGCTGCTGACTTGCTGACCAGTTATTTAAATCAGTGAAATTTAATGGGAAGCCTACAGGAGTTCAAGATTAAATTCAAGTGCTTGCCAGGTTTGACATGAACAGCTCTTTTCGGTTGAAGGTACTGCTAGTGAAGTGGTTCTTTTTCCTGAAGCACAGTTTGCTTTTGGCTTGTCTGTGCCAGTTATTTTTCTTTGTATTTTTTACCTGTCACTCATAATTCACCACAGGTGGGAGTAGAGGAACAGGAGAGGATGTACTATTGACAATCTAGTGTTCTACTGCAATTTTGGTGTCATTCTGACTTCTGACACGCACCAACTAGGAGCAGATCATTTACACATTTTACACGGGCTGAAATCCATGTCCTGTGTTTGATCAGGGGACAGAAATGGAACTGTCTGAGTGGGAATATGCCAGAATTTTCTCTTCAAGTTAAAGAGTCTGAGAACTTTCTCAGACTGTATTAATGCACATGTAAATATGCACATAATTTAATGGTGATTTAGTGATATGATATTTTGTGCATAGAATATTTGCTTAGACTGGATTTTGTTGTAGCCAAGAAAAGTGATGATTTGATATGTAACTTCTGTGATCTTTTTTGCATCAGAAGCACTATGTTTCCACTTGAATTTAGTGTTTTATAACAGCCTTTGCTCCTTAAGACAATGGACATCTACTTAGCAGAGATAGTTATTGTGGTGGAAAGCAGAGAGGGAGACAAACAGTCATGTAAATGGATAAAAAGTGTCTGAATGGACATTAGCAAAAAATGAGGCCACAGGGACAGACAAAGCAAGAGAGCTGGTGGAGTTAGACCATGAGGCACTTGAAAACAAAAGCAAGTGAATTACATTACTGTCGGTGTGCCAACAATATTACATTACTGTCGGTGTGCCAACAATATGGATTTGGACATGAAAGCGACAAGGAGTGCATAACACATGCAATTGAAATTTAGGCAATACTGCAAATAGCCCCTTGTTCATTAAAAAAATAAATAAATACACATAACTTTCTGGTAAAATGCTATTACAATTAACAAAAAAACTGTTGCTGCCAAGAAAGGGCAGATCTCTTCTCTTCTCTTCTCTTCTCTTCTCTTCTCTTCTCTTCTCTTCTCTTCTCTTCTCTTCTCTTCTGCCTGCGGACCATATGCTTTATCAGATGTGTGCAACAAGAGCAGCAGCTGGGGTTAAGTAGCAGTGAGCGCTGTCATAACCAGGTTAGGATGCTTTAATATGACATGACCTTCACTACACCACCTCTTGTTTCACTACATTTACTGTGGCCTCTAGAGAGGCATGCGCGCATGTGCTTGTGAGTGTGTGCAACTGTGCATGCATTTCAATGCATAGATTTAGATTAAATATCAACCTTTATGACTGGTCAGGTTACACGTCCTTGACTCAACAGAAACTTAGGACTCCATATTCACACAGGCTGCAAAAACAACCAGCCTCTCATTTATCTCACCGGTCAAGTGCTCCTCTGACACTGATGCAGACACTTTTTCTGATGTAAAAAAAGGAACAGAATTTGGAGAAAAGATTAGAAGAGAAAAAGATGAATGTAAAATTAGCTTGTAATGTTACAATGTCCATTAAGGTCTACTGGTCATGAGAGAGTGACATCTGGGAATAAATGCTCTAAACTTCAGTTCAACTTCAAATTCAAAGTGCAGTCGTGTCAAAGAAATTGTATTTTTACCCTTAAATGCTGTTTTTTTGTTTCACCGCATTTCTATTTGATATGTTGGCAGCCAATCAAACACTGGGGGTGATCACATATGACAACTGGAAACAGCAGGAGGTCTGACTGTACAAAGGCAAACAAGATCAAACATGAAAACCATCATTACCTGTGATTTGTGACATGGTTTCCTGTTTTAGTTTGCCTTATTTTTCATGCAATGACATATTAGATATATACTGTATACAGTGAAATACTACAAAATCCTGTGGCCACTGACAGGTTGTGTATTTCCCTATAGAAAAGATTCCAGTAATCCATTGTCTTTGCTGTGAAGCCAAACAGATCCAGATATATTCACACTGTATCATTCTGGCATATCAGACTGTTGTCACACATCCATCCATCCAAGTTGCAAAATGGCATTTTTTTTATTCATTTGGCAGCTTATTGGAGTCACAAGATGTCTCATGACACTTTTACCAACCAACTCTAAGCTAACCTCTAAGCAACACACATCTTCATTATTTGGGAATTCTAAATCAGCATCTAACTTAAGTGCTCCTATTTTCTGTATTGTTATTGTGTCCTCATACATCATCATTTATTGGGTCAATATCTATATCCTCCTACATAATATGCCATCACTTGGGAAGAGAGAGAAAAGAGCAAAAATAAACTTAGAATTTATCTCATTGTCGTGTGTCAAGGAGCTAATTTAATCTAATGGTGTCTTATCTAATCCAGAAAGAGGACAAGGGAAAAAAAATATTTATTTGAAGGCCAGCATATTAAGACCATGTAGGCAGAAGGAAGGTTTGCACGTGTGCGTGTGTGGGTCATTAAATACACATGATTACACTTCACCATGTTCTGTAATCATGTATTAAACTGTCAAAGTGAGAGACTCGGCACAGTATTATCAGCGTGTTTGCATGGCTAACATTTTTCCACATCAGAAAGTCCCTGCAGAGCTGCGAGTGTCGCAACAAACCGCTGCAGATGTGACTGACACTGAACTTACAGCTCTGTGGTTGGAATAGAATCGCATAGAATCGAATAGAATCGAATAGAATCGAATAGAATCGAATAGAATCAAATAGAATCAAATAGAATCAAATAGAATAGACAGCAGTTCCGAGGCAGTTGTGAACCAGTGGCAGAGTTGTGTTTTCAGATCAGGGGATTAATGTCAGGCTTCCCTGTGTCCCTGGGAAAAACACTGCACCAAAATAGCCACCGTCAATAGTCACTGTGGAAGCTAAAGTGGCTTCCTGGTGCCAGTCCCAAGCCTGGATAAATGAAGAAGGTTATACCAGGAGGGGCATCCGGTGTAAAAAAAATCTTTTCTAAATTTACAGTGAAGAAAAGAAGATCCTATGTATTGACCCCAGTTAGAAAAATAAATAAATACAGAGCACACTAGTGTTTTGTCTGGTTCCCTACACACTATGCAGAAGCTGTGGCTACTGCTTCTGTGTGTGAGTGAGAGGGAAAACAGACACACTGCGATAAATTGTTTGCTCCTCAGCCTCAAATACCGTATTACCTCTATTCACGTACAAATTGCAACTATGTATCTACACACTGACACAAACAAACAATATGCAGTCACCTCAGCTGTGACTTACGGCCTGGATTAAAATAGTATGTGTGCATGTATGTATACGGGCCATTCAATTACAGAATTGTGTATATTTGCATGTTTTTAATCAGAACATTCCGGTTGCAGTTGTTGCTTGTCAGTATAAGCTGACATTGAGCTGTCATTCTGCCGCTGTGGCAAACCACCGACAGTGGCTTTCGCAGTGTGTCCAGCTCTGCTGGCAGTAGTCATGCTTCATCAGTGGCTTATTGAGGGTGTTGAATCAGCAGTGGATGAAGTCGATGACACTCTGTATACATTAGAAAGACCTAGAAGACCTAAGATTACAACAGCTGGGGAGTTTATGTTTACAGATTCTCTTAAACTTATGGCTAATTTAATTGTCTGCCATCAAGCTGGGAGGCTTATTGTTTAAACTGATGAAATGTGCTTTTTACTCAGGGTCTGAGGTAAATAATCTGTCATCTCAGAGCCTTAAGAAGTTCACATATTTCCTTTACAATTTTTGAAGTGCCATGAAGACACCTGTTCACCTTGAATGAACTGTTCTTGAGTCCTTGAGTTATGTTCAGAGAATTGTAATATTTTTTAAGTCAACTTCAGCTCCTGCTGGAGCCTAGATTATAGGCTGTCACACACAGACTGGTGGTATTATTTGCACAGCAGGGGTACAGCATGGCATGGCAGCGAGGAGGAGCAGGAAGTGAAGCACACTTGACAAAATGTGATAATTGTTCTGGGTGATTTGAAAGCAAAGGATAACACAGAAAACATCATGCTTTGAATCCATAGAAATCAGTATTTCCACTCAATTAATGGACCGTTTCCTTTTTCTCGGCTTTTCATGACATTATTCAGTTTATCATTCACTGCTATAACACTGGGGCAAACCCACCATGAAACATCAGAGTTAATCAAATTGGAAGTTCTTTTTTTTTCCTTTTTTCTGCATGAATATTCCTTGTTACGTCACATGTATGTCTCTAGTGAATGAAAAACATGTTACAGCAATCTACAGTTGGTTTATTACACCAGCATGCAATTTGAACTAGGAGAACAACTAGGCAAGGTCATTTAGTGAGCCTTATAATTAAATGGGGACCCCAAGGTCACCATTACGTTTTTTAAATGTCCTCATGGTGCTACGTTCACACCAGACAAGGAGCATTTGTATGATGTATTGTTGACAGAGGGACTCTAATTACAGAAATGTTGGCCATGTTGCTCGGACACATGAAAAGGATAAAACATGTTCCTGGCTCCAGTCATGGCTACCAAAAGAAACCAGTCCCTGTCTTTTCCAAATTCTGTCTGCATCTCTCTCTCTCTCTCTCTCTCTCCTCTGGGATTTCCCTTATACCTGATTCAAGGTCACTGTTGGAGATGAGCTAGTGCTGACCATTGCCTTTCATTTCAGGATTGAGGTTAGAATGCTTTGCCTGAGGCTTGGTGTGTGATGCCATTATTCTAGGATGTGGTTGCCGGGACACAAAGAAGCAGCAGTAAAGTAAAAAATAGTGAGCGCAGTTAAATTTTATGCCCAAGCAATCTGAGCCAAGAGCCTGTGAGGGAGAATCAAGTGATGCCACTGTCAAGATTCAGCACATTCACACAGGATTAATATTGTGTCGAGGATTATGGAGGAATTTGTAACCTTATCTAAAATTATGTTTACTTCAGCCCATTAGAAAAAAAAGAAATGTTTATTATTCACCTCTTAGAGGGTCATTGTTGTTCACAATAAATGTGATACAAATAGTTGTGTAACTGGTGATAAGAAAGAGCAGGAGACAGATGTTGAAGCCCAGTGTGGTTTTTTTCCTTTCCGACGGTCACAGTGTGCAGTGGCTGTGAATGTCATATTGTCAGTTTAAGGAAGTTAAATGCTGTAATGTCTTTTTGCCAAAATAAAACAGCAGGGTGTAGTGATTTCCTGGGGTCTTGTCTTTCTATCAAGGATGCTAGATAATCACTGTAATAGTAAAGAGTAATACACTGTTAAATGGTCATTTTATTTATTTTACATTTTATGTCCTCTAACATGAAAAAAAAAATGCATAAACATACAGTAGTAATGTATGTGGTGAGTGACTTTGATTACATGGATAAAAATATTCTGATAGTGACCAGATTGAACAGAGTATGATAGTTGGAATAAGTGATGACCATATTATTTCTCAATCACTTTATTGGAACATATCCTGAAAATATGGAGAAACACATATGCAGTTTGAAAATAACATCTTTTTCAGAAAAAAAACAAATAAATAAATAAAACTCTTTAAAACCTGGAATGGAACCCTGATGTTATTATAAAACCTGTGTTTCTCCTACTATTTCATGCCAACAAATAGCTGCTGTGAAAAAGGTCTGTTATACCTGGTTTACTCAAGACATGTTTGAGCATTACATACACATGTTGCACAAGTTAGACTCATTGACAGGTTGATCATATAGTATAAGACTGACTTTTAGTTTCTAAATGCCAATGATCACAAAATTGACATAAAAACAACAAAGCTGGTGGTGGCCTAAGACTTATGCACAGTACTGTATATATATATATATATATGTATATATATATATATATATATATACATATATATATAATCTACAATCTCCAACAAATTGATCTACACTGCAGGTAGAAGTTGTGGAAACTATTTATTGTTATTATTTTCTTGGCAAATGTCAGTTGAATACTGACTGATTGAACAGGTTATTACTGTGTTGGCAAAAAAAAAAAAAACACTGTCATTGAATAGGCATAATCACAACCCTGGATGAAACATTTCTCACATTGGCTTTCTTTATATGAATGGAGCTTTGTTTCTATGAGCATTAAAGCAAATTCCTGGCTCACTCATACTGTGGCTTTGTCTGGCTCCAAATGTGTCTGTGTGTGTGTGTGTGTGTGTGGTGAAATCACTCTCTAACAGCTACATCTGTAATCGGGTTCATCCCATTGTTCTTAGGGCATGTTATTGTCTCTTGTGTGTGACTGGAATCCGCCACCTACTGTGTGCTTCACTCCCACTGAACTGAAAGCCTGTCACCAGCCATTATTCCTAGCAAGACCTTCACTGTGATCCCTGCCATGTTTCATCAAAGTGTGGCAGTTAATTCCAAAGCCCACTGTCTGAGCATGTTAGCCAGTGCTAAAATTATTGCACGTGAATTTTTGTGTGTTTTGGTATGTGTGTTTGTGTGTGTGTGTGTGTGTGTGTGTGTGTGTGTGTGTGTGTGTGTGTGTGTGTGTGTGTGTGTGTGTGTGTGTGTGTGTGTGTGTGTGTGTGTGTGTGTGTGTGTGTGTGTGTGTGTGTGTGTGTGTGTGTGTGTGTGTGTGTGTGTGCCCACTGCAGTTCCTCTCTCTCTCTCGCTCCAAAACCACTTGTCATTCCTGTGGATGAATACCAACAAAACGAGCTGAGTGGACAACTTTGCCTCTCTTCAGTACATGTCCCACTGGAATTACGTATGTGTGTGTACATGTGTGCGTGTGGTTAAATAATTATTACTGTTCGATGCCTGTTCGATGCAACACATCACCCTCAAACAGTGATCTGAATAACCACTGACTAACACTGTGTGTGTTGGAGGGCGGTTAAGAACACAGTGTGCTCACATGTAATGATTTCCATAGGGTTTGCAGGCTTGTTAAGGTTTGTTTTTGTACACTAGACATACATACGGTACATAGCCATCCTGCTTAATATTATTCTGCCACGAGGCTCTTCCCTGTGTTGTGTGTTAGCAAACAGTTGCCTACTGACACACAGAGGCAGCGCTGCTGTCAGCACAGCATTGCACAACAGCAAAGTTGCAGGCAGCAAGACAATGATCTGCAATACATTAAAACTTGATGAGGGAGATGTTGCCCTCTCAGTTTGTCTGTTCTAATGACTTTCACTCTTAGCTGTATGGTCTATTGTTAATGTGAAAATACTGCTTTAGACTATTATAATTAGTCAGATTAACAATTTGCATAAAATTTTCTGACAATCATTGCAATTAGACCTTTGCGATTAATTTTCAGTTTGAGTTCAATACTTACGATGTTTTGTATTTAATTAGAACTTAGAATAGGCATAAAATAGAACTATTACATTAGTTAAGGCTTGATATGCTTCATGAATAATAATAATAAATACTAATATGTATCCAAAGTCACTGCATTTTCCTTCTTGGTCTAACTCAAACCCTTTGAGGCCGTAATGCTCAGTCCTTCTTGTCCCTGTATATTGATTTGACTGGTGCACTGTGTGGCTTGCTGATTGGATTAGAGTCCAGCTGCATTAGAGCTTTAGGGGAGAGAAGTGATCTTGTGTTTGTAGACTGAGCTATGGTAGAAACTGCCT
The DNA here is from genome assembly GCA_016785285.1 of Brachirus orientalis. Lineage (NCBI taxonomy): Eukaryota > Metazoa > Chordata > Actinopteri > Pleuronectiformes > Soleidae > Brachirus > Brachirus orientalis. The sequence goes on from JAFBJR010000905.1 coordinate 11,439,591, forward strand.
GATCCATTCTAACTGTATAGAGTGTCTCTAGAGAGACATATCAGGATGAAAGCTAAAATGAGTTAGACAACTTACCCACACAGGAATTCGGCATGGTTTAAAGGTTTTACAGGGTGAGAAGGTCAGAGCTGTCTGTCATTTGGTAAATGGTAAAATCCACTGTTACAGCAAAATGCATGTGAGCGATAGATGCTGCTTGAGAGCTTTGTTTGCATGAAGTCCTGGAAGTGAAAACTGGTGCCAAGTCACTGTAAAGCGTGACGTGAATAAGCAGGAAACAACATGACTGTTCATTTATATTTATTCCACAGTGCTCCGTAGTTCTGTGGGATGATTTTGGCAGTCTTTGTGGGAGTTTTTTTTTCAGTGTTTTTATTTTAGGGTGTGTTGATGTCACAGCTGAGTAAGACCTTGACAACGCAGGTCTATGCTGCTGTGCGCTCGGTGCTGTTAATGGCTTGTGCTATTGAAACATGGCTTAGTAACCAACCATGCTTGCCTATTTTTGGTTTCAGACAATTATCCACAATACAGTGAGAATGCGTGGTCTATGACACTTCCAGATTGTGGATGTCATGAATGGAGAAGGTCTGTACCCACATGTCATGTCATATATCTGCAGGCTTTCCAAAATATATACCAATGTTTCTTTAGCTGGAGTGACACGATTTTGTGTCTAAAATGACTGCATGGGGGGCAGCTGCATAAATTATTTATTATTATTTATTTATATATTTATGCCCCAGAATACAAATAATGCTGGCTTATAGATTAAGGGCAAAACCTAATTTCTTATTTATGTCTGGTTCAAATAAGCCAGTTGAGTTGTATGTATGGCTATGAAAATGACTGTGATGTGCTTTCTTATTATATCTAATATATGCTGCTGCATTCTCTGTCCACGTTCTGCAGAATACAGCACTTCACAATATAATGGTGTGTGATTCTTTTTTACATTTATGTTTGATCACAATTAAAACACAAAGCTATCATTGTGGCAGACACCCGAGGCTGTTCTGTTTTCATGAACAGGAAAGAGTTCAATGAATGGTTGATGCACTCTCCTGCCTCTTAGGAAATGAAGGACCTGCTTTTGACTATCTGAATGTCATTACACGGTTTTGTGATGAATGTACATTACTTGTGAGAGCAAAATTAAAATTTAAAGCCTCTAGGCTCTCGGCATCCTACAGTAATTCAGCTGCTGTAGAGACTAAAAAGAGGAAATTAAAGGAGAGAGTTGAAATGGAGAATGAGGTCAGCACAGCCACAATTCAATCATATGGATTGCAAAAGGTTTTATGATGTACTACAGCATTCACCCCATTTTTTTATGGGACAGCTGCCATAGATCCCTCACTGTTGAGACAAATATCACCCACCTGAATAAATATTATGACTGATAAGAAGATAATGGCTCATATGGACAGCCTACCCACACTCACAGTTACTTCACACTACCAACAGTATATAAATGTAAATTGAAAATTTGAACATTCAAATTTGCATATGTGATTAAAAAAGCAAATAAAGCACAATGACATAGATATGAAGAAAATGCTGTATACCATCATGTAACAATATTGTTGCAGTATTAAAAATATTGTTATTACCTTTTTTCAAGTGGAAACTATTTTCCCATATTAAAACCCAGCACAAAGCAATCTTATTCATCAAACATACAATATAATCTTCAATATAATAACTGTACTGTAACTAATAGAATTTAAAGGACTTATGTTCTAGCAAACATACAGTATAATTCTATCTCTTAAACATCCTGTTCACATGGTGTAGCTTTGCGGTGTGTAACTGTTGTCTGATTGACAGCGGGTCAAAGCAACGTTTGCAGTACCACCATTTCCCCATAAGAGCGCTGTTATAAAACTGTGAAAAATTGCAATAATGAGATTTACCAATTTCCCCAACACACCTAGTAGACAAAAATCAAATGTAGATCTACACTTTGAATCTGCAGGTTAGATTGTCTTTGTTTGGACCTCTGCTTAGAGCTCACCCACAGCCTCCCACTTGGTTGAGCCGCATATTGCAATAAAGGTCACAGTCATTTCTTGTTTCCACTTAGTGCTGTTCCTTGCATGAATCTATGTTCCCTTTTCTTTCTGCTCATCGTTGAATTAGAGCATTAATCCTGCCTGTTTTGTTTTCTCTCCATCATTTGATATTCCCCTTGGTCTAGACTTTTAAATGATCCCTCTTTCATTAGAAGATAAATCTGATTAGGGAGGCTGCACTTTCAAAATGCTGTTTCACTGTGACTTTGAAAGGCCCTTTGTGGAGTGTCCTTCAACAACCACTAATATCAAGGCATTACTGACCTATTGCCTGTGTTTCTGATAGTTACATCAGGTACAACTGTGTAACCGCCGACCAGTATTATACACATACATCATTACATACATACTGTATATTATATACATTGTTCTACTATCTGCAGTATCATATTGCATGTCAGAGTTACTCAGTGAGCCAGAAATCACTTGGCAGAGAGGCCACCACAATTGGCTGCTCTACTAAGCAGTTGGAAAGGTCACTAGTCAATCACTGATAATGACTGCTTACTCTGCAAGGCAACCTAAAAACAGCAAACAGTCTAAAAAAAGAGTTGGGCAAAGAAAGTGTCAACATCAGCAGAGATTTTCAGAAATGGAGAGATTTCCTCAAGTAATGCATATGAAAAGAGTCTAAATCTGACCATGTTCACCTGATGAGTGGGGCTCAGGATAAACACCAGTAAAATAAGAATATATTGAAGAGCCACTAGGGGGCAACTCTGCTGGTTTCAAAAAGAACTCTGTTTGAATGAAAGTCTAAAAAGTGAGCCCACTCACTACTTCATTTAAAACACCAGTAGACATTTTCCTGAGCAGCTAATGGTCTCAGACTAGTTTCACATGATGTCTATTTTGAAAATCATTTTACCATTTAGATGAAAATAGACAATGATGCAGATCATGTGAGTCAACAATGGCGAATGACAGCTGGCAACATCCAATCGGAGACTAATTTCAGGTGATATTTCTGAACTTCCACTTGCAAAACTTCAACATAGTGCAGGCCAAATCTAAATTCTGGGAGCTTTAAAAGGAATTCACAGATTCTTATGGGTGACATTATGACCTGTTTCCACCTGGATAAACAGCTACAGTCCAAAAACATGTGGACGAAACTTAATATTCAACAATATTCCTATTGATTCTGCCTACAGCAGCTATCTGTGTCATTAATTCTCACAAATATTTAATAATGACCACTCTAGTATATTCTGAGCTTTCAGACCTTTTTTTAGGCTTCAATTTTTTTTTTCAGAAAAAAAGTAGACATAAACAAAAGTCTCAGAGATTAGACATTTTATCATAAATATCATGTCCAAAAATTAAATATAAATTTCTTCTCAGTCATGTCCTTTCAAGCTGTATTTATCTTTTTAGTCACTCTGTTTTTATTTCCTCATTTCCTCTCTTTTTTCCGTCCTACTCCTGTCCTTTTTCCACGTACCCTTTAAACTTCTGCAAATTTATTTCACATCATCATCTCCATCCCCCTCTATCACTTCGTCTGCATTAATCTTATCGGCCGCTCAGGTGTTTTGATTTAGTTTTCATCACCTGCTTGTCTACTTCAGCTCTCCTCACTGCCTCCGCTAATTTACCTCCTACGTCTTCTCTCTTTTCTGCATCTCATCATTACTTCTGTTGAACTGCCGATTACCTCTCTCTCTCTCACACACACACTTCCTATGTGTTAGTGGCAGAGATCCTGTCTATATCAAGAGCAGCGTTTGGTGGATGATTCAATTACATAGTTCTTAACTGCTGGATAATTCAATAAGCACCACTGAGATGACATAGTGTTATAATCTACTTAATAACGCCTGATGAATTGTGTGCTTTCTCCTCTCTCCCTCTTTCTCTCTGTGCCTTTGCAGGGTGTTGATGGAGAGCCATTCGAATGACAGCCGGGACAGTGGTCATCACCGGTGGAATTCTTGCTACAGTGATATTACTCCTTATCATCGCAGTCCTGTGCTACTGTAGGCTGCAGGTGATGCCAAAACATCCTTCAACCTCTCTTAGAATCACTTGATTGCAAAGTAGAAGGTGAAATGCATCCTTCACAGCTCTTTGATGATTACTCTAACCTATCAAGATGAATCTCTGAAAGTGTTTCAGATGATGGTAGGATTTTCCTCCGACCACACATTTTGTATTTGAACATATATTTTAAAGTATTGCACCGAGTCACAGTCTGACTTGATGATGGTATGAAAAGATCAACATTACAATTCTGATGGCACGATGAATTCATGAACCTGATTCCATGTGTAACATACAATATTTGAGATACTGAGGTTTCAGCAGGGATCCCAGTGATGAGTTGACCAATTCAATTTTTTTGTGAGCATGGCTAATATCTATATCAAATTGATTATAGGATTATTTAGGAGAAACAGCTCTTCTACAGCTTGTAGAATAGAAATTGACCAGTATTATTAAAGCAGTATGAGGAACACAATTCACACACAAAATAAGTTTCAGGTTCTTTTAATGTCACACCATGCAGCACAATGTGTTAGCATTTGGCTTTCATCAGCATTTCTGACTCAGCATGTCTCCAATCGAAACCCACTCTTTACAAATTCCTCAAGTTTTGCTAAACCTTTCTTTGATCCTTATCTCTGTCTTTCTTACATTCAGATAACCGGTCTCACTGGGCTAAAATGAATAAACTGAATTAGGTGGGGGAAAAAAAATACTTTGTATTTTATGCTTTACAAACTGCAGTTAGAGCCAAACATCACACTAATAACGCCACCAGGGAGCATTATTTGCTATTCCAGCGTGTGGAGTTCTACTTTTGCTATTTTTATCAGTCCCATGAGTGGCTTTGACAACACTGGAGCTCTAACAATATTTTTGGCCTACAGACAACTGGACCTTTTGTATTTTAGTAAATTTCTAAATGGAGCAGTTCAACGTTTTGAACAAATTCCCTTATTTGCCGTCTGCTGAAGGGTTTGATGAGAATATTGCTACCACCCTCGTGTCAGGGAAGGGCTTTATAAAGATCCACCTACCAGCACCACTAAAGCTCAATTATTAGTATAAGCACAGTGTAGGGGTAAGTAATAACTCACCCATTCTCACTTTGCTGGTACAGCTGCCAGGAGCAACTTTGGGTTAAGAGTTGTGTCCAGTTACAAATTGGCATGTAGACTAGAGCTCGGGGATTGAATCTCCAACCTTCCAGGTGAAGGACGACTCAACTTTACCACTGTTCCACAGTTGTGAAAGTGCCAAAATAGCAATACAAATTTTGATGGATAATGCACTGGATATGTCTCAACTGTTACCTGCTAGTTGCCTGGCAACCACTCGGAGCCAAGAAATAGCCCGACATGTTACCTGCCTTACAACAAGGTGTTGGTAGGTGAATTCTCTTATCACTTGACAAGCATATAAACGGCATCATTTAATCTCCTCTAACTTACAGTCAGATAGGAGAATGTTTTTTTCCCTTAAATGTTTATTGCTTCAGCCTCTCTTTATCCCTAAATGTGTTCCATCATGTGCTGAAATCAGTTATAACTCCAAACACAGATCAAGGTAAAGAAAGTGTGTGTGAGAGCAGCTTAATCTTTTTTCATTATGTAGCTCTAGCTTCTCATTAAACAGCTGACCCTAACCCTGACACTTGTTTCTGTAGCTTTTAATCAGCGCAAAATTGTGGTCTCAACAACCAGCAACCATTTGTTGCATCCATTTCAAGACATGAAATATACATATTTTCCCCATGATGCACAGTAATATTTTTAAAGAAACATAATTTCCTTTTTAGCCTAGTTAAAAAAACTCTTGAGTATTTTTAAAGCTTTGCATCACATAAATGTATCTCATAAGGAACCTTCCATAAGTATATGAAATTAATTAATGGGCATAATGTTGCTATCATGGGGTCACTCTTGCCATTGTCTTTATTCTATTCTGTTCTGTATCTTTTTCTCATGGCTGTGATTTAGGATTCTGTATCTCTGAACATGTTGGCCTGGGAGATTTAAAGGTTTGATAAAACAGAGCGTATGGCTCCTACAAACTGTAGAGCTTATGATTCAGTCCCTGCCTCATATTGTCTGTGTCTCCAAGTGACTTTGAGCACCAAAAGTTTAAATGGTTCCTAATAGTCAAGGCAGGTGTATGCATGACGTATGAGTGAATCAAAGGCCAATTATAAAGCACTTTATATAAAACTGCAGTTTATTTACTGAGCTTAACTGGAGACAACCTGGCTGAAGGAACAATTACCAGACTGTATGTCATCCTCTCTACTTAAGATTGCAGCTCATGGGATTCTTATTTTGAAACAGTGAGTTGACTGGATGAATTTGAAACATAGATTGAATACAAAAATGGACAGTCTTTCTTCAGAAAGTGGGACAGACAAGACAAGAACTCCTTGAATGGAAGTCTATGGGAAAATGAACCTTCTTCTCACTTGAGTTACAATTTAAAAATTAGTCTGTAACATTTAGCAACATTTACTAGTAAAGTTTCACGTCAGGGCTGAATATCCCTCACCTCAGTTCCAAGTGTGTTAGAGAACCTATGTAGCCTTTAGTTAGCATCAAAACTCATAAGATGTTTAGTTTGTCTATTGTAGGCTATTGTAAAACCATGGTGTTCCAAAATGACGGCCTCAATAGAGTTGACCAGGCTCTGGGGTAATGAAAAACAATAATTAATACTATAAGGTAATTATACAATAGTCAGCAAAATTATTTAGTCTTCATTTTTTTACCAAATAAATCATCTAAATGTCACACACTGAATTTGTCCTGTAGAGTTAGTGGACGTAATCACTGTTTCAGTGACATACATGAACATGACATACATGTGTGACATACATGAACATGTGAGTTCATGGGAATATGTGAAGAGTCGGACTATACTGTGAGAAATGACCTCCCTTAACTGTGTGCCAACTAGCTGTGATCATGTAACATTGTTTGATTAAGGCCATACTCATTTATATGGAATGTTATTGGTGTTTTTGGCTTACTGTAATCATGCACAGATCTATTGATGCTGAATATTGGCCAGGCAGCATTTATTCTTTTTACCTGTCAACGCTGAGAGATTTAGCAAATGTTGGCATTTCAGTAAACTTAATGTTCTTCCTTTTCTTTCCCCATTTTTGTGGTTTTGTTTTATTTACTTTCTGTTCCTAATATTTTAACTCATCACCCTTTCCCTGCTCTGTGATTCACATTCCTTCCCTTCCTCCCTTCTTCCTCTCATACACCCTTTCCCCCTTTATCTTTCCTCCCTCTCCCACCATCAGTATTATTGCTGTAAGAAGGAAGAGTCAGAGTCGGAGGAGGAGGAGCCAGACTTTGCTGTCACATCCCGCCTCCCACCGGTCCACTCCAACCACAACATTGTGGCGGCGACAGCCGCCTCCTCCATCCCAAATGGCCCCGCCATCTTCTCCACCCCTCCGCTGGCCAGGAAACTGACTCGTTCACAGACCTTCTGTCCATCATGTACACATTATGAGCTGCCTTTCTACCTCCAGCCGCCTCAGCCGCAGATCCATCACCAGCCAGATGGGTTGAGGAACGGAGGTGACCGGATCAGCTACCGCAGTGTCCAGCAGCAGGACCTGGAACTACCAGTGCCTGTGAACATTTCAAACTATAGCAAACCAAACTTTGCACGGTCGGTCACCATGAGGGACATGTTCACACGAAGCTGTAGCATCAGCACTGATGTTTAGCTCTGTGTAGGTTTATTTATAGATGACATGGAAATGCCTAAGTTGGACTGGACTTGAGTCAGACTTTGTTTTTGTCTTTTTGACCGGTTTAGTCCAGTCCAATGTTGCTTAATGTAGTCTAGTTTCATTCTTCTGGTCACCTCTTGCAGAGTGGAGGACTCAGATGGCTCTCAGGATAGCATTTTCAAAGGTACTATGCTCAGGTCCAGGAACTTACACTTATAATATGACTTGTTAAATTTAAGGAAAATGTGTAATTTTCAATGACATGAACTTATTTTCAACAGTTTTTTTTTTCTTAAAAAAAACAAGAACAGAATTTGTTTCAAGATTAGTTTAGATTTGTGTAGCCCTACATTACTTCTCCTGGACCCTGCTATCCATGGAAAAAGACAAATTTCTGCTCTGTCAGAATGATATAATTGGCAGGGCTTTCATCTCTGCCTTAGCTGCTACAAACAAAATATGATTAGGAGAAGTCCACTGTTTTCCTCCTATGTGATGGATGATCTGTATATTCCGCCATCCACAGATTATATGGATTGCACCTCACTACCAGTGGATGGACAATAGGAAGCGTCATGTTTTAGCTGCCACAGATATTTTAGATAGATCTAAAGGCCATAATATTTTAAGACCTAAAGGGCTCGTGGAAGAAGAAAAAAAAAATGCTTGTTTTCCACATTGTTTCATAGAAGGTTGAAATTCGATGAGAGTTGAGTTCCTCTGAGAACCTGCCGACTATAAAAAGTGTATATACATTATTTTACTCTACAGTATAGTAGAGTAAAATACTTTATATTCATGTGTTCATGCAGGCAGAGTGGATTGTAGGTGCCAAAGGGAGTCGTATTCTTGTATTTGTGCGCAATTGTGAGCGCTTGCATGCATGTGTGCCTGTAGGTATGCGTGTATTTATGAACTGATTGGTCTGTACACTAGAATAATTATTCCATTTAATTAAACACAGTCTGTGACCCCAAAGTATGCCAAACCCAATGCTGGGCTGCAATAAACAATTACTATATAGGATGAATTGTAAGGTAAAGTTTTCACTTTACCACTTTACCCTGAATTCATCTAAATACTCATGCTAACACAAAGACTGGCCCAGACAGCAGATGTGACAAACTCATGAGTGGGTTTGCAACAACAACCAAACCCAAGGGTTTCTCTTACAGATAAATGATGTAACACAGGCTCATGCTGTAGGTGTCACCCAGAGGCAAAAAAAATGGAATGGCAACTTTTTAAAACTTACAATTCATATTCAGTTCATCATAGATCTTCACTGAAGTTTCAGTTTGTGGACTTTCCACTGCACTCCTTGTGTTGTCTCCAGTGTGTTGATATCTGGATTCATAGGTTAAAGATTAATTCAATTTCAAAGACACGTGTAAAAATCAATGCATACACTGCAGTCTCTCTCTCTCTCTCTCTCTCTCTCTCTCTCTCTCTCACCCTCTCTCTCTCTCTCTCTCTCTGGACTGAGGAATGTTTTATTTTGCTCTGAGGGATTTCTTTTTCTGCACTTGGCAGACTAGCCTGGTTGGAGGGCTGATTCTGTGACTGGAGTTTTATGGACATGGGACATTTTATGAATGGAATTATTTTCTGGCGACTGTGTGAGGAGTTTGGAACTGATTGGATTGCCCTTCTTGGACACCCTCCCACCCCCCCATCCCACATGAATGGTAAATGCTCTCTCTCTCTCTCTCTCTCTCTCTCTCTCTTTGTTTCTCTTTGTTGGTTTTTATCATGCTCATTTATTTTCCCAAAGAGTGAAACAGTAGCTGGCTTTGTTTTATGTTTTTTGTGCTTACCTGCAAATATACTACGTACACACACACACACACACTTGTTCCTCAGTGCTATGCTTTCTTTATTTTTGAAACTGAAACTATGTGACAGTTGCACAGGAACTGTAGTGCCATAAATAATTATGAGAGAAATACTATTATGATTATTATTACAAGTGTATATTCAAATGATGTGTTGCTTTTATCCTAAAGTATTTGAATTACTTGTTTTATTTTATGAGCTAGTTGGTTTTTTCAGACTCAGTACAGTACAGCAGAAATGTTCCTTGTTTCTAATGTATACCTAATGGACACATTGTTGCTAATAAAATGGTGTGAAAATCCTAATAATCTGTTTTTATTGTTGCTAATAATTTCAAGTAAACCAAATGATGAAATTTGAAAAAAGGAGGAGATTAATTAGGTTTAAGTACTGTATCTCACCAATTTAAAAAGTTCTTTATGATGTTTGTCAATCATTAGAATTACACAGGATTTGCAAGCTGCCAAATGAATTAATTTAATAAATTCCACGAAAAGCATAGTGCATCTTGGATTATCTTAGTTTGTAAACTGCCAACCGCATCATATCACAAATGGCAAACTCAGACCATTTCTTATGCAGTCTTGTAGTTCTTTCTCCCTCAAAGAACAGCAAAATAATTCTGTTTTGTTGGATGCATATGCTGGCAATGTGATAATTCTGATAAACCTAAAGCAATGCCTATTCATAATTTGATTTTAGAGTGAAAAATTACTGTTAATTTAGGTGCTGAAAGTTGTATGCTATAAATTATGTTTGGTCTGAAAAGACAATGAAGATAGTGAAGCCTCTGTCAAGCTTTTATGCACAACACATGCATTAACGTTGCTTTAAACACAGTCAGCCCAGAGGCACTTAGGTGAGAGTCATGACAGCAAATACGTTTAATTATATGAGCAAGCTTAAAAAGCAACAAGACTAGAACACTTAAGTGTGATGATAAACCACTCCCAACAGAGGTGGCACATTCATTGTGACAATGAAATGTCACCTGCAAGGTGAAAAGTGAAAATGGGAAGCTGGATTCTGACATTAAACTGATTGAGACAGAGTTGAAGAGACTATTTACAAAACAATGGAAAAAAACAACAATTGAAAACTATTTCAGACAGAGGAAATGGAGGTTGTTATTAGAAGGATGACTCACAGCTAATACATGAAAAATAGCACATATACCACAGACAGATGGAGGCATAGAGGAGCTGATATTAAACCAATGCCTCTCTGGCAGAGACATGAATAGCCATTTTATGATGCAATTAATACAACAACGCTGCAGGAGACGTCAAAATCCTTTCAGATTATGATGGATTCCCTTTCATGTAGATATATTCAAAACTCCCACTTATTTCTACATGAATTGCAAGTACAGAAACAGGCAATCACTGTCACACTTGCATTCCACCCACAAGACAAATTACCTTGAAATGTATTTATTTGTGCTCGTTGCAGTCAGCATAATTATAAGACGAAGACTTCTTGAGGTGATACTGAAGTATAAGTTTCAGAAAAGCTAAGGGATAATTGATGTGCCTTTTTTAAACTGCCTTTTTAAATCATGTTTGGCAGGTTCAGACTTGCATTTGTATTCTTGCAACTTTGAATTTGTGAAAACTCGAAAGAAGAAGAAGAAGAATTCACCTCAGCTTCTGTCAGCTCAGGTAAACAACTGCTGTTGGGCATGATGTGCATCAGTACTGGTTTTGTGTGTAGGTTGTTCATGAAGTGTGTGGCTGTGTATTTTTTGTAGACATTACTCTACAGTTGTTGGTATAAAGTATTGGTTGTACAGTATTTGTATGAATAAGCACTTGCATGCAAGCTAAATGAATTATTTAGGGGTGTAATCACCTCCAGTGTAAGCAGAGCTCGTAGCATGGCCTTTAGAGGTGTATTGATGTTTTATGACAAGCTTTGAATCATCCTCCTCATCTGCCCCTCACTCTGTAGCGATGCATTCACTCTCTGTCCACTGCATCTCTCCTTCCATCCATCCTGTATCTATTCCTCACCACCTCACCTCCTTTACTCTTTAGTATGATGTTGTGTGTGTGTGTGTGTGTGTGTTCTTGTACTTGCTGCAGAGTGAGGACCAAAAATCATTTGAACCCTACAGAGTGAGGACATTTTGACAAAGTGAGAACATTTTGGCCAGTCCTCACTTTTTTTCACCCCTTAAAGGGGCTTTTTCAGGGTTAAGACCTGGTTTTAGGGTTAGGGTTAGAATTGGGTTTAGGTTATGGTTAGGGTTATGCATCTAGTTGTGATGGTAAAGGTAAGGGCCTAGGGAATGCATTATGTCTATGAGGGTCCTCACTCTGATAGAAGCGCAAACGTGTGTGTGTGTGCACACCATGCCCAACAGCAGTGTGTGTGTGTGTGTGTCTGTTTTATGGTTCCATGGCCATATTTCCCCAGCAGTAGAATTTAGATGCAGCACAGATAAGCAGCTGGGATCCACTGAATTATGAACAGGATAGACAGGAGCTTTCCAGCTAATATTACAAACTAAAGCTTCCCATCCCTACTTCTCCTTTCCTCGTATTGTCCTGCTGTTTTACCCTTCTGTCCTGTTTCCTTCCACTCATCCCCTCATCCTTGTTCTCTCCCATTGAGATTTCCTGTTCCTAATAGCACTTGTGCTTGCTTTTTCAATTCAAATAAATGAATGAAAAGTAAATGATAGACCATTAAGATTTGACTGGGCCAGTTTTTGAAATTTAATTAGTATAATTATCTTTGTGGTTTTCAAAGCATTGTTTAAAAAAATAAATAAATCAAATACAATCCTTTTTTCCAGAAAATATTATTTTTTGTGTATTTTTGTTCAGAATAGCAATAATTCTTATGGATGAAAGCCTGACTCAAAGTTTGCTCTGATTTGTCACAAATACCATATGTTGAGCATGAAATTCATTTTAGACCTTGAAAACGAAGGGGAAAAAATAAATTGGAAAAACCGTATCACCAAAAGATATGTATATATATTTTTTTTTTTTCTGTGGGTTCAGTGCAGACCAAGAGCTAAACACTGACATATGCAGTTAATTTGTGACAATTTTTGCACTATATCCTTAATTAACAAAACTCAGAGAAACAGCAGCCATTCCTGGGCACACACAGTGCTCAACTGCAAGGAAGCGCTATTACGGCCAAATGTGCGTAATCTTTCAATTTCTAAAAGGAGAAAAGGGTCTTGCCTCCTGTTTGAATTTTTCATTTCCCTCCCTCTATGTCTCTGTATAACAACTAATAAATAAGCAATGAATCCTGAGGATATGAATCAAGAATGGACTAGATTTTATATCATCCCAACATCAACTGTTCTAGATGCACATTTGTCTGCCTTTCTTTTTCTTTTTTCACCTTCTCACTGTCCCCATTTGAATCGCTCCTCTCTCACCCACTCATGCTCTCCACTTTACCCCTTTTTGGAGTTTAAGGGCTAAATCTTTTTGTGGCGTTCGTCTTCCTTTGCTACTTGTGCAGTGAACCATTTTGGAAGGACTCTAATCCCCGTATGCAATGGAAAAATATGTGTGTCAGTTTGCATGTGTGTGTTTGTGGATTGAATGTGACCTTTTGCTTTGCCAATCCACCACTGATTAAATTTGGAGCACTGGTGGCACTGAATGGCTGGAGAAGCAGCTTTGTTGGTAAGCAGTCCGCAGTGGCCTTAGTTTAGTTTAGCACACTACAGTATCACTCTCATATTATGCAATTTTCTTCTCAGTCATGAAGTATGTGGGTTGTTTCAGACAAAGGGCGAAAGAGATATAGTCTGTAAGTGCTGAGAGAGGCAATAGAGAGAGCGAGAGAGAGATGACATCAATGCTTTGTCACCATCTGGTGGTCAGGAAGAGCAGTTGCTTGGTTTGTGGAAAAATCCTAGACATTCAGTGCAGAACACACACTGATGTTAAAAAATAGCACAACTGTAATTTAAGTTGAGAAAAATAAAGACGGCCTTCAGCTATTCCATTTATGTCATTTGTAGAAGTACTACAAGAGTTTTCCAGTGAGTAAATCATTTATCTGATTTGTGTTAATCTAACTATAACTACTAACTAATATATGTAAGGAAGAGAAGGATTATAAGAGAGAAAATTATCTTATAAATCTGCCTCCTTTGAAAGGTCTGTAGCTAATGGGATTTTACAGATGTCGGTGCAGCTATCAGAATCTATGACCACCTCCATTCTATGTCTGTGATGATCTTAGATACAAATATAAGTGTACAGATTAATGTGAAAGGGTGATTAAAGTACTGAAAACAGTTATTCTGAGCTTTAAGCCATTATTATGCTGGTACAGTGAGGTCACATATTCTGTGGCTGTGCAGTTAACTCTTTCCAGTAGTGCTTAGAAATAAAAAATACATCTGTCCAAATGATTGAGAGAATAACAATAAGAATACTCATGAACAGTGCATACATTATCACAAAAAAAGTTCATTTGAATTTCACACATTTCTAATTTCAAAATTAGAAACGTCTGTCATTCTGAAAATAATAATAAGAAAATTGTCATTTAAAAATCAGGGTACAGATTTCGGTGCAACACCGTGGACGCGTCCCGGTCGACATTTTTACACCGTCGTTACCAGGGTAACCAAAGTACTCCGAGTTCCGCCTCTTACTTCAAGAACCAATCAAATTCGAGCGTCAGTCTGTTTTTCCGTCAGCCGCGAATTGCAAACTTCCTGGTGCTCCTCATATGCTCCGCTTTCTACTCAAAGAAATCGACTGATACACGTTTTGGGCAGCATGAACACAGAGCAGCTGGGTGAAACTACCTCTAGTGCAAATAATTATTCGACCTTAACGACGGAGGGGGACGACTTGAAGAAAGAGCCTATAAAAAGGTAATACCACTAGTAGCTCTGCGAGGTAATGCTAGCCAGCGAACGTTAGAGCTGTTATTTCCCTGTAAGATCAAACTCTGACAGTTAGTTATACCAGTAATATTACAGAGCAATAAGTGGCAAAGGGTATTTCCACTGAGATGTACTGTAACTGATCTTTGTCATTGGTCAAGCCTTGCATTTAATGTAATTTACTCATTTCTTTATTCACATAATGAGTTCTGGGCAGATATATATCATTTTTTCTGTTATTGCTGTTGGCCATTCTTTGACTACAGCCCTCTTGAGCATTAAAGCAGCAACTATCCTCTGTTGTTAACAACTGTCTTCCCTTTCATCCCCTAGACTGTGTTTTCCATTTAACTTGTTTAGCCATTTAAGAACCAAGTGTATAATCCATGGCTTGACTAGAGAAAGCTCTCAGAGAACACAAACCTCTGCCAAGACCACTCAATTTCCTATCTCTGCAATCTATCTCTCAAAGTTAACAAAATAAATCTAGATGACCAACAAAGCAAAAAAAAATAAAAATAAAAAAAATAATAATAAAATAAAATAAACTTTCTTGGCCCCCAGAAAATGAGGATGCACATTTGGAGTTATGCTGCTCATACAGTCATTGTTGATAAAATGATGGAAACAGAGCCTTTGTTGTGGAAGGTTTAAGGTGTTGTTGTAAACTTGTTATTTTATTTGTTGTCATTTTATTTGTACAAACAGACAACTGCGGAGCATTTATAGCTGCTGATGAGTTATTTCTGAAGACTGAACTAAAGAGAGCTCTTATAGAACACAAACTTAGGCTACTAGGTTTTCCACAGCACTACCAAAATCTAATACTTTCTTCTTCTTCTTCTTCTTCTTCTTATTCTAATGCTGCCCAATACTTTTGGAAGTTCGTGATTAAAGTTAAAAGTTCTTATCTCTCATCAATCATCTTCTTTTCAGTTCAAAGACTTCTCTTCAATATGCCATAGCCTGCACCCTCAGAGGATTTCATCAAAGACACTTGTCACCTCAAAGACACTTTAACCTGTTGAAATTTTAATATTATCACATGAAACATCTGTTTTAAACTTCATTTTCCTTCTCTTTCCCCCAGAACTCCATTCTCTAAGTTTAAGAAGACGCACTCCAAGTTTAAATCACCGGTAAGTATTGCACATATTTGGTCTTGAGCCACATGTCCATTTCACCATCAAAGTTGTCTGTTTTGCACTTCACAGATTCAAGTGTCTGAGAGTGTTAAAGGTAGTCCTGCAGAGGAGGTGGCAGAGCTTGAGAGGAGAAGAGAGCAGCTGGACACAGAGATAGCACAATTGGAGGCTGAGTGAGTACAGCTGTGTATGTTTGTCTTGCTGTATTTCTGTTTTTGAAGTCCAAGTTGGCGTGTTGAGGTTAAGCATGCAGTGCTGAAAGTTTGGTTAAGAATGAACAGATATGGGAAAGTGATTAGCTCTTTGAAAAATACACTGAAATACACATCAGTAATATATTCTTCTGGATATAGTTTTGTAATGAGGAATGAGCCTCTTTCCAAGATGTTTATGTGCATTTGTGTCTCTATCTGAGTTTTTGTAGTGATGTGCTTTTGCGTGAGAGCAGATGTGTATGTTTCTCCAGGGGATACAGTGTTGATGAGCTGGAGGATCACATTGATATGTTGCATGAATACAATGACATCAAAGACATTGGACAATCACTCCTGGGACGTATAGGTAAGATAATTACTTGTGTAGGTGGTCAAGGTGTCTATTCAAAATTCTCAATAATAATGACTGTCTTTTGAATATTTAGAGAAATACCAGTCCAGAAAAGTCTATAAATGCATTCAAAGCAATCTGATTAAGTAATAAACTTTCATATTCACCAATTTATAGTGGCATTTTTAGTGGCCCTTAGCTACCAATAGCTTTAGGCTTGCAATATTTACAAAGCCACTTCACAGATTGTAGTATGTAGGTTCTAGTGAATAAAATAAATTCTCTTGGGTCTATCACAATAAATTATTAATTGTTTAGTAAATTTTGGTACCTCATTAATCCATTCTCCGTTCCAGTCCAATGTTTGTTATAATTAAAACAAGCTCTCTCTTTCCACTTCTTAAAAGTGAATGTTTTCTGTTTTTTGCTCCATATAACAAAGAAGTCATTAAAACTGTATAAGTTTGGTTTGTGGACAAAATGAGGCATTTCAGGGCATCATCATTTTGAGGTTAGTGTGTGATGATAGGATACATTGGGCTCACATTAGACAGCATTAGAGTTTACCACTAGAGGGCACCAGAGTGATATGTTTGTTTACCTACTAGGTCTAAAAATGAAAGCCCATCTTTCTTTTTACATTTTTTACAGTTGGTAATCTTACACCACTAGTCACAGGTTTGATTAATTTAAACTGTATTGGCCTCGCAGTTCAATATTCAATAAGCAGATCAGACAAAATTATCTTTGGTTGTAGTGTCACTCTTATGTTGGTCAGCCGGGTTATATTTTGCTTCCTACCTCTTTCAGTTGAAATGCTCCAGCCCACTGAATTCCTTCAGTTTTCTTTATTAAGTGATATACCGACTAATGGATAATATTGATCAGCACTGTTCTCTTAAAAAATTTGACCTATTCCCTACTTTTCCCATAGTTTCTGTCACTCCATGACAGACACTTACAAGATGTAAAGTGTAGTGTTGCATCTGTTTCTGCACATGAGTTGAAACTACATGAGGTCAATTAAAGTTAACAGTGTCAAAGTTTGTCTTGTCTGTTACTTGGAACGTTACATTCATCTGTACCTACAAATATGACCTTTACCCTACTTTGACATACACATGCTGCTGCTGTGTCCCTTATACTCACACACTACTCTTTAATGATATGTGAGGGCGCTACTATATTTAAAATGGCAGTGTAATTTAAAAACTGTCTATCTCTTTAAATTTTTTACCACTACTGTGGAGAGTCAGGATGATAAATGATGACCTCTTGATGAATGTAGGAGGCATTTCCCCTCTGACACAATGACAGTCTTTGACATCGCATCACTTTTAGATGCACACGCACTAACAATTGCAACCCTTGTCTGTTATGTGACACATGCATTTACACACTGTTAAACACAAATACATGTATCCTCTCTTTACCCACTCCCTGCTCCCTCTCTTTCTCTTTGTTTTACACACACACTGTCTGAAACACAGTCACACACACTTTCACAAAGAGTCTTCACTTAAACACTGAGTCGCTGTGTTGTACTGTATGCTGTTATGCTGAGAGGGAGGGGATCAGTGGGTTGGCTGTGAAGTGAGACAGGAGACAAGTGGAGATGCCCTGCAGTACCCTCTGAAGACAGCTGTCCCTTTGTCTTTCACCACGTCTGTCTGTCCATCTGCCGATCAGGGTTAAGGTCATTGTCATTTAGCGCTGTCCCTTTTTTGTGATTAAAGTATGTGAAAGAGTCAAGTTTATAACTATTTATACAACTTTGGAGTGCCAGCCACAATCAATTTGAGCTCAAGTCTATTCTGTGCACATAATTTAGTATGTAGAAAAATGAAAAATAAAAAGGTTTGACAAACTTTTTAAGACAATGGGCAATAAAATGGCCATTTTCTTTTAATGCAAATTTGATATTTTGAAAATAAAGACAAAGCATTTCCATTTTTGGATTTGGTTGGGAAAAAAACAGTTGACAGTTTTTAATAAACATGTCTGCTCCTTGCAGTCTTCACACTTTACACTTGCTAGAAGTGATACATTCATACATTTGACACTTCAGGTTCTTGAATTGGCATTTACTATACATACGTTCTTAAATGAAATGACATTCGTGAAATGTCAGTGATGACAAATTTATCCAGTGGGGATCATTTATCAGCTCTATTGTAAATTATGTTAAAACATGGCCTAAGAATTTATATTTCTGATTTTATATTTGTAAAATGAGGAGAAAACACATTTTGACCAGAGGTAAAATAAGAGTGTTGTTTTTCTACAGAATTGTGGAGCTGCTGTGTGAATAATTGAACCATGTGTAGTGTACTGTAAATACTGTGATCTGGTCTGGGTAGTGTTTTGAGGAGTGCAATGTTTGGAAAGAACCTAATCCCTACTTTGCTGTGTCTTGCAGCTGCTCTGAGGGGGACCACTACACGAGATCTCTACAGCCACTTTGGAATGGAACTGGATGACTGAAAAAAAAAATAAAAGGTTGAAAATACAGTGGTGAGAACTGGTCTTAAGACCAAGGATGAGGGATGCATTATGATAAAAATGAGCTATTTTAATAGAGAATGGATTTTGGCTTATGATGTGATTAGTGGAGATAAACTGAGTTGAGTTCCCTCCTACAGAAATAAGTTTAAATTCTGTTTTATAGAGAGATTTGACAACATTGGGTATAATTTGACAACGGTAGAGGCCTGACTTTATAATGTCAATACAAGGTTGTGACAGAAAAAAAATGTTATTGACTTTCCTCCAGCACACACAAAAAAGGGCAAAGTGTTAATGAAAACCCCAACATTTAATTAATATTTTCATTTGGCAGAAATTGATGCCCACACTGTATAAATTATAATATTTTGACTGTAGGTTCTCCAGCACACTTGGAAGGGAAGTGTGAAATGTGGGATATTCAGTTACAACATGAGATTTCACTAATAATTTTTTTCTAGATTTTAGACACTGTACCTTTAAATGTCTTAGTATGGGTTTGTTCTACCTTCACTCTAATGGTGGAAAGTATGTTATTCCAGAATCTCCTGTAGATCTTGGCAATGGTTTGATAGGGCCTTATTAAAGAACTGAAGCTTCCAGTAAATGTATTAGTTTGTGACAGAGAAAATAAGAACAGCCATATCTCGAAGCTAACATATTATTAACTTTCATACTACTCAAATAACTTGTGGAGCTCTTGTTTCCAGTTGAGGTGTTTGCATTTCTCGTATTGCACTTGTTCATTCATGTATTTAATTTGTTACTCTCTGCATCTGAGACACAGCATCTTTTATTTTGATAGTTAGATGGTCCTTTTTTGTTACATGTATTTACTCTTCAGTAAATACATGTATCAAGGTGAAAGTGTTTCAGTTACTTTTAGTTTATGGCCCACTGCTGTCAAATTGCAACATATTGGTGTGTTGACATTTTGCTTTCATGTTAGTGTCACTTCTTGTGTTTATATTCTGCAGAGAAAATGCAAAAAAAGGCATAATGCAGGTGGGTGTGCCCTTTTCTGTCTGAGAATCCCCAATAATGTGTCTTCTCTGGCTGATAATGGTGCTGTTTGATCATGTGTGAGACTTTGTGCATTAGTGGCTGCCTGTTCTCTGTGGGTGTGAAGTGGAAATGTGGATGTGCACTTTAATCACACATTTGAAGGTCAAAGCTCATCCCATTTTCTTATCCTGATCTCTGTATTATCAGTCATTTACCACTTCACATAGTGTATTTTATTGTGGTGTACTGTATGTGCCATACCAGATGATAGGACAAATGTTGAATTTGATGACTGTCCACTATTGTAAGATCAACAATTTCAAATGGATTTCATACATACGCTGGAAGGAGTTCTGTTAGAGCAGTATTTTGCTGTGTGAGAACACTTGATACATAAGATGCACTGATAACATGAGCACCTGCAGTTGTGACCGTCAGTCATTTCTACAGTAAGCTATTTGTTACAATCCATGGTTATACAATGTTGCACTGCTGTGATGGAAAAACAGGCATAAGCACATGTGCACAACAAGCTTTTTGTCCTGCCCTCCCCTGAAATTCTCTTGGGCTGCATTGATTAAGCTTTTATTATTATTAAATTATTATTTAATAATAACTATTAATTAGCCACCATTTACAATTTACAATTTGAATGTATTTTTTATTATGTAAAACCATTCAGCTTCTTAAGGATCTAGTGTGTGATATTTAGAAGATGAATGAAGATGTATTGGCAGAAACTTAATGTAATTAGTGCTGCAACAAACCATTATTGTTATAATCAATTAATGTCTAGATTATTTTCTTGATTCATGGAGTAACTGAAAAATATTAATCAGTGTTTCTCAAACCACTAAATGATGATGTTCTCAAATGTTTTGTCCACAAACCAAAATGATTAAGTTTTAAATACTTCTTTATTTAGAGCAAAAGAACCAGAAAATATTCACATTTAAGAAGCTAAAAGAAAACTGTTCTAATTCTTTAAAAAAAACATTCAAACCGATGATCAATCGATCAGTTATCTAAATCATTGACTAATTCTTTCAGCCCTAAATTTAATATTCATCAGTATGTGTGTTTAACTGCCTTAAAATTGGTCTTCTCAGTTAATTGAGACAATTAAAAAATAACTGATCATGAAAATAATGGTTTGTTGCAGCCATATTGTATAGGGCGCAAGGACAACAGCAGGGTTTCACCTTAAAAGAGCAAAGTGCTTCCTATGACCCGATATTGTGGCGTTTGGTTTCAGCAGAAACCAGCAAGCTGAATGCTGATCTTTACCGAATATCTTGAGTAACAGGCACAAAAAGGCAGTAGAGTCCTGGCCATTGTTTGAAGACTTGCCCTTCCTCATTCCTGGGGTCTCCTTTATTGACAGGAGTAATGAATGGAAGAGGTGAGGCGGACTCAGAGGCAGGGCTCATTTTACGACACATGGTTCCGCTTCAGGGCCTTGTTCCTGCTGGTGGATGGAAACTGCTGTCAGTTGTATACACGTACAGAGGCTCACAGGCAGGGCCGCGCCGCATTTCCTCTTCACCAATGCCGCAAACCCCGCCCCAGCCGGATGGGCCGTGTCAATAAATGGCAGTCATCTATTGGCGCACGCACCCGTCCGTCAGCACTTATTCCTGATGCACTGATGTTACGTTGACGGTGGTGGGCGGGCGCAGCTAAGAAAATTATAAGGTCATTTGAATTAGGGCTGCTAGCGAGGTTATCTGCTGCACTGATCACTGAAATGACACGAAAGAGTTTGTCAATGAACGGACGATGATCACGGGATCAAAGTCGACGCAAGCCGTCAGGAGGAACTGACTCCAGGATCCGCCGGAGGAGAGGAGAGAGGACGAGCAGCAGCACCGGCGGCGGCAGCAGCAGCAGCAGCAGTGTGGTATTAACACCAGGAGGGGATCCCGGTGCGTGCGTCTGTCTCTGTGCGTTTCTGAGACTCTCTCTGTCAAAGCCAGAGGAGCGGAGGCGGCGGACAGGCTAGCTCATAAGCCGATCAAGGTGGACACACGTCAGGGATTTCTACGCATCTTCATGCTGTAACGGTGTGAGGCAAGTGCGAGGTATGTACGCAAAAAAAAACCTCACCGCCGGAAAAATCGACTTGACGGCTACTAACTCTGGTTATTATTTACTAGCCTCAACAACGTCTCCTGTCCTTTGTCAACCTTGTGCGCGCTGAACCACTGTCTGCACTGGAGCTCCGCGCGCGCGTGTGTGTGTGGGCACGTTCTCCATCTCTTGCTTTATGTTAGGCCATTAATGTGAACACGAGCAGCATTTACAGCATCGTTTGCTGATTGTTGCTGCGCCGTCCATACTCTTCCTCGTTTCATACCGAAGCCGATGCGCGAAATGCGCCGCGCATCTTGCGTTCCATGCGGGCGTGCCTGTCAGTGATGATAACTAGACGTCGGGTTGGCACGGTGAATATTGTAACAACCGGGGTAATTGCTGTCGAAGGCCCGTCTGTCTGAAAGGCGAACGCACATGGTGGCGTCAACCCAGCAGTGGGTTGAGTCTCTTTGATTTCCCCCCCATTATGTGCCGCAATATGATGTTACGCGCCTTTTAAATTTCCGGGTGTATCAGCAGCAGCAGCAGTGAATGATGAAGCCTTTTTTGTAACTGTCAAGCGGCTGTTGCCTGCATTTCCTTCCCTCAACGTGTGCCACATCCCATCATGTAGATGCTTTGAATCTAAGTCATTTAATCCACACAAGCAGCATAGTTATTGTATTGGCATTTTAAAGCAGCCATCACCATTATTACATATACTGTCTGGTCAGCACTTTACTTGTTAAGGCTGCATATTAGGGAAACGTGCGAGTACTCTGTATAAGAAAGTACCAACGCAATAAAATATTACAATATGGCTCCATACTGTATTCTTCAAAGTGTTCCGTCAGCATGGACATATTCTTCACAGTGGTTTGGCCTCCGACCACTAGTTGGCGTCAGACTGTCGGCCATTTGACAGATACGTTTGTGTATTATTTCTGCATATGACGACACTCTTATTTTTACTGTTAGAGTTATTAAAAAATATATTCTATTTGGAGGGATTGGGATAATGATACTACAAGCTACAGTGTATTGCTCAAAGCAGAGATGTTAAACTCGCGGCTCGCATGGAGCTAACTACTTAATCTCATGTCATAATGAAAAGACCTTTTTGATTTTAACAGATTTATTTCGTATCATAATATTATTGTGAAGTATACAATATTACATATAAAAACATGCACTTCTACTTCTGGAATACTGATATCATGAGGGAAAATTGTGTTATAATTTTAAGCTCACCTTGTTGTTTTTTTTTCCCACTATTTTTCTCTAGACTGGCCCCCTCTTGACCAGACTAGGCACTCATTGGCCCCCAGGTCATTTGAGTTTGACACCCCTGGCTTAAAGTATCCCAATATATCGAAACATGTTGTATCGTCAACTCTGTATTGGGATGTGCATTG
Source organism: Brachirus orientalis (assembly GCA_016785285.1). NCBI lineage: Eukaryota > Metazoa > Chordata > Actinopteri > Pleuronectiformes > Soleidae > Brachirus > Brachirus orientalis. Next base: position 11,462,792 of record JAFBJR010000905.1, read on the forward strand.
ATCCACCATATTCTTTCCAATACACAGCCCTTAACTTCACAGTGTTATTGTCTTTATACTTTGGGTTGGCTGCTGACATAGACCCAGACAGTGAGTAGCCTATGGAGACAAATTTTTAGTTTGACAACATGGTTTTATTAAAACAAATAAGTAAAATTCTGCCCACCCCTCAAATTTTCTGCTACTCTGAACAAAAACGTCCCTGAATCCAAAAACATGTTGACTGTTTTGCAAATTGTAATTATCGAAATGATAATTACAAAAACGCACAATAATAACACACATAAATAATTTACCTTTAATGGAAAGTGCTTGGCCAAACAAAACTAGCATAAGGAACAGTCTACATTTATTGCAGTTGAAGCAACGACAATACATTTTCAGCCCTATTCTTTTTTTCCCCTAAATGACCCTGTTCTTTGTGTCATAATCATAAGGACGCCAATGAATAGATAATAAGCAATTTAAATCTTTTACTGGTGAAGGATCATCTTCCAGGCTATCAGGTGGCACTGAACACTGGTGTCAGCACAAGCTGTCTCTGCTCTGTTGTACTTCACTGTCACACTTAGGTTTTGACAAAGGTCACTGCAGCTGTGGGCTTTCTCCCACTGTCATTTATTTGTCTTTTTTTGAGACAGTGATGGCACCATATAAACTTCATGAAAGATTAGAACACACTAATCATTTTCTTCGTTTTTTTTTCTTATGGGTAAATCTTCATTCTTTACAACGTAACAGTCAAACAGAGCCGATTCATTTGTTTGTTTGTCAAGTTAATTTGATTCACTTTACAAATTTTACATATAAAACTAATCTTTCTAGCAAACATAAGAATACCAAAAAATGTAAATGAGCAGAAAGAAGACAAATCTTATTTTCTCTACCCATTTTTCACAGTATGTCAGTGTACAATATACAAAGTATACAAAAAGAGGAGGAAAAAAAGAAAACAAACAATACATGGAAATATATCCAAAGTAAAGCAAAGTTGAATTGTATTTATTTAAAATGTGAATCTTAATTACTTTTTAAATATTGTAATTGATTGTGATTCATTTGTTTCTAATCTCAATTTGTTCCACTAACAGACATTCCCTTCAGATCGTGGAAGGTGCTTTCTTCTGTGAACATTCTTCTGTGCATTATACATTATTTACAGAATGCCATAAACCAGATCATCAAATTTCATCAATTTATAAATAAATAAGGGATGTGTTGGATCCCTGTATTGTTTCCTACTAATGAGACTTTCTTCTGTAATACAAAAATTGAGTGTGTATGTGTCTTACAAGCATTTCCCCACATTCATTAATTCTTATTCGTTGGACTGAAATGGTCTATATTAGCTCATTCATGTTTATCATAGAAGGGTTAAATTAAGGGCAGCTGGACGTGGTTGCACATCTTTTACCTGTCATTCAAGAGCCCTCTTCATTTCTGACTGAATGACTGAAAATGCTGTTTTAACTCCTGTCATTTACACTTGTTGTCACTGGATTCCATAAACAATGATCTCAGGTGACTCCGACGTCTTTCACAACTGTCATTACAGCAGCTGCAAGCACTAATTAACCGAGTGACATCAGCAGCCTTGTTAACAACATAGAAGTTAAATAACTGATACCAGTTGGTCAGAGCGTAGGAGAGGGGAAACCAGAGTCATTTTGACCTTGATGTTGCTCCTCTGCAGGATGTTTAAGCAAAATCAAGGGTTGATAACATTCAGAAAACAACACTGTGAAGAAGCAGATTTGACAAATATTGCTTTTGACTGCCTACACCACATTTGAACTTTGTCCTACTAACTTCATGTTTGGTCCAAACTGTTTGTGATTGTTAGTAGCAACAGTCTTCAGCCTGTTCTCTTGAAATGTGTGTATTCTTTCAGGATGATGCGTTTAGGGTGCTGCACAGCCCTGCTGTTTGTGTTGAGGCTGCTGGTGGGCTTACCTTGGTTCCAGGTTATTCCAGCCATCCTGATCTTCTACCTCGGAAGTGGAGGATGGAGCTTCCTGCAGATTTTTGCCAAAACAATTGGCAGAGACCTACAGTAAGCAAATTTTAATATTGTGTGATAGTGATGAACAGTCAACCCTAAAAAAGTCTTAACTTGTCATTCACTCCTAGATTACTCTCCTACCAGTGAAGCTTTGACTTAACTGTCTGCTGTCGTAGCCATCGTCAGTCAAAATATTTTGCAGTGTGTATGATGGATTTTCTGAAGGTTTTGCTCTGTACCTCAGAGCCCTGGTTCTCAAGTTATGTGCCATCCTAAGATAACGCAAAAAAACAAAGTATTAAAACCCACATTCAGTGAACTATTTAAAAAAAGTAAACCCTCTTGATCTTAATAATCAAGTTACATTTATAGCATGCTGCGTATTCTATATTATTGTGCCTTGTTAAGCCAAGAGTCACCAAGCAAAATTTCATTATGTGTATGCATAATGACAATAAAGAATTCTTCAGTCTTGACATGCAAAACATAATTTTGTCAACAAGACGTTGAACAGAAGGATTTGGATACAGATCTGACATGTTGGCACTTTTAATGTTCTTTATTGTTTTGACAAATGAAGAACATTAAAAACTATTAAAACCAGGATAAGTTCTTTTAGAGTTTTTGAAAAAAATACAGCATGTCACATCACATGTTTTAAGGGTTCTAAGGGTTTTTTGCTTCTGCCCGATGACTGTTTTGTCTTTTTAGGGAAAAAGAAAAATTTGTGAGCAGTCTGCAGTAATGCAAACTGTCGTCTTAAAATCCAACTTTTAAAGAACTTGATGACCTTAGTGTCTCAGGACCTGTGGCTCTCGCTCAACAGGCCCCACTTTAATAGATGCTGTTGGTAACCAGCTGCATATTCCTGGTGTGTATGTTTTAAAACTATGTGACATGGTTGGAAGCCTGAAATAGTTCCTCCAGTTCCTCCAGTTTGCTCTTTCCCCACACTCTTTCTTTTGGATTTATCTAAAAATAGTGTTTACGTTTGGAGGTTGCCATGGTAATTTGTTTGTGATTAACTTCCTATTTTCCTCAATAGTTGCAGTTCTGGTAAAACAGGAAATTGTGAAATACACCTTTTTATGACCTCTCCATGAGAGTGACTTAACCAATAGTATTTTGCACTTTTCTTTTAACTCACTACATAAAACTGTGCTTAAACTGAGCTATACAATGACTAACATCTTACAGCTGAGTAAAGGTATAAAATTGCCAACTACACTTCCACCTCCCAGTTGCTTCAGTTACCTCAAACTATAGTAATATAGTATATAGTTGATAATGTTGTCGTTATTTGTCTTTGTATTGACAGTGTTTTAGGTCTCAGGGTTAAAAATTCACTTTATCTGTCCATGTCAGAGCAAACTGTTGCCTCACTGACTCATAAATTCTTACTTTGTAATGTGCAGTGACGAGGCTCAGGTGTGTACAGTGTTAGAAGCACTGTGATTCACATATTGACTTTGCACACTAAACCACTTTGCACACAGTAAAAACACTATTCTGTCCCCACAAACGCTGGCGATTGTAACTCAGTCATTTGGTAGGTTCTTAGACATGCACTGCTGTTTGTTCTCAGTTGTAAACGCCACTCACTGACCAGTATAAAGAAGCAATAACTCATCAAATGTACCAATCTTAGAATGCAGAAAACAGTAATCTGTAAAGTGTAGCTCAATAAGTGAAAATAATTACGTATTTAAAAGTTAATGCAGCTCATCTAGTGCAAGAGAAGTAGCCCCAAGCTAATTTACTGTTGTCACACGAATAACTATTATAAAAAAAATCTATGCAAAAATAAGACGGGGTTATCTTGACCATATTTAATTCCAGTTTTGTATGTATAGTGCCAAATCATCAATATCAACCACCACAGTGTTGCCATTACATAACTGGACTCATTATATTTTATGATGTTTCTGCATTTATTTAATGCTTGGTACAATGTCCACTACTCGTATCTTGGGCACCATAAATGTAGACAGTGAGAAATTTATCTATTATTACCCTTTGGACCTAGCAAATTATTATTGTTATAATCGTTATAATATGAATATATAATATAAATGTTATAATCGTTTATACATTGTCTTAATTTTCCCACACTTCAGGTAGTTAAATAAAAAGAGCTATATTATCATTCTGTTTGAATTAAAGTGGTCTCTTTTTCCTTTAGTGCAGCAGGTGTGTTATTGCGGGTGAAGATGAACGTCAGACGACATCTCAAAGAGAAAAACACAATTCCCAAGATCTTTGCTGAAACAGTTCGCCGTCACGGGGACAAAACAGCACTCATCTTTGAGGGGACCGGGGAGAGGTGGACCTTCCGACAGTTAGACGAGTATTCCAACAGAGTGGCCAACCTGCTGCTACAGCGGGGTTTCAAGGTAGGTCTAGAAAACAAAATATTTACTTCAAGAGTAATAGAAAAATAGACATCTGTGGCAAATTTAACATCTCACGGCCATGAACAGATGTTTTCATGCCACATACAGTACCTGGTTTTGGTGATCTTTAAAAATGATCCAAGATTTCTCAAAATTAAATAGTTTTAAGAGTAAGTGGTTTATCATGTGCAATACTTCTCTGCTGAATAGCTATGCTCCTAAAAAATAAAAAAAAAGGTCACAGTAAAATTATATTTTTAACTTCATATAATTTTACAGTTTTTACTTCATCTGTTGTTTCTGTATATACAACAGTCACACATTCTTCTATTTATTATTACCTTATATTTATTTATTATATAATTTCTTACTAATCTCATTATTCTTGTCATTTTTATATTTTAAATAACATTTTATATATTTTATCTGTAATATTATGTTCTGGTGAACTTAACCCACATTTTTTCACGGTATAAAAAGTTTTATATGAGTGTGTCAGTCTCTCTTTCTGTGTTTCCGCCCCCTTCAGGAGGGTGATGTGGTGGCTCTTTTCATGGAGAACAGGTCCCAGTATGTGGGTCTGTGGCTGGGAATGGCCAAGATCGGAGTCGAGGCCGCACTCATCAACTTCAATTTAAGACTGGAGGCCTTGGTCCACTGTGTCACCATCTCCAATGCCAAGGCTGTAGTGTTTGGTTCAGAGCTGACTGATGGTAAGAGCGAGGGAGATGGGTGGAGAAGTGTCTTAAGGATATGCGACAGATGTTGTTTGTTATATTCGTAACATTGTCATGTAAATAGCTGCAAGTCAAGTTTGTCCCAGAGGGGGGTTAAAGTCCAAATGGCGCTGCCTCATACTGATAAGTGTTGCTCTGCTTCCGCCGTGATGAGTGAATTGAGTGGCAACAGAGGTCATAAAAGACAAATGGGTTTTTAAGGAGAAGGAGGTGTCTCTAATATCAGTCCATGGAGCTTTAAAAGGCCGATGGAGGGAAAAGACATGAAGAGGGAAGTGGAGAAGTGTCTCCATCATCAATCTGCAGTGGTCAAGGTCTAAGTAGACTGATAAGTGATACACTGAAAAAGATAAGGTGTAGGTTAAACGAAAGATGGGTTGTCCTACGGCACAGAGACAGATATGTACACTATGATATTCAACTATAAACTGTTAATAAAGTAAAACAGATAACACAGATTCCAATACAGACTAATTTTAGACTGTTGTTAGGACAAAAAGTAAAAACAAACAAGCAAAGCCCTGATGATCACATGTTGCAGCAGTATTGTTACATTACATTGTTTAAATGGACATCATTTAGACTGTTAATAATTTAATTGCTCTGTTTCCATTTCACTAATACTGGGCTTGACCTTGTATCTGTGATGTTGTCGAGCAGATAAACAAATTAGTTGCCATGCAACCATCCACTGTGCAGTGCTCAGTGTTTTCTATTTAGCAGTTAAATTAAAACAACTAGTCTGATTTAAATCAACTTGTATTTGAGATTTGTTGAAGACGGAAGAACTAAATTGGTGTAATAATATGTTTTATCTACAGTACTCACCTGGATTATGTATCATATCACTTAGCTTATAAGTCTAAGTTATATAACATATAACTTAGACTTTAGAGGCAGTAATACTGTGAAACTGCAGCAGCTCATTGCAGTGGTTGAGCATGAATTGGGGGATATATTTTATATCATGTCTGATCCCTGCCTAATCAGAAAAGCCCATAACTCAATAGCTATAAATTTTGAGCTGTTTAGGTTTTATATGGTCGTCATGGGATTTGTCTGACTCATCGAATGTGATTGTGGTCACCTTGTCCAGGATTCTAGTTAAATCTCTTTTTGGAGCTGGCATCCCACTTATATGACATTTGCTTTGCAGATAATAAGCCATTTGACAAATAGTGCTCACAAATTATACACTACAATGTCATACCGTAACAGTATTTGTACAGGCCCCATCACTGTATCCTGGATGTAGCACCACCCAAGATAATAGTGATTGGTTAAAGATACACAAGCAAGCAAGAGCACTTTCTCCAAATAGCAGAGTAATAATGGATGTAGCCAGACCTGACCATTATCCAGCGCTGACACAGCACTGTGGAGTTGGCAACTATCTTGGGATTGATGGAACAGTCTTAACACTGTCATGTGCTGCATGCCTTTAAGTAATTAAAAATGTAGCCGGTTGGCTACTGAGAAGCAAATTCATGTCAGTTGCATTATCATTGACTCAATGCTTTTAAATTCACATATTTCTTTACTCAATTTGTCCTCATGCAGGTGCTCACAATGAAATAATCTAATTTGCTTTTTTGCCTCCTCATTCGTAGCTGTTTCCGAGGTCCACAGTTCAATGGGGAAGGCGGTGCAGATGTTCTGCTCTGGAGAGTGGGACCCAAAACGAGTCCCACAGGGAACAGAGTGCCTAGAGTCCCTGTTGCCCAATATCCCGTCTCACCTGCCCAGCCGACCCCAACGTGGCTTCACAGGTGAGAAACGCTGTGTCCATCAGATCTTTCACAAATAATCGGTGATCATTTTATACATTTTGCAGATCCTTTTTGAATAGTGTCACAATACTAGAAAAAAAACTAGAAAGAATTTCAAACTTGATATCAATACCCAGGAGAATACCATTTTTGACACCTTGGAAGGGAAGCAGAAGAAATTACCAGGCATATTTTTTTTCAATAAAAATTTGTACAAAATGCACAATAACATCCAATGACTGTACAATTTTTAGGTTGCCTAAACCTAGTGCAAAAAAACCTAAACATTATCACTCTATTTATCGGCTGTGCACAGCATGGCACGACTCGACTCTCTTGGTATCCTTTTCCATTACTATAGTATCTCCTTGCACTGCACGAAACTGCCATGACATCATTTTATATGCCACACAAATACACAAACTAGTGACGGGCAAAGCAGTTATATTCAATGTACTGAATCATTACAGTAGAATCAGTTTATTAAAAGAGAAATACTTCCTGCATGACTGGACACAGGCTTAAGGGGTTGTTGTTTGACTCACGATTGCCCGTCTGTCAGCAGTGCTGTTGCTAAATATGCCAGACTCCTCTGTTTAATATTGAGATTTTAGAAATGTCCTTGTTAAATGTTGGATATTAACGCATGTTTTCAGGATTTTTAAGTCTTTATAAATGATCTGCAGTTTGGCATTGTTCATTTTGATTCCTGTGTTGGAAGTTGTGCTCATGAACACCAGGGCAGGGCAAACATACGAAGACGAACAACCATTCAACATTATCATTTAACTTTAATTGTTTATTTTCTGTGGTTCTGGTGACTTGACTATATATATTTATTGCTGATCAAATAGAGTTAGTAAAGTGGGCTGCCATTATTTGTCAAGTTGGTTGGCAACTTCTCTTAGCATCATTCTTTGATTTTTAGGGAAATTAAAGGATTTTCACTTTGGAATCACACAATAGTTATGAGGCTGTAAACGGACTGCTGCTGAGCAGGTGAAAGACATCATAAAATGTAGAACTTTTTAACCACTTTTGTTGTTATCTACATTGTGTAGCATTTCATAATTTAATTGCTTCAACCAGCTAATCAGTGAGGTCTGATTCAGAATACTGAATCAAATTCTCACATGTGCTAAAGGACGCATCAGCACCATATGGCACTTAAAGGCAGGCGCAGCAATAAAACCTGTGACCTTTGTTCATGTACATGTTCATGTTTAGCAAAGTGTTTCCCTACCAATCTGGACTGACTGCAAACCAAAAGCATCAGGGTTAAAACAGTCAGGGTCATGTTCGGATATAATTAAAGACAGGTGTGTGCAGTCTGCAAGTACAGTGAGCATTTCAAGTACTGCTGCACTGAGTTGTATGTTTTGGTTTTTTTAGATTCATTATGACCAGGAAAGTACAGTAAAAATCCAAGCACAAGTCTGTTGTGATACTGGTAATTTCACCAATACATATAACAGCAATTTGTTGACACCTGAGTGTGGGATTCCCCGTTTGCTCCCTGCTTTAGTTTTGTTCAGTGTAATCCATCAGTATTGTGACTTATGACTTTACAGTCAGAACTGTTGTAGATCCACTGTAGGAGAGCCAAGAATACGGCAGAGAAAAAGGACATAGTAATGACGCACCACAACAGTTGTCGACTGCTGTAGAACAACAACAGACAAACAAGTACAAGTGCTTTAAATTCTTGATAGTTTGAAATTTCATACTGTGCTCAAGGTTAGAAAAGTGCTTGATTTTTGGATAAGGTTTTTGAAATTGTAACTGTTTTTCATGAAAAAAATCTGTCTGACTGAATAGATTTCTGATTTAGAAATGAAAATAAGTTTTAAAATAAAATGTGCTCCACCCGGGCCTTGCCTGCTATGTAAATCTTCTTAAAGACAAGTGATATGTCGAATTATAAAAAAGTATTTTCCATTAATTTTTTTTTTAATATTTCTATTATTATAAAAAACAATATTGTAGCACAGCCAAATGTCTCTTGAAGTTGCTTTAAAATGTGTTGGTTTTAAAAAATGCCATTCTATGTAATATATGTATTTGTATAAATATTAATTTGCAACATCTGTAAGGAGCTGAAAAAAACTCAAAATGAAAGTGAATTGAATTAGATCTTTAGAAGAGGTGTATGAACCCTGTATTCAAATAGGAAGTTTTGCCAAAAGTTATTATTTACACACGGAAAACCAGTCATATTGTGATGGTATTGTTAATATGAGTTCTATGTGTGCTCTCTTTTTCAGATCGCCTTTTCTACATCTACACATCAGGAACTACTGGGATGCCTAAAGCTGCTATTGTTGTGCACAGCAGGTAGGAAGGAGCCCTGTAGCTAATGAACAGACACACAGGAAGTGCAGCTGCTCTCTTTTGTTGATCTGTGCAACGTTCATGTGCAGTACAATTACATATGAAAAAAAATAATGTTGATTTTCTTTGAGGCACTTTTCCTTCCCTTGTCCCTCCTCAAACCTTCCTGGTTTTCAGGTACTACCGCATGGCAGCTTTGGTATATTATGGCTTTAGGATGACATCAGATGATGTGCTGTATGATTGCCTTCCACTCTACCACTCTGCAGGTAAAGTTATAACTGTGTGGGTTCAGTGAGGTGTGATCACGTTCCCACAAAAGAGCTACTCCAGAGTAATTATAATGTGATTATAATGAAACCACTTCCTCAGTGTGACAGTAGAGATGATTACAACAGCTGTGCTCAGATTTGTCTAAACAAGTTAAATCAACCACACATTTTAAATAAAAATCAACCACACATTTTGCTCTGTCAAGAAATACATTTGCCTTTATTTCATCAGCAAGTTATCACAAAATATCATACCATTATAAAACCTTGGTTAAAGACTTAACTGTGCACATAATGTTACAAATAGGGACAATGTACTGTGTAATATTAATTACCTTAGGTAAACATTTACTCTTTTAAATTATACATCTGTGTATATATCTATTTTCTGAGTGTCACTCTACAAGTCTGACAGCTCATACTTCTCTGTGTACAGGAAACATTGTGGGAGTGGGCCAGTGTCTTATACATGGCATGACTGTAGTCATCAGAAAGAAGTTCTCTGCCTCACGTTTCTGGGACGACTGTGTCAAATACAACTGCACTGTAAGCAAAGTGTAAATTACTATCCCCTGCCGCACATTTACTTATTGTGTAGCTCAGTGCTGAGGATTGTATATCCTATCACAGTAAAAACAGTCTCAAAAGTTAAAATTACAGTGCGTAGGTTCTATTGGTGAAGTTGCATGTTGGTGAAGTTGTATGTTGCATATGTCACAGCTTCAGTTATCATTAAATCACCTGCTTCTACTGTTAATACTAAAGGCCAATTCTGCAGCAATAAAAATAAAAAATCATATTCAGGGGATTGTCCACATTGTCACATACTGGATCTTTTATTTCATCTCTTTAATTTCATCTCTGGATCATTTTTTTTCAATATTGTTTGTATTATATCAATTCAGTATTTTTATATCCATTATGTCTTTTTTCTTTCTTTTTTTATTTATTTTTTTAACCACCATCCTCCAGATTGTGCAGTACATAGGTGAGATCTGCAGATACCTGCTCAACCAGCCAGTTCGGGACACGGAGCGGCAACATCGGGTGCGCATGGCACTGGGTAACGGCCTTCGTCAGTCCATATGGGAAGAGTTCATGAATCGCTTCAATATCCCGCAGATTGCAGAGTTTTATGGAGCGACTGAGTGCAACTGCAGCCTGGGCAACTTTGATAACAAGGTGGGAACATGTCCTGCACAGACCTGTCCTTCAGATGTCAGATAAACTTCAAAGCAGTTTATCTGACATCTGAAGACATCTGTCACCCGGTGAAGTCTTCCTTCCCTAAGAGAATTCAGTGATACCAAATGATCCTCTGTTTACAAGTGCTCTAAATATCCCTGTATGTTCTTTTATTGTGCTCCTCTCTTAGTTCAGGTCACTTCTCATTAACACAACACACAGCAGCTTTGCAAATATTTGTGACAGCAATGACAGCATGTTTTTTCCGTCCTCTAGGTTGGGGCATGTGGCTTCAACAGTCAGATTTTACCCTTTATCTACCCTATCAGACTGGTGAGGGTTGATGAAGAGACCATGGAACTCATTAGGGGACCTGACGGCGTCTGCATTCCCTGTAAACCTGGTATGTTAACACCGGATGAGCACACAGCAGTTTATTTAATCCCAACCACATCAAATGTTTGATTAACAGTGGAATAAACCCGAAGCAACTCTGGCAAAATCAATATTGACATCACATACCTAAAAGTAGTAGTTGCAACCATTAATGTTTGCGTAGAAATGTTTATTGTCAATATAAATTGTGTGAGAGGGAGACTTATTTTCCCATTCATGTTGTCCTCAACCTGGCAAACTGGAGGACTATGTCCATTTTTCAAATGCAGTTTTGTCTTTCATCATTCAAAGACTTGGCTTAGTGCATCTGTCTTTTCATTTTGTGTGGGATTCTTAAAGGCACAGAAAAGGCCAGAGATGTGATTGGCTTAAATAATACTGTTTATATAATTTATATTATATTTAATATAATTTATATGCTGTAGCTGTCATTCATTCATTCATAACACACATCTTTCACACTTCTCTTCTTGTCTCTCTTTTTAGGTGAGCCTGGCCAGCTAGTAGGTCGAATCATTCAGAATGACCCTCTTAGGAGGTTTGATGGCTATGTCAACCAATCAGCAACCAGCAAGAAGATTGCTCACAGTGTCTTCAAGAAGGGAGACAGTGCCTATCTCTCTGGTTGGTCACTCATGCAAATATGCACTTATTGGCCATTTTCTCGGCTGATTGAAACAAATGAATATGATCGTTTTCCTGCTCTCTCACCAGGTGATGTGTTGATCATGGATAATCATGGCCACATGTACTTCAAGGACCGCACGGGAGACACTTTCCGCTGGAAAGGAGAGAACGTCTCAACTACAGAGGTGGAGGGGACACTCAGCAGGCTCCTAGACATGAAAGATGTAGTTGTGTATGGCGTGGAAGTACCAGGTAACATCAGAATAATTTTTAGCTTACTAATGCGCAGCCTTTCTGATTTATGCTCTCCTTCCCACATGAAACATGCTTAATTTGTCACTACCTTTCTTTTTGTTTGCGTTCAGTAGTTTATCAGCTGGGTCCCAATATTATTCTAAAATATCAAATTACACCAAATAAAATATCAAATTACAACTCTAAATCATTGACGATAGTGGACACAAACAAGATGAATGGAAAGACATGAGCCATAGTTTTTACAGCTATTATAGCTTTGCTTATTCTTCCACCTGTTGTGTCATTAAATCAAATCTACAATTCAGATATGTCACAACATACTTTAAAACAGCTGTGAATGGGGCCTTGCAGCATAAGTGACACAGAAGACAAACAGCAGATGCCACTTTACCGCTGATGTGATTAGATTAGATGGGAAAACATCAATCACCAAAGGGGAGAAGCTATTTTGGTGAACCGAGCAGAGTGAAAAATGACAAAACAGACCGAGTCACAGTAGAAAATATATGGAAAAACCCACCTAACTTTAAAGAAATAATAATTATAGACAGGCAGGTCTCGTTTGCTTAATGATGTTGAAATGTCTCTGACAGTAACAACAGTTTACCAAAATAAATGCTGTCTAGGTATGCAAGGACTCACAGTCCTGCACAGTCGCCTCCTGGCGTAAACACGAGCATCTGTGTTAATCATGTGATGTGCCTGTTTTTGTCTGCACAGGAGCAGAGGGAAAGGCCGGAATGGCAGCCATTGCTGATCCATCTCACACCACAGACCTGGAGAAGTTTGTGAAGGACATGGAGAAGGCGCTTCCTCCGTACGCCAGACCTGTTTTCCTTCGCTTTCTTCCAGAGGTCAACAAGACAGGTAATGAGCCTTTCCTTTGTGGTTCCGTGTGTGATTTCACTTGTAGCTATGCAGAAACAAGCATCAAAATAATTAAAAAATGTATTGAAAATGACATCATTTTCAGCATAAGCATAAGTGACACACTAAATGTTGGTGTCATGACATAAAAAAACTATATATTAACAGTGGAATTGCATTGTAGGTCAGTGTTGACTGAACAGTGGTATGTATTTTGTTAAAGCAGTAAAATACTGAGGACATCAATTAAAAGTAGGTAATGAGGCCTTGTAATTCAAACTGAAAAAGCACTATTAGTGATATGTGTCACTCTATTTTTTTTTTTTTCAGGAACATTTAAGTTTCAGAAGACAGAGTTGCGTAGAGATGGCTTTGACCCAAGCACCACATCAGACAGACTTTATTTCCTGGATTCCAGCAGAGGGCGCTATGTGCAGCTGGACGAAGAGTCTTACCGCTTGATACTGTCAGGGAAACACAAATTGTGATGACTAGGCTGACCACTAGATTTACTTATGTACACACGGACACTCACATACACAAACACTTGCAGGAGAGAAGGAAGAATGATAAGAGCAGGAAACCTGAATGCACAACCTGGTCCCTCATATAGCGTACTTACTCATAAAGAACATACAGTGGATAGCCATACACGTTCTGTGCACACATCCAAATGCCAACACATTCGCACATACATTATACACAGATGGCAGTTCCCTCAAACAAACTGCTCTAATGCACACACACAACACCATTTTACTCATCCCACCTGAAATCTCCCTGGCAACTTCTCTCGCTACCTCAGCAATCGCAGAGAGGCAACAACTCAGTAACCAGGTCTCGGCATAACCACACAGACCACAAGCAGCCCCATCTTCTTCATCATGGTCCATCACACCGGATGATTTGCTGGGGGGACATCAGCGGAGGCGAGTTTTTAGGACAGCAGGCTGCCTGGCATCTGGAATGCCAAAAATATAAACTACAAATAACAAACTTTATGGAGGATAAAGAGGAACATAGATTCAAGTATGTACATGTTTGTGGCACGGAGGAGGGACTCACAAGGACCTTCACTCTTTCTCTCTCTCGTTGTTATTTTTAGCAAGATTGTTTTGTGAAAGACTGGAGCCTGTATTGTTGACTTCACCTGCACAATTAGCCAGCAGGTACAAACCTGTGATAACTACACCTTTTCCTTTATCTGAAGTTGACTTTTATCAGCTTTTCCTTGAACTTCCTGATGTCCTTGTCTTCATTTCCAGTTTGCAATTAAAATGAAGAAAGGACACAAAGGGTGGGTAGAGGGAATATATGAAATGTGAAATACTTCAGAACCCCCATGACATGCAACCAATGGTTACAGAGGTTGATTTAGACCAGTGGTTGAAGCTGATTTCTCTACTGAAGTGCAATAGGGCTCCAGCTGTGCAATAATCATCCACTCACGCATAGAAGATCTGATATAAAACAAAGCTTTGTGTTTAAAAATGTCTGCATTACACCAAATATATTTAAGTTGTAGTTTTTGTTTACATATTTAAGGAAATATGAAAGTTTTAGTAATTTATGTTGTAAAAGCTTTCTCTTTTTTTTTTTTTGCCTAGTCCAAACGTATCAGAGTATTTTATTTGTGTATCCAGATCTACTATAGCTCGCTATCAGGAGTCCTCATAAATGAAGCTGCTGTTTCGGACTGGGTATTTAATTAAGAGTCATGGCATTGGACTTTGTTGCTGATTCCTCAACGCTAATTTTTTTTCATATCAACTTTTCAAATATGTTTTAACAAAAAGGTTACATTACAGATTTTAGTTAAATTAAAGCAACTTCCTGCTTTCAGATTTGGCTGGTCCGCTTTAGATCGCCAGCCTCTAAAAACACAACACACACCCAAGCATGCTGCATGCTTATTGGGTCTAATGCTGAAGAGAAACATTTTCGGCACCACAATATAATATGGAATGACAGCACATTTTGATAAAGAGGACCATTGATTAATACCACAAAAGCATTAAGGTTCCGACTGCTGTTTTCATTTTATATCAGCTGCTCAAACACAAAGTAAAGTAATCTGACTGATTCAACCCTGGGCTAAAAACATTGGGCTGTTTTCATAAACAGCGCTATTCACTTGCTGAGCTGAGGTGCAGTCTCATCTGTGGCTGTATTGTGCAGGTTTTGTCGTAGAAGTTAGACTTTGCTGTTGGGTGTGTGCGAATATTCATCTAAATTCTGTGAAGACTTGACTGAAAAGGGAGAGAGAGAGAAGCACTGAATTGCCTCATCAGCAAGCACTTGTATTTTTAACAATATCCTGTTGCTGTAGATGGATATTCTGCCAGAATCAGGAAAGCCGAACTGTCCAAAGATTCAAAGGCAGGGAGTAGGAACGTTGTGACGTAGAGGATGCATCAAAAAAGGAGCGGTAGAAGAAGAAGAAGAAGACGTGTGATTTGTCTTGTGTTATGTTTGGAGTCGCTGTCATCGGAGCATTATCAACCACAAGCAGAGCACTGTGCCTTACTGTGAGTTCACCTCCCAGATTCACAGGCCCTGGCCCATAATGTTTCATAATGTTTGCTGCTCATTGAGCTTCTGTCTTTCATAATCTCATTTGTTTCTGTCTATGTTTCCAGTCAGAGTAGCCTCGCAAAGCTGGCAAAACAGATTTTACTCATAAGACCGTTTCCTTAAAGCTCCTGTCGCCGGACCATGTGCAGGACAAGTTAGTGTCGATGTGTCAACAGGCAAGAGTCAAACATCAGGCCAACACTCAGTTCTCCTCCAAACTTCCTGCGAGTCCTGACTAGTGCTGCAATTTACCGTTATTTTCACAACTGATCAATTTGTTTAGAAAATAGTGAAGAATAATTAGTGTTTGCCAAACCTTAAAGTGACAGTGTCCGAAAATGTAATGTTTTGTCCTCAAACCAAAGATATTTAGTTTCCTGTCATAAAGGTGCAAGATAAAATCGGAAAATGTATGAAAGAAAAGCACTCGGACTAATTAGTCAATTATGAAAATAATTGGAGATGTTGATTACCAATCGATTATTTTTGCAGCCGTAGTTCTCACTCTAACCTGCATTTGTCTTCTTGCTGTCTTCATGCATTTGTTTGTAATGTTGTCCTGAAATTATCTTTCAGCTAATTCACCATTTGCTCAGCACATTTCCTTTTAAAGCCTTTATCATCTGCCAACCACCTTAGACCTCTCCATTTAATCAATTCTTTCCTCTGTCCTCCATCTTGTCTTCTTCTGACCGTTGCTTTTCATCCAGTCAAGGTGGCAGAGATGCCAGGATCCTTGCTGTCCCTGTCAGGTACTGTGCATGCTTCATCTCGCTGTGTTCTCTTGTTTTTGACTCCGCACGATGGTAAAAACAGTTATTCCACATGTTTCCTAATTGGAGTTCTTCATAGGTGTGTGCTCGTGGTTCTTTTGCCGAGTTTGAGATTATTTAGGAGGGTTTGGTAACAGAAATTGCTTTCAAGCACCTCTTTCCAATGTGTGTTGTGTGTAATTTGACATTTTCTTGTATTTTCCTGCTACCTTTACAAGTGATCACACCCTAAGTCCACAACAGTACAGCAAAGGCAGGTTGTTGGACTGGCTGTGAAGTCGAGGACTTGTGCTTCCTACGTTTTCATCATGTTTAATGGCTTTCCTTAGCTTGCACTGACAGACACAGTTGACCGTGATTGCTGCAGTTGGTGTTCATCCAACTCGAGTTGCTCTCACTCTCCGTTCTCCTGTTATGGTAAATAGACCATCAAAGCCATTTAACAGAAACTGACATTCATCCCTGCTCCCTATTCTTAGTCATAATTCAGAGTCTGTCTCATGCAACGTACTTGTTCTTTAATGATGAGTGTGAATTATTATAATGAATGTTTGAAAAGCAAACGAGTGACCAATGATGATTATGTAAGGTGTTATTTTATGTATATTAGGGAACACAGTTTGGCTGTTATGATGCTTCTCAGGGTTACTCTTGTTTAACCCTGACCACCAGGGGGCGCATGACTAAACAGCCCCACATTGGAGCACTCTGAATATGTTTTTATTTTCTTTTTCTTTTTTTTATTGAATTAAATTATTATTATTATTATTTACTGTTAATTATGTTTTGATTGTTTTACTGTAAGGTGTTTGCTTTCTTGTGACTTTGGTATAAAAGGGGATTTGTGCATAAGTGGAAGACAATCAAATAGGGGTTTTTTTTATGTTGTATGTTTTTGTTGTTTTCTATGTTTTTCACAAGCAAACAGCCAGTGATCTAGGTTGTGAATTAAATTGGTTGTAAATGTTTGACCAGACCCAGACACTGTAGGTCAGTGTATGGAAGAGCTGAAGGCCTGCAGGGAGTGAAGGGTCTGTGGGAGTGTAGAGAGTTTGACTCACCACTGTGACCAGAGGGGGGCACTGTACTTTCACCAATAATGAAAGGGAAAGTTGAAGTCAAGTATACTTTGTGTCTCTTGCAGTCCTTGGATTATTATTATTAGTGAAAAGGAACGTAAACAGCTATGAACAGAAGTGTTTCAGTGAAATTTCACATGATTTATTTGAAAATGCGGACTGTTGTCCTAATCCCAACAACAAACTTTGTAGCAGGTTAAATTTTACAGTTGACTTGATTATTATTATTATTATTATTATTGCTAAGAATGACTTGCTATAAAAGACCCTCAAACAAATTATGATTTTCCAGGTAATCTGTACATTTACTTTAATTACATTATTATTATTATTTGACACATACCAGCCCACTATAGTAATCACAAAATTGTGTTTTGATGGTCATTGTTTAGTTTATTCGGTTGTGCTCCATAGTGAATGGGCAATGGGCCTGGAATTTTAAAATGCAAAATAAAATTTTGGGGAGAGTGAAGTTTGTAATAATGTGAGAAAAGGTTCTATTGCACATTGTTTGGCTCTCATGTCTCCAACATTATTCAATATTTTTTCTCTTTTTTTCACTGTCAAAGTCCTCGTAAATGTCAAAAAGGTCTAGAGAAGAAAGCAAGTGTGTGTGTGTGGGTGTCTGTGTGGTGGAGCCATGTGAGGTGTGTTGTATGTGCAAAGACACACACTGATGTTCCTCTTGTCCACAGAAGGCTAGCTGTATACATCATGCATTTCAAGAAAATGAGATAAAATCAGTGCTGCAAATGGAGAATTATTTCATCATTATTAATAAAAAAAAAAAACGATTTCAGTTGTTCACTGGAGCTCTGATTGTTGTGCCACTTTTTCACTCTCGCACCACTTTGCAGGCCATTTACCCTAAAAGTCTGTGTTTCATCATTGCAGCAAACCTTTGGTTCACTTTGGGTTATATTAGACTTTTTGTGAGAGAATTTCTAGGTAAATCCTAGAGTCAGAATCTTAGGAAATTGCTCAACCTATAACTGCCTAGACAGAACGTCAACTTTATGAAATTGGGAAGTACAAAAAAAAAATACTAACTTGAACATTTGGTGCATTTTTTTACAGCTGTTTTCGAGATATTTTTTAAGACATTTATTTGAAAAAGAAAATTAAACTGACAACACTTGTGAAAAGCTGTGTCCCGCTAACTCACCTCCCACCAAACCCACTTTAAACATTGATCTTATGCTCTGTATGTTCATTAACTCTCCTCACTGTTGGCCTATTTTTAATATTTACACAGCTCACATCATCCGAGTCAAACTAATGTCCAGGAAGGTTCAGAAGAACAAATGTGATTTTAAACTACATTATTTTATTGTTAAATTTCACTAACAGTGGTCTACAGCACTTTTTTTGTGGAAATTGAAAACAAACCTAAAGTATTTGTTTTTTGTAGTATGAGAAGGTTTAAATATTGAAAGTGGAGCCTAAAAAGCAGTTTCAAAATGAGAGGGACTCGTCACAAGGAGGTTATGAGTAATGATTCTCATGACAAGCATTTTCTTTTCAAGAAGATGTCAGACAATGTGATTTCCTCAAATCTGTAAAAATGTATGATGTCACAATTTTTTTTTAATTTTTTTTATATTTGGTTTCAAACTCGTGGTACATGTTACCATGGGTGTATGAAATTGCAGTACAGTTTTTCTTCTATAGATGAGATGATCCAAGGTTTCTCATGGTTTACAGGAAAGTAAAATAACAAGCTGCTTTTATATAGAAATAATATACATTATTACCTCCACTTTTTTGCCAGCGTTGGTTTGTCTGTTAGCAAAAGAACTCCAAAAGGCATGGATGGATTTTGATGAAATTTTCAGGAATGGTGTGTAATGGGACAAGAAACAGATTAGATTTAGATTAGATTTTGGTGGTGATCTGTAGTGCTGTCTAGATCCAGGACTTTCTTTATCATTGTGATCTAGGGCCATTTTCAGCATTTATGTATGTAACTCCACAATAAATGGCCAGGCCGTTTGGCAAAAAATGGCATAATAGGTTGTATAATATATGAAAGATTGATCTGGATCCTGTGAACATTCTGGATATTATGACGCAGAAAAGGGAAAACTAGGGGGCTTGTGGGATTTTGGGAACTGTAAGACATGTAACTAACACTAAATTGTAGCCGAGACTCTGCTGAATCAGAAGTGTGTCAGTGGATTTGCCGTATCTTTTAATAACTATGGGCCTAGATCTTGAAGAAAACCGCCATTACAGAAATATTGAGTTTCATGAATAACTATCAAACTAATAATGATAAGGTTATTGCATATGCTAAAGGTATGTTTTCATGGTCAAGGAATCCAATAACGTAGATAAGATAATTCTCTGACTAATAATTTTTGGTGCAAATCACAATATAGGGGGAAATGAGCTGCTTGAGTGTTTTTCTAGTATTACTTAAGAATTTCCATTGTTTAAAATACTGACATACTTTGATATAGTACATTTTTTTAAATGGTTGCACATTGACCAAAACCATAATACATACTGTATCTTATGTATTATGCCTTTAGTAGGCTAATATTGAATCTGCATTAAGAAATGATATTTCAAAATTGCACTGCTTAATTTTTAAATGTAAACAAACGTCAGTTACATTTAAACCTGTCCGTCAGCTCCACAAACTCTGTGTTTCTATGTATCGTGTTCAAATGTCATGTCACCCGGTGACGTTCCTGTGCTGCACACAGGAAGTGATTTGTTTTATGTCAGTACAGTATTGAGCCTGTTTCTCACACGGTTTTCAGCATAAGTAAACATTTTCCTGAGAAGTTAATGGTCTCCATCACTAAGCAGCTGGTATTGTCCAGTACCAGACTGGTGTCAGGCTTCAAGCGGGAGTTCAGATTCTCCGTCATGGTCGAGACACACAGAGGCAGCACTGCACTAGTAAATGAGATGGATGCAGACAGATTTAAAACACAAAGAAGTGGCCATGAAAACTACTGGTCAAAATAACTGTTCTTTCATCAGATTGACGAGATAAATGCGTCTGTGTCACCACCCAACCCTGCATTGCTGGTGAATCCACAAACGCTCCCCAAGTTCGATCTAATAGTCAGTTTGTCAGAGCCCATTTGCAGATGAAGGACGCAGCGTACAACTAATGTTACGTTGTTTCTGTTCACAAAGACCAAACAAAGGCAGAATATTAACATCAACAAAAAACATAAAAGCTAACACACTGCAGCTTTAAATACACTTTAGTGCCACTTCTTTTGTAATCTTAAGACTTATTGAAATCATCTAGTCATTTTTATATGTATGATCTTAATATTGAGTTATTGTCTTAAGGAACAGCATCAGCAGATGCACAGTTGCAGATCAATCTATCTCTATCTTCTGTAGTTTTACTGTATGTTGTATGTTGTCAAAATGGAACCAGGAAATCAAATGAGCCTCAGCTGATGCTCATAAACCACAAGCAGGACATATTCCTGCACTTTTGGGAAGAGAAGAAGTCGAAGTCTGGGTTATTTTGAAAACCACACATCTTCAACACTTGGCCACTGTTCACAGATGGTCCTGATTGGCTGACAACCAGGTGGGTGGATCAGGACAAAAAACAAACATTGCCCCAAGGTTTTGCGACTCTGTACCAGTCTGTACCTGTGTGTTAACAGCTAACTACAGTTCACTTTGGGCTCAGGTCAGATACCCTCACTCAACCTTTCAGCACATCGCATCACGACGCTTCATTCGCTTCCCCACAGCCATGAGGACCATGGTTGTCGCTGTTGTCATAGTGATGTGCATGCTGATGGTGCAGGCAGATGTGAAGCCACAGAGGGATTTCAACCCACAGAGGGTAAGAGGGACGAATGCACCCGCAGACACACGCATTCACTCTTTTGTGAGTTATTTAAGCATTTGAATGAGTAAACTGATTCAGTAAATGAAGACATTCTGCTGTTAGTGTCACTTCTTTGTTATTGTGTGTCTCCATCTGTGAGGAAACACTGTGTGCTGCTGTGTGTAAGTTTGACAGCAGCTGGTGACACAAAACAAACAATCACAATATAATAAATATACAAGCCCGTTTCTTGTACATTTTCAATGAGGTCAGTCTGAAATGTCATGTAAAGGAGCGTCACTTGTTTCCTGTTGCTTGTTTGAGTAGTAATTACATTTATCCCATTGAGATTTTAAAGATCCTTATTGTGGGATGTTTCTGAGTCACTTACTGCACCTGCTTATTCCCACGTCTACTCCTTATCTACGAAGCGGAAAAGTATGCAGCGGCAGATAAACGTTGTTTATGCCTTACATAAAGCAGCACACAGACTCTGTCTTTTTCTGTTCAGTCAACATTCACACTCCTTCTATCCGGTCTGTTTTAGAAAGCATTTACAGTGGCATTTACAGATGTGAGGAAATGCTGTGGCAAGCCACATGGTACTAATATAGCTCCATATAATATAGCTTAAAGTATATATATACATACATATCTTCAATAAAATGAAATAAAATAAGTTATATAAGTCAAATATTGTTATGTTATTTTCAGTGTGTTTTTTGCCTAATTTGGAGGGGATAACACAACAGTATTCTTTTTAATATACAGAACGAGATGCTCCATTTTAAGGGGAAAACATATTTTAAAGTTAGGCTGAGGTTAGAGTTAAGTTAAGGTTAGGGTTAGTAGTTATGGTTAAGGTTAGAGTAAGTCTCTAGGAAATTAATGAAAGTCAATGCAATGTCCTCAGAAGTCATGGAAACCAGTGTATGTGTTTGTACTTTTCGTTTTTCACAGAGGCACATTGAGTCCACAACTGCGTAAAAAACACATCATCACTGCCGTGGCTGACATGTTCCTTCCTCACGATTGTGATTTATTTTTGACTTCTGCCTATATTAAACATCCGACCTCCTTAAATATCCACTTAACGCTGCTGGAAATAGTCTCCTCACACTAGTAACGGCTGCTGAGCAACCGTATTCTGAACAAAAAATATAGAGTTGTCTTTGAAAATGAAAAGATTGACATCTTCAGTGGGTCTGAGGCTGATGACTCACGAACAGACAAGCCTGAAAATCCTTTTTTTCCAGGCCTTTGATTGGAGTGTTGATTCTAATGTGTGTATCTCTGTGTGTGCGTGTTCAGTTTACAGGGAGCTGGTACCGTATGGGTCTGGCCTATGATTCTCCAGGTTTTGTCCCCTATAGAGACAAGATGAAGGCCTCCATGGGCATCGTCACACTGTTGCCAAATGGCAACTTCAACCTCACCATGTGGGACGCCACGTGAGTGTGTGTGCATGTGTGCGTGCGTGTGAGTATTTTTATGTGTATAGGAGGTAAATGTGAACGGACATGTTCAGAGCAGATAAAGACGCACTTTGTTTCCTCTGTGTTCTTCAGAACAATCAGCTGTCAGGTTAAGACGTACCAGTATGAGAAGAGCAACGTTCCTGGACAGTTCACCTACTTCAGCACACGTAAGTCTGACTCCCTGAGCCTGAGGAAAAGAGAAGACAACTGATATTTGGAACGTAAACTTAGTGACTCTTACTATTTGCTGACAGCACTATATGTTTTTTTTGCTCAGCAAATACTATAAATATAGTATATTGTAAATTCTTTCCAATTTTTATGCTTTTATTCATTTTTTTTTTTCTTACGTTTTTATGTCTCATATCATTTCTGCCAATCAATTTCAAAATTCAGTACTGAATATCCTGTGTTTTTTCTGTCAGGCCATAACATGGTGAAGGACATCACAGTGGTGGATACAAACTACAGTGAATACGCTATAGTTCTCAAACACAAGGTTTATAACAGAGAGTACACACAAGTGGCGCTTTACAGTAAGACACACACACACACACACACTGCAGCTCATCGTCACTGTTCCTGTCTGTCTACATGTCTCTTTGTGATTATTTGCAGGTCGCTCTACAAGAGTTAGGATTGATATAATTAACAGGTTTAAAGCCTTTGCCTTGTCTCGGGGTTTCTCCAGGGAATCCATTCTGACTCTCGCTCCAGCAGGTAAAGTAGAGGGTAATACATACTGTCCATATACAGTGTATACACGAGCACATAGAGGTTAAAGAGACAATTAAAAGTACTGTTTCCTTGTCAATCTGTTGTTCTGTCTCACAGTAAACTGCCCACCCACTGTATCTGGACGTTAGGTGGGTATTTGAGCCAAACGGGGATGATGAGATGCAGCTTCATCAGCGTGTGATAAATCTTCCATATAAATATGTTCCTGTTCTTCATTCTAGATTCACAGGAGTTCCTGAGATGAACATCAGTGGCTGTTCCTGTAGTCCAGTCCACTTCTTTTTCTTTATATTCTGAAGTAGTGCAAAGACATTTCTTTCAGAAAATCAATATTTCTGCAAAAAACATGATGAATGGCAGGTTATAGCAACATTTACAGATGTTCTCTTTTATGTGTGTTTTTATTTTATTATTTGGATCGTTCTGCTGTGCTAAAAATAAATGAAAAAAAAACATCTCTCACTCTCGCTGAACTGGTGATAATGAGGCAGATTCTGGGGAACTGGTTAAGTCCAGGTCTAATATTTTAGTTGTGGTTAAGTTAAGCTAAGGGAAAACACGTTGTTTAGACTGTCCAAATGTGTGTGTTGTGCTGTCCCTACGATGACCAAAAAACTTGTCAATCATAGGGACATTTTGGGAAAGTGAGGTCATTTTGGCTGGTCCTCTTGTTTTGTTACCCCTTAAAAGGGTTTTTTGGGGATTAAGACTTGGTTTTCTCCACTCCACTTTATTTCTAGCACACTTTTAAAAAACAACACAGTTGCCCAAAGTGTTGTACATAACATTTAAATACCACAAAACACAAGTAAAATGCATAAAAATAGGTATGGGGTAGGTATTTAATTGTGATGGTTAGGGTTAGGGTTGGGGCTAGGGCATGTGTTATATCTATGAGCATAATCACTATGACTGCTGTGTGTATTCATTTGTTCTATTCATACACAATATTATTCATTCAGTAGTGGTGGAAAAAAAATAATCATGTACATTATTTAATCAAGCTCAGAATTACAGGGAGGTACACATGAGTACAATATATATTTATACAAATCTCTGAAACAGGCAATCCTGCACAATAAGAGCATTTAGATTTGCCTATTTGGTTGTTTAAGTGTTTTTTCATGCTAATAACTAAAATAATAAAACTATAAATTAATCCAAACCTTTACTGGAGCATTTATACACTGAAGTTCTGAGTACTTAATGCTGAAAGTGTTAAATAATCATTCTGAAATGGATGTAATGAAACATATAAGTGTATGAATGTGCGTTATACAGTTTGCATTTTCTTTTGTTTGCTACAGACACTAGTGTAGGTTACCAAAATAAATGGAAGTGGTGCGTTGGTGTATTTTAAGTGATTGATCAGGGTCTTAGTCGATTATAAACAGCAGGGGGCAGACTTCACTCATGTCTAAGTGTTCGAGTCAAGGCCTCACCAAACCACTGTCCCTTTTGGGTTTTTTACCTTAGAGGGAGACAAAATATGAAAAGTGGCCTAATATTAATTTTGACTTTTGTATTTAAAGTGAAGCACTAGGTGTGATGATACTAAACTCGAATTAAACAAGTAAACTAGTTCAGTGAGTTTGTTTTTAACGACATAGAACAGCTCTGCAAATGTGCTCTAAGTGACCAAACCATCAACTCTGAAACAAAACTAAACAACTTAAGCTCAGCGCTATTTAGATTCAATGTATCTTAAGACATCTAGATTTCTTTACTATGTTAAAAGGTGTTTTTCTCCACACAGTACTTTGGGCCACTGATGATCCTTCCTGCTCAGCTCTGCTATAGATACAGTTAATTAGACAACAGCACTGATTCAAGTGACAGATGTTTTAAATCACTCCTTGTTTTTCTTTCACAAAAGAAACAGAAGTAAAATGGGGATGAATCTAAACAGCAGTGTGGCCTTTTCCCCCACAAATTATCTGCTGTTAGATCCTGCCATTTATTGACTGGCTGTTTGTTTAAGCCGCACATTCTGAAATCACTGCTGATTATTTGGATAAATAAACACACACCTCAGGAGACACACAGATAGGGTCAGAACTTTGCTCTTTTAGCTTTGTGGGGTTTTTTGTATTGATTTTTCTTTTTTTCTTTTTCTTTTTAACTCCCCTTGAAGAAAGAACATTTAAACAATTCAGTTTGACCTTGTGCAACTGTGGTACAGGTGAGACAGGTTGGTGAGAGACAGAGGCTCAGGTGAGTTTACACTAGTTTACGGGTTTATGCAGGATGCAGAAAGTAGTGTGTCTGGTTCCTCTGTTGATCCTGGGGTCGATCTGGATCTGTCATGTGGTCCCACTTACACTTACCATCGCACAGGAGGACTTTGATCTGGACCGGGTGAGTGACTCACATTTCAGACTCATTATTCATTATACACACACACACATATAATTATTATATATGTATTATTTTGTTAGGCTATTCATTTCAACTATCACTTATCTGTCTTTTTTAAAATGTACACTTTTTGTAAGTTTATCAAGTGGAATAAACAATAAATGTTAGAATGTTGCTATTATGGCGTCTACAACATGGTAATAATCTGTAATATAGAGGAAAGGTTATGGTCATTCTGATTTCTCTTGCAATTTTCAGATAAGGAGATAATATTACATTAATACCATGTTATTTAATAACCAGGTAATTGCTTGGAAATGAGAATGATTACAGGCTCCCAACAATGTAAAACCCTACACATATTTTAAATTGTTATTACCAAAGCATCACTACAGAAGTAAGATGGCATTACCATAATATTTTGATCACCCCATTTGTTTGTAAGGTTGAAGTAAAGTAAATGTTTCCGTGTTGGCTGCAGTTCATGGGGCAGTGGTTTGAGACGGCGGTGGCCTCCACCTGTCCTCACTATCTTCAGCGCAAGAGGAGAAACTCCGTCATGGTTGCACTGCAGTTGCAACATCTCACCTCAGGGAGCAACTTTACAATGATGGCAGCTACTTTCAAGTTAGTCTCGCAAACTTCACCTCAACGCCAGCACGCAAACACAGTTGAAAAATGTTAAACTCCTTGTGTGTGTGTGTGTAGGAACGGCTCATGTAAGCAGTCATCTACAGATTATATTCTGACAGACACTCCAGGACAATTCTTCCACCATGTTGCCAGTAAGTTTCGCGCCATCTTTTTGTTTTGTATGTACTTGTACATCTTGTTCACAGATTTCACAGCACATTAAGTGGCTACACTATTTACCTCCTCGGCAAGTTGCAAACACCGTCTTTCCTGCAGGATTTGGAGCAGACGTTGATTCCTATGTGGTTCAAACCAACTATGATGAGTATGCAGTGATGCTCCAGCTGAGCACAGAGAAACCGTCAGGAAATAAAACCAACACAGTCAAGCTTTATAGTGAGTGAGAAATGTTGAATGCAACAAAAAAAATGATGATTTATTACATACTCACTTGCATGTTTATTTTCATTTGAATAACAAATCTAATGTCTTCCTCAGGTCGAAGTGTGAATGTGAGGCCCGCTGTGCTGGACAACTTCAAAACACTGGTGAGGCAGCATGGAATGAGTGATGATGCGATCATCATTAATCACAGGAAAGGTGCATATTCATGCTGTTGTTTTAACAAAACACATGTTGACTGTAACAAAGAAAAATATATATATATATATATATAATTCTATCTTGTCATGGTACTGTCTGCCCAGGTGAGTGTTCTCCAGTTGAGCCACTGACAGATTCCACTACTCAGTCCCAGGGACCTGAAACCAAAATGGCATCATGATTCCACACATCTGTGTCTGCAATAAAATGGCCACCAGCTGTGGGTGTCTTGTTTATCTATCAGTCACATTCCAAACATGTCCCAATCACAATTTGTGCTACCTGTGGACTCTGCTAATATTTGACCATGGAAGAGGACAAGGTCTAACAATAGAAGCAATTTCCCTCTGGTTTGAGTAAAACAATATTCACCAGTCAATGTACAATATTTGACCGCGAACTAAAGCTGTGCTATGAAATACTGTGCTTTTCTTAAAACGCAGAATGACTATGAATCTGCAACACACTTGCATTTAATTTCAGACGTTACCTTGTCTATAGGAAAAAGAATTAAACCTTAAATTAAAAAAAAGTTATGTACTGATAACTATGGATACAATGCAATCTGTATAAATATGCTACCATTACTATTTCATATTTGTGTTTTATTTTCATTCCATATTAAATGTTTTGTGAGTCATTCCCAGACACTGTTTCGGGACCCACATAATGGGCGCAGTATATTTATTTTTAGTCGCCAAATTAATTTGCAGGATTTTTTCCAGCTTTTTGTTTTTGATCTCTATATGCTTATGCATCAAATTATTGTACTATATTTCTCTTGAAATAATTTCAAAAGGCTGATTTATTCACAATAAAGTAAGGTGTTAGAGAAATGACAGTAAAATGGTACTAATTAGGGATACACAATATTATAGACATGATATTGATATCAGCAGATATTGGTTTTGAAATGTATTACTGGATCTCGGCAAATGCACCAAAATCTGCTGACATGACTAATGACTAAATAGGCTGTTACCTTTTGTTACTGTTACTGACTTTTTTTTTTTAACGTATATTTATTTTGTTCAGTAAAGAAAATGTTTATCTACATCTGCTGTGACCTGAGTAGACAAAATATTATGTTCATTTCACTACAGAAGAGACTAAATGACCTCAGCAGTTGGGCACAGGGAAAAACATATATACCGTATATATCAGTTATCAGGCCAAGCACTCCTGATATATAGGCATATCGGATATCGGCAAAAAGTCCACTATTGTGCATCTCTAGAATTAATAAAATATTGCATTATGCACAAATATGGTCCTATCATCGGTTTTAATTGGTTTGCAATTTTTGGCACTTTCCAAAAAAAAAAGGTCCCAAAATGTGTTCACTTTTTTCCTTTTAATCCTGCCATTACTTCATGTTGTCTATCAGCGCTGACATCCTTGATTGGTATGCAAATATAAATCATTGATAAAAGTAGAATGCTGAAATGATTTTAGTAAATCTAAATGAAAATATGCACGGGTAATTATCAAATGGTTACCTGTGCAATGAAGCTATTTCAGTCACGATGAAGGCTGACTAACAGAACCTGCCACAGAATTATTACCAGACATTTTTGGATGAGGAAAAGAAACAGCTAATAACTCATTTGGGATGTAGTATGGTGTCAGTTTGACACTAAAAATGTGCGCTTAAATGAGACAGGACTCAAATTGTAGCCAACTGTTAAAAAATTGTAGCCAATACAATTTTATACTGAAATTTTATTTATTTATTTTTATTTGTTTGTTTGTATTTCATTATATGTGAAATTGTTACTGCTTATTGGGTACCTGTCGACAGCTGGCCCAAGGCAGACGCGAACTAAGCATCTGCTCAGGGGCCCTGTGACCACCAGGGGGCCCCCTAGAGCATTATTCTTTCAAAAATTCTTTATTTTATTATTCATGTATGATGATAACAGTGAGTCTTTTGCAAATTTTATATCATTTTCAGACAAAAGTTCTGAACATTTTCTTCTTAAATCATTTTGTTATCTTCCTACAGTTCAGTCGCTTTATTCGTTGTTCATTTGTGAATTTAGGAGGTTTAATTGTAGTGTTATTGTTTTAGTTTTACTCTAATATGTAATGATAATATAATTATTAATTGTAGTTTATTTTTGGAACTCTTTAATTGTTGTTGCACTTTTTGTATTTTGCAATCTCTTACTGTTTTATTTTTGCCACTGATAAAGGGCCCCAAAATCTAATCTTGCTTAGAGCCCCTTGAAGGCTTGGGCCGGCCCTGCCTGTAGAATTTAACCATATGATAGAAAAAGTCAAATTTCAAGACTTTGGGTGTGTTAACTTTACATAAACATGATTTATACAACCTACCAGAATTCCACAATGGCCAGAGCACTTTTTCTTAATATTTTTACATTATTTGCTAATTATTTTAATAAGCATTATAAAATCTGAATGTGAAACCTGAATATGAAAATGTATTCATTCATCAGCAATTGCAATTACAACTAATTAATTCCTTTGTAAATTCATCCTTCTTTCAAACTTTACACAAGGTCCAATGATTGTGTGGGATTTATGTCAACATAATCATGAGCTTACATACATTTAAAACATAAATTTAAAAACAATCAGAAATGACGACCTTGATAGCTGCAGTATTTAACAGGATGAAATAGCCTGGAGTTGTGGCTCGGGTTAAGACATGGTCTGTATTGATCTGGTAATGTTGTCGAAAATTTAAGGAGTCAATCAGAGCAGAGAGAGAGAGAGAGAGAAGAAGAGGAAGAACTTTGTTCTCTTTTTTGTTGGTTTGTTTACTTGGTTGTGGGAGTGTGTACATGCAGAGGCCACAGCACACATGAAACAGGTCATTGTACCGTGTTGTCCTTTAATGAGGCACATTATTTCAAACGTCAATCCTCTCAGAGAATTTTAGGCTAACGGGCTGACAGGATGCAGAGAGCAGTGGTTCTGGTTCCCCTGCTGTTCCTGGGATGGACGTGGACTGTTATGGGACTCGTGCTCCCTTCACAACCTCTCTTCCCCACACAGGAGAACTTTAATCTGTCCCAGGTGAGTGCTCTGTAGTCCTGTGTTATTCTCTATCTTTGATTTAATACAGTCAGTGTATTATCAGTAAAAGCGAAATACTTAAATGTTTGCTGTCCTGTGTAGCTTGTCATATTTCATACAAAATGTTCGGGATAAAATTTCAAATGCCATATGGCATTTGAATATATCTTTGTATCCAATGTTCACATGTGAACATAGAATTAGAATGCTTAGCCAAAGCAACTGCATATGCAGGGAATTTGTTTTTTTCTTTCCATTTCTTTGTGTACTTACAAAATACGGACAGAAGAATAACAAATCTGCAGAAATAAGATAGATAATAAGTGAAACAAGTGTATAAAAGGTTAAATGATAACGGAGTTTTTTCAAGTGAGCTAAATGATTTGAGCTGGACTGTAAATAGTAAAGGAGAAAACTTCACTTTTGTAATAAAACTGTTAAAATGTCAAAGCAGACATCAATATCCGATTTATAACATGGTAAAAAGAAAAATTGTGTTCTTTGAATTTATGGCATCTGGGTTTTTTACTTATTAATACTCATGTACTTATGATTTATTTTTACTTTATCATTTTGAAAAAATGTAATTTAATATGAAAATAGTAAATTATTATGTTATCACTTCCTAACAGTTTTTGGGAACATGGTATGATGTTGCCGTGGCAACTGCATGCCCCCACATGCACAAGAAGGTTCGCAGTGGTGAGTCGACCATCGGTAAGGTGGTGCTGGAGACAGGAGCCACTGAAGATATGCTCAACCTGACGAAAACTGCGCTCCGGTTTGTATCACACACACACACACACAAAATCTGTCAGTTATGGACATGTTTGTTATTTTATATTCACTTTTGGTGTGTGCATCTGTATTTATCTTTGTGAGGTCCGAAAAAACATAATAATAACTGTCTTTGTGGGGATATTCTGTCATGGCCCCATAACTTTAAAGGGCTTTTTCAGGGTTAAGACCTGGTTTTAGGGTTAGGGTTAGACTTGGGTTTAAGTTAAGGTTCGGGTCTAAGTTAAGGTGTGTGTTTACATGATATTCCTTATGTTATGGGGGATCTAAATCTGTTTACACAGTCACATTATGGTTACAAAAACAAAGTCCCCATAATGTAAATTACTACATTATAAGGTGAAGACGTGTTTTAAAATTAGACTTAGGTGTAGAGCTAGGTTAAGGTTTAAGGTTAGGTTTAGGGCATTAGTAATTATGGGTAAGGTTAATGTAAACTCCAGGAAATTACTGTAATAATACAGTGTGTGTGTGTGTGTGTTTGTGTGTAGCCATGGAAAATGTAGGGAGATGAAAGCAGAATACCAAATAACAGTCCCACCTGGACGGTTCTTCTTCTATTGTGGAAGTAAGTCTCTCTCTCTGATGCATTTGTCTCTTTGCTCTGAAGCTTTTATAGTGTTATGATGACACACTCCCTCTGTGCTCCTCTCCCTGCAGCGTGCAAAGCGAACATTGACGCCTATGTGGTTCACACAAACTACAATGAGTATGCTATAATTATGATGAAGAGACGCAACACAGCGGGAACCAAGAGTGACGCAATTAAGCTTTACAGTCAGTGGACACACACACACACACACACACACACTATAGGTGGAACAGGAGTGAAGGCCTGGTGAAGAAAGGACCATGGAGTGTTGAATGACTGAACGTCTGCTGAATCTGAGAGCACGCACACACACACTTTGTGAAATCAATATTCTTGACAGATGTTCTCTGTGTTGGGTATGGTTACGTTTCAAACGTCTGCATATTAACGATTTAATTTACGTTTCTCCCGACTTATAGACCATATTTGTCGACAACAACAATATTACCCAGTGTAATCCATCATTTCAACAAACATTAACCTCAAACTAGTTTAACAGTTCAGTGTGTCTGTGGGGGGGGGGATTTAGTGAAATCACACTTCTGTTTTTATTATTCTATTAATAGTTCGTATTCATTTATTTTTCTTTGCGGCCTATAACATCACATCTCAATTAAAATTGTATAATAATGCCCAAAAATTACATTTCAGTTATAATTTCTGCTGCAGGTATTTATTCAGTAATTTTATAGAAATCTCTTGGGTTATTAAATGCTTGCATTGCTCTATGGTTATTGAAATTAATAAACATCTACAAGATTTTTCCTCTGATTATTTTATTCACTGAATCATTATGAAGGCTTTTTTTTCTTTTTACTTGAGCCCATACCCAGATTTTCCAAATAAACTTGAATGTGGAGAGTGAGGCAAAAGGTTTACACTCACTGCCCACATAGATGACACTAGGTTTCACACTGGTCATTTAGGTTAGAATAATTTCCTGGTGAATTTGATAAGATCTTCAAACCCGTTAAAAGATGTGTTGAAAATGTCGCTGTTTGATCCAAACGTGTCTCTGTTCTCCAGGTCGAACAATGGATGTGAGAGACACTGTGATGGACGACTTCAAAACTCTGGCCAAAGAGCAAGGAATGAGTGACAATGACATTATCATCCATCAGAACAAAGGTGCAACACAGATTCACAAAAAAATCTGTCATTTTCAAAGACCAAAAAGAGAAATATTTGTGTAACTATGTAATAAGAGAAGTTAATTTTTAAACATAAATCTTCCTTGACCTGTGGTTCTGTCAGGTTGTGGAACTGCACAGGTAAGGTCAAAATTTAACAGGAAAATAATAGATTTGACTGCTGAACGAATAGCTTTGTCAAATTGTACAACACAAACCACATTTCTTGGAAGATAAGCGCTTATATGAATTCCATAATCTACTGAATATGGAATGTACAGCTGATGTTGTATGAGTTTGGAGAAATGTTTTATTCAATTTCTACACAGGTGATTGTGTTCCTGGAGAGGAGGTGGAAGAAATTCAGCCAGAGCCTCAGGTAAGTAAGTAACGGCCTTTATTTAAAAACAAAAAGCTTCAATAAGCCTCTGGAACAAGCACTTACAGAATATAAGATGGTGTCATCACAAATAACAAGAATCACTCTTTAAAGGTCCAGTGTGTGTGTGTGTGTGTATGTGTGTGTGTGTGTGTGAATTAGTGCCATCTAATGGTGAGACTGCACATTGTAACAAACAAGGGACTGTTCCACTTGTCCACTCTCTCTGTCATTTCATTCTTTTTTGTTGTTGTTGTTGGTTTCTGCATCAGGTTTGTGTTGGCAGAACTGTTCTTCTTCATTTCCATAGTAGCTTCTGCCTTAAAATGCAAAACATACATCCGTTTGAATAGTAATATGGCGGCATAAGATGGTGGCCTTTGTAAAGCGAGGCCCCTGCCTGAAGTGCAGTACATACAGTATATAAAAGGCTTATTCTTAGGCTGCACATACCAAACTATTTTTATTTCACAGGTCCATTGTGTGCAGTTTCATTACCACAAACTGAGCCCTTTATATTCATATCACAGTTGTTGGCCACCATCGTTCAAATAAAACACCTTCTGAGATTTTCATGATAACTGAAGGCTACCACCGGTTCTCCTATTAGCTTGGAATGGAAGTTTGAGATGAAAAAATCTTCAGTTGCAGCACGTAACCTCACCAGTTAAACACTTATACAAACATACTTGTGGGTTGTATGTTCAATTTTTGCCGATAAAGCCTCCTGAATGTTACACACTGGGCCTTTAAAATAACACTAGTGATTTTGGAGGCTTTTTATCTCTGACTGCATTTCTCTTGACACAGCGGGTGAGGCGACAAGTCGTGCCGACTTTGGCTCCTGCAGATGAGGAGGGTTCCGGTGACAGTTTGCCTTTTTTCAATGGAACTGGTATGAGATTAGCTCACACATATGTCGACTGAAATTAGAGATGTGTTTGTCTGCTTTTTGTTGTTTCTCAATCCTCATGCACTCCTCCTCCTCCTCCTCCTCCTCCTCCACAATGAAGAGGCCTGTACTGCCGAACCAGATATGGGACCATGTTTTGGGCTCTTCCCTCGTTACTACTACAACTCCTCCTCGATGAGCTGTCAAGTCTTTAACTATGGAGGGTGTTCGGGAAACAAGAACAACTTTGAAAATGAAAGGGAGTGTCTGCAAAGATGTCGCACTGAGGGTGAGAAGTGAAAAACACAATATCTGCATGTGGGATCATATTTAGGGCTGGGACGATTTGTTTTGGGATTTGTACCGCATGTATTGCAATTTGGTTGGATTTATAATAGCAATTTTCTTTGCCTATTTTAATCAAATTTGAATCATTTATTTAGAATTAGTTATTTTTGCACACACATCAATTAGTGATAATGAATCTGACTGAATTTGAATGTAACCCATCCCTTTTACACACCAGTAGTGGACACACAAACAGGGCATAGGAGCAATGGGGGTCATTGTCCTGGGATTTGAACCGGCAACCCTCAGGTTACAAGCCTGTCACTCAGCCTGACATTGGTCTAAACTGAATGGGACAGTGGTGTATAACATGTACATCAGATTTAAAAAAAAAAATCAACTAGCACATTTTCACTGCTAATTAAAATAAAGATTGTGTGTATGTGTGTGTGTGTGTGTGTGTGTGTGTGTATTGTTTGTTTTAGTGTTTTTAAGAAAGAAAACAAAATGCTGGGCATGAACATGAATAGAGCTTCTCAAAGCAGGACACAGCACAAATATGGGTCTTCAAATTAACCTGCTTCAAATAAAACTGAAAAAAATGTCTTGAATTACAGCTAACATTGATAAAAAGAACCTCTGGTACTTTCTGAGCTAAACTGGTAACTGCTGCTATAGCTGTTTCTGTGTATCATGCTCGTAGAAATATCTTGATTCTGGGGAGAAAACTATTTTTAAATATTATCCATACACAGTGTGCTTTTACTCATATGAATGACAGTTTGAAGAGCGAGTAGCTGTCAGGAAAAAAAAAAAATCCACTGCTCTGTATTTTCTCTCCAGCCGTGTGCCGTCTGCCCATGGTGCCCGAACCCTGCACAGGTCAGCCAACCGTCTGGGCCTTTAACTCCAACTTGGGTGTGTGCTTTCAATACAAACAAGGCTTCTGCCAGGCCAACGCTAACAAGTTCTACAGCAAGGCTGAGTGTGAGGAGTACTGCGGGGTGATTAAAGAAGGTGAGATGCCAAACAGAAACACAACATCAAGTGTAAATGCAATATGTCAATGGTGCAAATGATATCCACCTTTTACAGACGAGGATCTCCTGAAGGCAAACTGAGTGAGATGAAGAGACACCTCCGTTCATCTCCACTAGTTACAGATCAAGCAGCATCACGGACAGCAAACAATAAAAGGCCTAACATTGCCTCAGTGCTACCAAAGTATGAGAGGGTCAATCACAAATAGGTTCCTCAATAAAACAAATCATTAACTTGTTTGGCTGGTGTTATTTTTTTTTAATATAATTACACTGTGGTCTTGCCAATATCACAAACTATAATGGCAGCTGCTGTTATGACTCACTGTGTTTTTTTCTGTAGAGGATCAACAGACTCACACCACTAGTTAGAGATCAGTAGTAATATATATATATATATAGTTGTTGTTGTTTTTTGTTGTTTTGTTGGGTTTTTTTTTACATAATAATATGCGACATGTTGAGTGATATATATATCACTCAACATGTCGCATATTATTATTTTTATTATTAATAATAATAACAATAATAATATCAGCAGGCAGCGTGACCAGTAGAGGGCAGCAGCGTATTTTAAACTTCCATGACAACTTATTGTAAAAAAAAAAAAAAAAAAAAAAAAACAACCAGTAGATCACGAACTACTCGAGTAAAATTGAGCCCTGACTTTAGTCTTACAGGCATCTGTATGTGCTGCGTATACGTTTCTCGTGCGCCAAATCAATGTCTGTTCTTAGGGGTTCGAACTACGATGTAATTCAGAGGATGTGTTCTGTAACTTGTGAAATGGTCAACTACTTGAGGGTGAAGTGCTGCCTGGCAGCCTTTATGTTGGGCAAAACGTTACACTTGAAAACGATTCACTCAACCATAGGAACTTACCTGATTTACTGGGCATCAGTCCACTCGACTGAGGTAACGTGAAGAAAGTCAAACGCGGTGAGTGCTTTTTGTGGACTAACATAGTTTTACAGTGGTATAATTATATGTTTTGTTGCTTGTTGACACAGACACACAAACCAATAAAGCCAACTATGTGCACTGGGAAAAACAACAACCTAGCATAGAGGTCTGTGAGCTAGCTTAAAATGAGTACCGATAATACATATTAATTCGTGAATCTGCGAACTCTATTGTGTCGTTTGGTTGGTTCTTATCGCAGAAACGCTTTAGGGACGGCAAAAACACGCACTTGGGCATCATGAGAGTACGTTTTCACACCTGACTGGGATTTGACAAACTACAGTGTGCTAGACAAGCACTGAGGAAGTGGTATGCGCTTGGTCACCACTAGATGGGGGTAAAAGATAACTTAAAATACTTCACTGCAGGTGCCGTATGTTCTGCCTCTTACTGTTCCCACATGTTTCTCCTCCATCCCATCACCAAGTGCTTTTTGCTGGGACGGTGCTGTGTGCCAAATCCCGCCTCCAGAGCCTGCAGACGTTCAGACAGGGAGAATCAACCATACTTCAGGCTTTAAAAAAACATCCTCACTATGAAATCTGGTCTCACAGCCAGCTGGATCATTGCCCTTTCTCAGGCTGCTGTTCCCACAGGTTTCTGTCTGAGTGTGTGTGTGGAGTTATCTTATCTGCAAAACTGGTTCACAATCATAATGAACGCTGAGCAGATCTCATGTCTTTCTTTAGTCAATATTTTCTTAGTTTTTACGGCGTCAAAATTCATGCATTTGTAACATAGAAATTGTGCAGTTGTGGGATTGATCGATCCGTGCATATCATAACATTTCTATTCACTAACCAAATGGTTAAAAAGACTAGTGGGTCCTGCTTTGAGAGCGTTAATTGTATTGTAATTGTAATGTATAATTTCTTAATATTCTCAGGCAAAAGTGGTGAAGAAAAGGAAAAAAAAAAGTAACTGGGTTACTGGTGGGCACTCAGAATCAAATGTGTTTTACATTTGAATTGAATACAAATGTAATTAATCAAATAAAAGTATCTTTACTTTTTTGAGAGTTATATTGTGAGCAAACAATGTGATCTCCTACTTACTTATTACTGAATTTGTATTGTGTGCCTACAGTGACAGCAGCACAGGATCCTGTGGACAGAAATGAACCATACTACTTCAGAGGCAATGGGTTGGTATCACAGTATTTCCCTTTAGCATATGAGAAGTGTAAAGGTACACATACAGTATATCTGTCATTTGGATCAGATTACATTACTATTCTATAGTGTTATGTACTGTGTGTGCAAGCTTAACTGCAGTTAAGCTGCTGATGAGTCCACTCACCCCTCCTCTGGCCTTTGTTTTATGTTTTTATTTCTCAGTAAGACATTTAAGTTATTGTATAAATAATCTCAGATTGTTTGATCCTAGCTTTGTTTACATAAAGAACTCCCTAAGTCTAAAGAGATACTGGCATCCTTGAATTTTATTATTGTCAAGTTAAGGCCAGTCCACACTGGCATGTAAAAGAAGTGGTTACGAACATACCATATAAAAATCAAATTCTGCTTGTAGTCTCCTCATTTTCAAGATTCTGTAAAAGCACCCGTTGAAAGCTTTTTTTTTATATATCAGCACCTACAACAAAATAGAAAATAAGAGAAAAGCTTGTGGAGGAATGTGGTGGCATTTTTCAAGTGCAGTTGAGCCACTTGCACAACCACTTTCAAGTCACACTGACGCTGTTTTGGTGGCTGCAGTGACACCAAATGCCACATTTAGACACTTGATCTTTGTGTTTCCTTTATTTTGGCAGCTGCCTGGCAACACGTTTTTAGCCCTCCCTGTGGATTTAATCTCTGTCTAATTTTACTGAAATTTAAGTGTCACTCTTCTTTTTTTCAAGAATGCCAGACAAAGATAGTGTCAGATTACTTTAAAATCTACTTAGTGAAAACATAGTTTTTACTTATATTTCAAATTCTTTAGCATCAAATACGAAAGGAGAAACCTTTACCTTCCCAGGGTTGATTGAGTCCATGCACTGTGTGTGTCTACATGTATTTGTGTGTGGTGATGGGCTTATTATGTTGTAATGAATGGGGAGCCTCCAGCTCTGTCATTCACCCACCATTCAAGATTATAAAGAAACTACTTGCTCCACATTCCTCTCCTCTCTGCTACTTCTCTGTCTGCTTCTCATACAAACAGCGAGGCCAAACTGAAGTGGATTGTGCTGTTTGTTTTTGTGTGTGTCTCTGTGCACATATGCATGTTCGTTACTGAAAAGAATTGGTTAGAGTAGGGTTTATATCTCCAGAGAGTCATGGAGGAAAGCAAAGGCAACTTTGCCATGCAGATGTTTGAAATTGAAGGACCTTTCATTGGACTGTAGCTGTGTCTTTTGTACATCAGTCTCTTCTGCAATCTCTACAAATCCGGTCTACACTGGTGCTGACCGTTTTTCCATGGCGTGCTGTAATGTTGCTGGCAAATCAGGGACATCATGGTCAGATCCTGAAGGGTAGCTTAACATGAAATGTTCCTTGAAAAAAAAAAAAAAAAGCAGATTTCCCAAGCAACGTCAAAGTAACTGGAAATAAAGAATGATTTTGAAATTGCGGATTGTTTGGAAGATGAAATGCATGTATTGATTGTATACTCAAAGATGAGAAACAAAGACTATAAAAATTTGCTTTGAAAATAGGGAGACTTGGCATAAAAAAAAGGAACAACAGAAAAGGAATTGAGACAAAATATGTGATTTAAATAGAGAAGCTTACTGTAGTTGAAGCAGAGAGGGTGCACCTGGATGATAAATACAAGATTCCACAGCATATAAAGGTAAAAAGTTGTAATGCTCTTAAAGAGACAATACGAAAGAGATGCAGTAAAAAAAAAAAAAAGAGGCCTATGTAGTGTAAGGGAGAGGCCCTTTTGCTCGGCTTTCCCAGGCTATGCATCAGGAAGGCTGCATTTTTTACACCACGACCACTGCATAGCCCTTTCCTGGGGAAATCCGAGACAAAATCGAGAGAGGCTGCTGCTGGGAGGGAGAGGAGAACAGGAAAGCTAGCCCTGGGAAGGAGGGAGGTAGGGGGGCAGGTACGGTGAAGCCCACACAACAAGAACGACAGAAAACAAAGCAGAATCTTTTGGATATGCTTAGAGGACCGCATGCGTTGTCATGAAACATGAAGCACACGTGCATATGTCTCCTGGTTTGAAGCCTTTTTACCTACTGTAGCCTTCCAAAAAATTTGCCCTGATAGTCTTGAGTGTATTTTTGCTGCAGATTCAGCTGGAATGCAGAGCTAATGCTGTGTTCCTCTACTATCCAACCAGCCTCAGCTGTTAATCCGATGTTACGGCTGCTCTGTTGTGCCTGTTACAGAAATAATATTTGGCATTATGGCTACTTGACTATGCCTTTAACTATGACTTTAACAAACAGTATTTCCTGTATATTACATTACCTATAAGCTAAGATTTAGGTAGGACATAAAACAAGGTATTCAGGAGTTTGTTCAGAAATTTTATATTTTATTTTTTTTTAATTACATGTCCCAGTTTTTAAGGGTTAGTAAATCAACTTAGGAGTTAGAATTGTTATTATGATCTGTTCCAAACTGAAATTGTGTGTGGAGGAGTGAATAAATAATGTTAATTTTGCTAACTATAGTGGAAATTTAAGTTTTAAAAAATATAAGTTGTAATTGTCAGTCACGGTACCTACTACATAGCATAAACCTTTAAAAAATATCATTCTTTCCAGTTTAAGCTCTGGAAGTTTTGAATATTATTCTCAAATCGGAAGATCCCAAAGATGAGCGTCAATGAGACCCAAAATGGAACCAAAAACCAAAGAAAGAGAGTAATGGCCAGGAGGTTTTATTTCATGATGGGCTGACAGAGCTCAAAGGTCAGAGTGAAACTCCACCTCATCAGTGCATTTGTGTATATGATCCCCCAGGTCTTGACCCTGCCGTGCTGAGAGACCAACTCTTCGAACTTTGGAACGAGAAAGACCTGCCGTCGGTCAGTCACTTTCACAGCATTTATCAGTTACACACATGGCAGTATTGAGTTTGTGTTTACAAAAGATGGAGAGATGGAGTCCTTGTGGCTCTACAAGAAAAAATTGCGCAAGAATTAATGAGAGACTAAGTGCGTACTTGGTTACTAACATGTTTAAATGCAGCTCACCAGTGTGTGTGAATGCGTGCATGTGTGAGTTAATGAGGAAACCAGAGTGTCTGTCAGTAGGAAGGAAGGAATTTGTGTTGCACCGAATGAACTTGAGATCTGTGTGAGGAGGATATTGAGTGGATAACATCTGTTTTGCAAATTAAGACACTGTGTGAAGCATTCTCACACAGATATTATTTTCTCAAGTAGGACATTTGTAATGCCAGTCTTAAGCTGAGACCTAAAATGTGTCATAATCCTGTGTCTGCAGGGTCAAGAGAGAGACGTAAACTCTCTCTCTTCACATACCGTCTTGTTCCGGCTTTTCTAACAGTTCACCTCATTTAACCAATAACTGTGACTCAACTAAAGAGAATGATTTACTAGAATAAAAAGAGAAGCAAATACAATTTATTGCCCATTTCCACAAGTGAGACTGTATAAAAAAATGTACATATGTACATAGTCTTCTAGTTGAAAAGTGAAGCTGATGAAGTGGTGGAAGTAATAGTTAGGCACCAGGGGGCGACTGGAAACATCACCAAAAATACTTAATAGTCGATGGTCTCAATCACTGTGAAAACTGAAAAATGTTTATAGTAGCTCTTGGTCAATAACATCTAACATGAAAAAGTCTTTGCGAAGAGTTGTGAAATATTAAGGATTTCTTAGACAAATAAAGTGAGTAATAATGAGGTGCTATGAAGAACTTACTAAGAAAACCAGAAGGTAATCTGCAAGATAAGAACAAAGCAGATTTTTGTGACATTTGCTGAAAAAGGATGGTTTGGAAAAACTGGAATTGACTGGAAGGTTTAAAGGAAAAGGGAGCAGAGGAAGGAAACAGGTGATGT
This sequence comes from Brachirus orientalis, assembly GCA_016785285.1. Classification (NCBI taxonomy): domain Eukaryota; kingdom Metazoa; phylum Chordata; class Actinopteri; order Pleuronectiformes; family Soleidae; genus Brachirus; species Brachirus orientalis. The sequence goes on from JAFBJR010000905.1 coordinate 11,503,800, forward strand.
GGATGGCTATTAAAAAAGTGGTTAAGTGAGAGAAGTGTGAAACATCTCACACAAAGGAAGTGAAACTGATTGAGATGGCAAAGGACAAAGAGTTGTCACAGACCATCATTGCCTGTGTCTTAGGATATGGCACCTATACTTTGAGAAATTCATTCAATTAAATGTGTATGTAAATGAGACAGCATAGTACGGTAGTTCTTTAGATTTTTGTATATCATGATTCATAGACATCAGAGATTGTTAACTTTTTTAACTTTTCCTTTCTAAAACTTAAGTTTTTCTACTTCCCCACAGCTACACTGTGTAGCTATTCAGGGATTTTCAAAGCTGTATGAGCCTCTAGCCTCCTTGCTAACCATCCTAGAGACCTGTCCGGGCAAACAGAAGGGTCGGAGCCACACCCTTGGTCATCACATCCTCATGGAATTCCAGACGTGGATGAAGGAGCATCCTCAGGTTAGATGAGATCCCTCAAACAAAACTGCAGAAATGCACCACAGAGTCGCAGCTCACAACACCTTCAGAGAGCTCTGTGTATAATCTGTATATGTGGACATTGTGTTCATGCTTTAAATCTCTGTCTGAGGTTAATTTGTAGTTTTCCTCCTTTTTGTCTCCCCCCCCCCAAGGTGACACTAAGTTCAATGTCAGAATGTGAAGCACTGACGCTTCAGCATCGTGCTCTACGTTTACTGACTGATACTCATGGCGGCTTTATTGAGAACCTGATAAACATTTACCACCTTGGCTCCGTGGACCCAGCCACACTCCGGCTGCACATTGTGAGGTTACAGGCTCTCCACTGCTACAAAGAGGTGAGTGCCTCTTTTTTTGATATTTTTTTGCCAACAAGGCTTTTGACATAAAAATGCAGAAAAAAAGCATTTATTTTTTGTAATATTTTTTGTGAATAGTTTCAATAAGTTTATGTTTTTCACAGGCCGCTGTGCTCTGCATAAAACTTAAGTTACAGAAGGAAGTGAATATGGCGGAGGTGAGACATTTTTTTTTCCATGGATATGTCTGGTTTGTGCATGGAAATATTGGCACACTTACTATGTGTTGAATTCTAAAGTCTTAACATGTTTTGTTTTTATACTCATGCTAACCAACCAAGTGCACAAACTGTCTCTTATGATTTTCTCCTACAGATGTGTGTACCATTAATCCTGCAGGATAAGCTGTCATTGGCAGAGTCGTTCGTCACTGGTCACCATCATCTAGAACGACAGCTTGTGACTCTGCTTGACTCCTGGTGCCACCCCAGCTTCACTGTAGAGGAGATAAGCAAGTATGTACCTTGTGTGAATGTATGAGAACCTACCCTGCACAGGCAGGCATTGGTGTGTCTCTGTATACAGTACATCTTAATGATCAAGTGTGTTTTCCCAGGCAGTTTCCTCACCTCTCCTTGTCCAAACACTGCATGGGCTTGATCAAGCCCAAAGTCCTCACCAAACACGTCATACGACTTGTTGAGAAATTCAATATTGAGCAAGGTGTGTAATAAGGCACGTGTGCATGTTTTCCTGTATGTTTTTATCTGTGTGTCGGGCAGAAATGATGGTAATTTTGTGTCTTTGGCACAGAACTTTGTCCCAATGCTTTGCACAAGAGGAGACTGGACTCTTTACGTTTCCTCATGTATAAAAGATTTGTGGAGGTAATGGATGTTCATTTTCAAATTAATCCTCATATATCAGGTATATGTAAGCAGAAAGACATCCTTAAGGTACAAATATATTTATAGTAGACACCCTTCATGCTGTCTTAATGATGTGTTTTTATCTGTAACCCTAACCCTAAATGAGTGAATTTCATGTTTTCCAATTAGCATTCTTCACTTTCTGTAGTCATTGCCAAACTGCAGTACCATATTTATAATATGTATATTCCTCAGTTGAGAGGAAAAAATTAACAAATTAGTACTCAAAGCTCTGCCTTCAAACTACAAATCAAAACTTTAAATTAAAAGCAGTTCCCGATTCCTTTAGATGAGTTCCATAATGTTACCAAATATAGGGAAATGCCAAGCAGGGACTATTGTGAGTCTTTGTTACACTGTATGTACATTATATATATCACACTAATTCACAAATGGCAAGGTCACTGCTCATAAATGAGTGTGATATTTATGTGTGAAGATATTTATATAGGAAAATAGATGATTTTCCATTACATCAGCCTACCTTTCTTTCAGAAAAGCATGACAGAGGAAAACTGGAGTGACCATGCACAAGTAAGTTGTGCTTATGTTTTGACACGACAATGCACACAACTCTTTTTATATATATATAATTAGTACATTGTGCACACATTCTGTGTATTCTGTGTATTCTGTACATTCTTTTCAGTATGTGGTGTCAGATGACCTTGAGCTGCAGATTAAATTGGTGGAGATGCTGGTGCAATACTGTGGCCTCAAGACAGCCTCTCAGTGGTCACTGAAGTACAATATCCCCAGAAATCGACTTCCCATTGGGGTGTGGACGATGCAGCAGAGTCTACCACCCCATCTACAGTAAGTTACCTTATTAATATACATATGTTCTTTACATAAATATGTATAGTTGAAGTTATTCCTGAAGTGTAGAGCCAACATTTTAACTGCATGTCTTTCTTGCAAACGTAAACAAAAATACTAAAATCTGTCTGTTTTTACTATTTTCATGGAGTGTGTGATCTATAATATTGCCTGCCTGGTTTAATAAAGGTTAAATAAAATTAAAAAATTAATCTTACAATGAAATTGGGTTCCAGCTGTTATCACCAGTGTGACACAAAATTAAGTTTTCAAGATGTGCAGTAGAAGTTAAAGATGCCACATATCTGACTTGCCATTGGGTCCCTATGCTCATTCTTATGATCTTAAACTGAACGTTGAGTCACAGGTGATACAATGTGCATAGTCACTGTAACTCAAGTTTCTCTTCTGTGCTCAGACAGATATGTGATTCGACACAAACTGAGGACTGGATTCCATCTCAGCTTCACTGTCAGAGGTTTTACCAGGTGCCACTTGCCAAAGACAAGGTTCACTTTGTGAAAACGGTTGAAGATCTCCAGAGATGTCGAAATATTTTGCTGAAGGTACAGATATGTATAGATTCTTAGAAAATATGAAGCTGTTTCCTCCTTTTTTTCATTACTTTATGATTAATATATCCTTTCCTAGAACGGTGTTACAGTTGGAGTTGACATGGAGTGGCAGCCTACATTTGGTTGCATCTCAAATCAGCAAGTTGCCCTGATACAGCTTGCAGTTTTTGACCAGGTTTTCTTATTGGACCTCTGTGTAGACGGATTCTGTCAACACCCAGATACTGTTAGTTTCATCAGGAGTTTGTTTTCTCAAAAAAATATCCTTAAACTGGGTAAGCAGCAGTCTTGGTAAAGGTCTAACCAAATTTACTTGAGGCATTTTCGTCACTCACTTTTCTCTTTTTATTTAAATTTAGCTTATGGTATGACTGGGGATCTCAAGTGTCTCTTTGCCACCTGGCACCAGCTTTTAGAGGAGCCACTGAAGATGGAAGGGGTGATTGATCTTCTTAGAGTGCATCAAAAGGTAATGTTATCTTGTCATTCAAACTGAAATAGACACAATTAGTGTTTACCTTCAAATTAGTAGGGTATTGCTTGTCCACTGTGTCCAATGCAACCCATGGACACTGTATAAGAGCTTATGTCAACTCTCTCGTTAAAATGAATGTTGTTTTTTTGCTGTATTTGGAAGCTGGCCCTGGTGCATACTGCTGTAGCCCAGCATTTTGTCTCAGATGCATGTAGCTGAGTTCACAGTCTCTGAGGCGGGTAGGAATGTGGAAATTGCAACAAAGGCTGATGAGGTTTCTTCACCATCTGCTGGAGCAGACTGCATGTTGCAGGATGTGAGGAATGCAACACGCATTTTGCAAAATCACAGGGCATGTCTGGTTGAAAGAGGATGTTATTGTAACAAAAAAAAAAGGAGGGAAAAGGAAGGGACTATTACACTAAAAGTATATTTGTTGGAGCCTTGTGGGAAAGAGGATATTTGAAAATTGCATTTGAATAGTTTTTTAAGTGAAGATATATCAACCTTTGGTATATAATTCTTTGTATAGGTCCAGAGTAGTAAGGTGAGCAGGATTCAGAATGGCCCTAAAGAGGTGCTTGTTGGAGAGCCTTCCACAGAAAAAGGCCTCAGTTTACTGGTACAACAGGTCCTGGGAAAACCGCTGGACAAGACAGAACAGATGTCCAACTGGGAGAAACGTCCATTGCGCATCAGCCAAATTAGATATGCAGGTAAGCTATTACATGATGCACCATGGCAGAGACAGATGGCCGCTGGTTTTTTCATAATAGAATATCACATATTATTTTGTCAGCTCCTGACAACCTGTAAACCAATAAATTCACTCCTTTTTATTTTCCTCTCTCTGTCATTTCTAAACCTTCTACTAGTGGCAGATGCCTACTGTTTGCTGGATGTGTACTCTGTCCTTACCAGCAATGCAGCTCACTTCGGGCTGCCAACTGACCTGAGCAACATCTTTTCAAGCCATTCAGAAAAAAGTGGAGATAAAACGCTGAAGGAGAAACAGGCCAAGCAGAAGAAACATACTCTTGGCCTTGAGGTCAGGATTCTTTTGCCATTTTCCATAGCAAATGATGTTATTGACAGAGTTCATTTATTTTTATGTGGTTGCTATAAACACCAAATGTTTTAAAGTGTAGGATGTAAAGTTATATGGAAAGAGCAAGTTTCCTGTCAAAGCACAGATGAGAGTATGTACTGTAGCTTAGGAAATCTGTCTTCTTTCTACTTTTTTTAGGTAGATGTCAGACAGATGTATGTTTTTATCGCCTGACAGGTTAATTTGAGGAGAGGGAACTTTATGAGAAAAGAAAATGTGGAAATCAGAATCTCTTTATGATTTAACCTGTTCTTGACCTGACCTTGGCTGTTTGAATCTGACTCTAAATAAGTGTTGTATGGGTTTTGGTTTTTCACAGACATCTGCAGAAACCATGCATGGTAACTAAAGGACTACATTCGCATCAGAATGGTTTTTATGATAAAGGGAACTTTAGTGCAACCTAAAAATCAGTCAATGAGATAATTATTTTTCACAGGTAGCAATCATGAATCAGAATTGGCCCTTTTTTATAAAGAACTATTGTACTAATATGTATAACAATTCTTAGGGATGCAACGACTCAGATCTTCTGAATGCAAACCTCTAACCTGCAGGGAGGGACAATATGTCTTTGACTGAGACTCTTCAGCAGTTCCTATCAGCTTCGGGGGGGGCAGCTTTATGGCTCACCCTGTGCTTTGTCCTCCCTGCACTGTGGTGTGAGTCAAAAGAAAATCCCCCTGTGGGGATCAGTTAAGTATCACATTTTTGTCTCTGGCCATTTAGGAATGTCAGGGGGCTCAGAGGGTCAGTCCCCCTCGCACAGAGAAAGGCCTCCTGTGTGGCGAGAACCCCTCTGAAAATGCCCCCCTGCTGCCCCCACAGCAGTTGCGGGTGGTGTGTGACAACATGCTACAAGGACTTGGGAGGTATCTACGCTGTTTAGGAGTTGATGTGGTTATGCTGGATAGCACTGATGATCACAGAAAAGCAGCAAAGGTGAGTTAGTTGTTAGGAGTGAGAATATACAGAGACAATAAACACATACTCACTAACACATATAATAGTTTATTTAAATGTGTGTTTGTTGTGTTTTAGTTAGCACAAGCAGAAGGCCGTGTTATACTCACATGTGGACAACCGTTTCAAAGTGTAAGTAATAACAAATTTCTTTCCCATTTATGATGTATTTTATGTGCCTTTGTGTTCTTTACATCAACTGCTTCTCTCTTCCCATACTGCTAGTTGCGTTCCCAGGTGGGCGAAGGTCGCTGTCTGTCACTTGACTGTTCAGAAAAGGCCAGAGACCAGGCTGTTAGAGTCCTCAGACACTTCAATGTCCAGCCCACTCCCAGCGATATATTCAGCCGCTGCCAGGTAGGAAAGCTCATTTTAAAGGCCGGTGTCATTCTGTGTCCACAGAGGGTCAACCAGGATCTACATGACATACATTTTGTCAACCGCTCTGTGTGGACAAACATGAGTACACCTCTATTTTGAGTCTGTGTGGACATTATGTGCCGTTGCACAACACTTTCTTGCCCAGTTTGCAATGCACTCTTGTTTCTGTCAATGAAGAAGATGGTATCCATGGAAACTTGATTGTGGTTATGCAAAGAGGTCCACTGGTACCTCTACATACACTACCCGTCAAAAGTTGCTGCTATGTGTTTTTGACTCGAGCTCTATGCTTGCAGAATGTAAGGACATACAAAAGACGGTGAACCCCTGGACATAAATTGCTGCTACTGAAATGGAATGTGAGCTTGAGTATGCATGTGTTTAAGGCTAGACTGATGCTTACTTTCAATTTGGTATGAACAGAACCACATGCATGTTTATGCAGAAATACAAAGTTGCCCTCTGCATCCACGGAGTCCAGAAAGTATGACCAGGCTCTAACTTCGGCAGTGAAATTGTGAGCACAGTACAATGAGTACAGAGGATAAAGTCTGTCATCCAAAGGTCTTAAGTGTGCCCTTAAGTGAGCATGACTTACATTCCAGGAAGTTTGATGTACTCTGAAATATTTTTACAACTTTTATGATGTAAATGGTACAAATACAGGGACTCATGTTACATAAAAATGTATTTGAAATTTGTATTTCCTTGAATGTGATGGTCAAATTTAGATATTTGCTGCTAAAAAGCTATGATTACATACAAAAATTATCAGAAAGGAAAAGGAAAAATTCTTTAGTTTCTATACCCAAACAATATTTCTGTGGTTTTGAAACTGCTGAACTGGTCCAGTTCCTTAATTATGAGAACAAAGCCTATAATAGCCACAGTGCATTGTGCAATCCTGAAAGACAGAGGAAGAAGTTAATGATATACAATCAGAAGAAATGTAGAAAAGGGTATAAACACCTTTTAATTGTATTTGTTTGTTTGAGGTATTGTCTAACAAACCTCAACTCTAACTTCAACTCTTTGGGGAAACGTTAGTGGGTAATTTTTTTTCACCTGTGTTTTGGGGTTGTAATTATTTGTAAATTTAAATGGAGTGAGAGACTAGCAGATAGATTATTGATATGGCTTAAGCAGTAATGTGGATGTGGGGAACATTGCAGCACTACAGGAGACCCAAGAGCAGACCCAGGAGACACTGGAGGGAATGTATATCCCATCTGGCCTGGGAGTCCCTCAGGACCCCCAGGAGTAGCTGGAGGATGAGGCAGGGAAGAGGGATGTCTGCAATATGTTGCTCAGCTCTCTGCCACCCGAAACTGGATCTGTGCAAGTATTGACATGGAGGAATAAATGCATAAACAACAAAATGAATTACAAAGAGGGAGGAGAATTCAACCTGAGGCAATTTCTAATATATTTTTCACCATGCTAGTAACACAAAAATGTGAGTGCAAGTCAAAGAAAGAGTGAGAAGAAAGTTTAAAACAATGCAAAGCATTGTTCTAATTCAGATATCTACCTGGGTGGCTGTTTAGGCAAACCTGTGCATACTCTGACAGCGGCTATGTTTGTGTGTGGTAGTAGTGAAGGACATTTTTTTAACTTGGGTGTTCTGGTTTGCTCCTTGTAGGGGGCCACAAATGTGTCAAGATATGCCACTGGTTTCATTTGCGTCAGACACAAAATGTTAAAAACCTGGACCACCTAGAGGAGACCTCCTGTCCTGCTGACATAATGATGATGGCACAAACACACTCCAGAAAATCAGTCTGAAACAGCAAACTGCCAAATGGTCACCCACCTATGTGCCTGACACCACTTTAAGGGGAAGTCACTTTGATATATTATGACCAATGCAAGGACAAATGTAACCTCTAAAATCATTAACAGCTCTGTCTTTGATCTTTTCCATCAGTTTACACCTTAGTCAGCAGAGGCGAGCAAAATGTAATCCTAGAATGTCAATGTCAACTAGAAAATAACCTCTGCTTTGAAGATATTAGGAACTAAGAGGGGAAAACCTCCATCTTGAGCTTTAAATTATCCTTTATGTGATAATTTTCTAAAATTAAATTATTATCTTAAATTGTTGATCAAATTTGCATGCCTACATCTGACTTTATGTTTAGTTGTTGAAAAGGGAGGTATAGTATAATAGTAGTTAATATTAAATAATGGTAGACATGATTTGTATATAGGTTTGAGTGACAGAGAGAGTGAGTGAGTGTGTTTTGCCCTGGGGGCTGCTCAATAGCCCACCCAGGCGAAGTTAACCCTTTTGTTATCTGACTGCAGGGCTTTGTGATTAGCAATGGATGGAATAGTTTCACTCCCTTTGTCTCATGCACATACAACACTGATGAATGTCATGAAGGAAGAGGAGAGGAGATTAACAACAAACTTGAATGCCTGCAGGGAAATGGTAAATCTGTGTATCAATAGGCCACAAAGAGACAAACCATACGTGGCAGAGGCCCTCTACACAGGATGGACTGAGTAATTCATAGAGAGACATTGAAAGACAAATGCTGGAAGTCCTTTTCAACAAATTGTTATGCTTTTTGTTTTTATCAATTACGCATCCAAATGCACCTCTTGACATTTTCAGTTGTTGTCCAGCTCCTTGTTTCATGGAGTTTAGGTATATTTACTGTATGTATTGGAACATTATAGCTTTGTCAGTCTCAAATGAAAACCATAGGCTGCAAACGTAATAGCTATTTTTTATACTGATTTGTGGACTATTTTATGTATGGTAGCTCTACTATTAGTAGTTTTTCCCACAATATTTGAACTTGTTAAAATGTATTTGCATAATATTTTAAATATGTGAATGCCTCAGAAATATATTAAGAATGACAAAATTAACCATGTCTATGTGTTGGCCAACATTGAACTTTAATTTCATTCCTGCGAAGGGAAGGGTAGGGTACGAGGGTGGAGTGGTGCATGTCCTTCACAGTTTTCTTATTCAGATGTATCCTATACCCACCACTAATGACTGCTGCATCTATACTTTACGTACCAATACACAAACACACACACACACTTCTGCCATCAGATGACCCATATTAGCCTTTTATAGGCATGTTGAGGTAGCAGAGATTGCCTGAGAGATGCAGTCATATTCACACATATTCAGTTTTATATTTAAAATTAACAAACACTGACACCACCATACTTATGCACACACATTTTCCTGAGCACCTTTAATACACACACACCACACTTGAGAGCGCAAACCACACACTCAGACTCATTCGTAGACACTACTGCTGCAAAAACGCTGGTTCCCACGCACCAGACTACTGGGGAAGTGAAAACAAGCGCAACAGGAACCACCACACTATGAGAGGGAGGGGTGGGAGAGATGGAGTGGTTAGCAAGAGGAAAAGGAGAGGGAGGGAGGGAGGGAGAGAGAGAAGTGAGAACAGAGGTGAAGGCAATGAGGTAAAAAATATGAAGAGAGAGAGAATATGAATAGCGATGAGAAAAAAATTAAAAGCGGCAAGTAGGGCAGAGAGGGTAAGATGGAGAGTAAAGAATGGATTAGCTGTTTAGTGGAAAACTGAAACTGATCCCTTTTTATGAACATGAGATGGAATATATATTTAATTACACTGGTTGTCCTGCTAGAACTAGACTTTTAAAACACATGTAATCATGTTAGTCTGACTTAAGTCATACTAGCACACCTAGATAATCTGATTGAGAGTAGAAGTATTATTGCATGTACATGCTCAACCAGACCCAAACTTGCTTAGGCACTGTGTGCATGCTCCACAGTTTCCACCCACTGACTTGGACGGGAAATAATACAAGACACAGGAACACAAATTCTACGACGAGAAAAACATTTGGACTTTTTGAACTTTTGCTCAACTTAAATTGTTTAATATTTTGAATTTAATGGACAGTAGAAAAACACAGAATAGTGTCCAAACATGTCCTGTCTGTGAGTCAACAATGAAGCACCTAATACTATGTACACTAATAAAGGGGGCATGTCTAGCATATCTGAGTTGGACAAACTTAATTCAATTAATTAATTCGTTGCTAGTGTTTGTACGGTTGAATAATGACAGTAGTCGTGTTAAATGACATAGCTGAGGTTGTAGCTCAACTTTCCCTAACTGAGTGAGAGGAAAAGAGCCAGGAAAAGAGTGTGTCTGAGAAAGGTGGCTCTGGAGGATGAGGATCCAAGAGGTGGAGGAGGGTGAGGTGATAGAGAAACTTGTATGTCCTTTGATCTACAAAGAGAGCTGCAGGATAAGAAACAGGAATGTGAGAGGTTTAGACACGTTTAAAGTTACCCTTCACTGACTATGCGCTTGTGTGTGTGTGTGTGTGTGTGCGTAGATATTTATCATATGTGAGTGAGCAATTAAAATTAGTCAATGTTAGGGTGTATAGTTTGTGTGTAAAATAGAGGATGCTATGCTTCTTATAGCCTTCCATGTGCTCCCACCTTAACTGGTGTTTAAATGTTTTCAACATACACAGTCTCACAGACACAAAAAAGTAATGTTTCTATAGTTTTTGAGTGTGTTTTCACACTGTGCCTCCATCTGACGTTTTTTTGTGCATGTACAGTTGAAGACAAAATTATTAGCCCCCCCTATGAAAATGTCATTGTTTTAAAGGTATTTCCCCAGTACTGTTAAACAGAGCAAAACATTTTAACACAGATTATTCATACTGGAGGCATGTTCTTTGGTTAGATGAGACAAAACTAGAGCTCTTTAGCCATAGAGACATTGCTTATTTTTGGAGTAAGAAGGGAGAAGCGTATAACCCAAAGAACACTGTTCCCACAGTGAAACACGGTGATGTGAGTATTATGCTGTGGGGATGCTTTAGTGAATCTGGAACTGGGAATCTCATCAAGGTTGAAGGAATCATGAAGAAAGAAGGATATGTGAAGATTTGTGAAAGAATACGTGAAGCAGTCAGCAGCAAAACTGGGTCTGGGTCGTCGCTTTGTCTTCCAACACGACAACGACCCAAAATAACATTGAATTCAATGACAAAGTGTACCCAAACTTTTGACCGGTAGTGTACATCACTCCAGAAGACCAAAGTGAATGTTTTTGATTGGCCTGCAAAAAGTCCTGACTTAAATCCCATTGAAAATCTTTGGGGTGAACTGAAGACAAAGGTCCATGTCAGAAGGCCATCAAATCTGGAGGAGCTTGAGAGATTTGCCAAAGAAGAATGGGCTGGGATTCCTCAGGAGACGAGTCAGAGACTTGTTGAAAAATACAACAAACGACTGCAAGCTGGATACACAATTGACTATTGTCACAATTAGCATCAGGGGGGCTAATAATTTTGACCGTGGCAGTTTTTGTGGAATAATTAGATTTGTATGTGCAAAGTCAAATAATGGAAGCATCCAAAATAAAACTAGGATGTTGAAAAAGCTGTTGCTTTGTTAAATAGCATGTGGGAGATACTTAAAAAAAAAACATGAAATTTCCATATGGGGGCTAATAATTTCATCCTTAACTATACCACTCTTTGTGGGGACAAAACAGGAGTCGAGTTTGTGCGTCCCTCCTATTTCCCACTCTCCCTCCTCCTCTCTGGAGACTGAGACTTGAGGGGAGCGACAACAAGAGAGGGGAGGAGGCAACGGTTGGGGGGGGGGGGCATTCCATAGGCAGGCCAAGACATTCCGAGGGAAACCATCTCAAATATTTCCCACTGTGTGTGGCGAAGGCTCCACTTCTCCTGTTACTCGTGCACACACGCACACACAGTTTGACAAAGTGCTTAAAGTGAACACACACACACACTTGGAGAAAGTGGTGCTCACACATATCGCAGGTCACTCTCACAACCACACTCTCTGATTTACACACATGTAGACAGTTAGTGGGCACAGTTATGAATGATTGATGGTCAGCATGTACATCTATGTCCTTTAGTCTTTTTTTTTTTTTTTTTTTTTTTTTTTTTTTTTGTGGGGCTTTCTTTTTTTTTTTTTTTTTTTTTTTTTTCGGGCGACATGCTGTCTGTCTGTCTTTCTGTCCGCAGGCGAGCCATTATAACTGTTGTGTCACTTGAAGGTGTGATTTTTCGTGAATGAATAAGCAAGAGAGACATGACCACAAATATTAAGCTTTCACTTAACTACACAGGGTGTAGAGTTTCCAAGGAGATGAGTCATTCATCATTCAAATGCGAAAGTATTCCTGTGTGCTTAACTGGGGAGCACTGTAAATGGTACTGAGAAGGGAAACATATCATATTTGCAGTCATGATAAATATCAGTCACAGTAATGTAACAAATAATTTAGACTAGGTGAAATTAACATTGGACCCAATTTTGTTCTACACTTGTTTGTTCTACACAAAGTAATAAAAGTTACATATATTGATTGTTACATTACAGTTCTTTACATTAGCCACTTGTGTCTATGTTCAAATTCTACATATGATTGATCGTAAATGATCCCCCAGAAGGTACACATCTCAAAAGATATCAGAGTAAGACATTAATGTTTGTCCTCATTTTAATATTTCTGTCACATGAACCAAAGCCACTGAAGGCATTTTTCTGATGGTTATCTTAGCATTTACAATCTTAAGCCCAAAAACAAGCTGGTGGAAGCTATGAGCTGAGCTTTTTAAGGGCTAGGATGATTAGGAGGAAATGTTTCTTTGTATTTTTGTGTGTGTGTGTTTTTAGCCAATGAGTTCACTTGAGGTAAAAGCACGGGAATGTCACCACAAACAAGAAAACCAAATACTGCTCTGCTGAGAAAGAGAGCAAGAGTTCTCTCAGTAGTGTGTGTACTCATTTGGTAATGTTTTGAATATACATTTGACATAGAAGCAGTTTGCAAATCCCCCTGAAAAACCTGCAGTTTTTCACCTATGGGATGTCCCTGTGTAACTTTGAATTTTATTCTCATAGTTAACAGAGAAGCCACAATATAGCATATACACACACAGATAGATAAGGAAGATGATGAGCCATCACTCACTCAGGTCTCTGGCTTAAAGAAAGCATGCCTGCTCTCTTTTCCCACAGTCAAGTTGGCCCCGGGATAGCATAGCAACATAATGACACCTGTGTGTGCATGGGCATGCATGATATGAATCTGTGTGCACGTGTGCCAGTTTTATTTGCTCAAATGCTGCTGAGGTTTGTCAGAGTGACTTGGTGGTGGTAAATGTGTTGCATTTAAGTGAAGGTCCGTTAATCATTTTATGTCTGATTTTTAAAAACATATTTTGGCTGTTTCTCACTTTCCTTTTGATCTTACACATGAGGTTTGGGGAGGAGAGGCATACAGTAGCAGTAATTCAACATTAGGGATATTAACTGCTGTAGAACACCAAGAAAATACAGCATTAACAACTTAATATGCGACAGGTTTGTAACTGTACCCGATCCTACCCAGTACAGTAGTTAACAATGAATTTTGGTTTTAATTGTGTTCAAGACAAAATAATTAATTTGATTAGCCAAGATAAAGAGGATATATACGGTACTGTGCAAAAGTCTCCCGGCACCATCAGCTTTGCTGTTTTTGTGTCTGTCATATTTTGTGATCATAGGTATTTGGATTGGATTGAATAATGTGACTGAATGTTGGTCTCATGTACAGAACTGTAGTAGCAAACTGTCAATGAGTTTAACTCGCGCAACATGTCCAGGTAATGTTCAGAAGGACAAACATAGCTTTTACCAGTAACATTAATCAGGGTTCCACTCTAGGTTTTAGAGTTTTGTTCAACGGAAAGGGTAGGTCACACTAAATACTTGACATACTTGATACCCTGTAGTTTTTTTTTTTTTTTTACAAAGGTTATTTTAAAACTGCACATTTCCTGTATTTTATAGATGCGTTCCAATAAAGTGACTGAGAAATAATACTAACTATATATGATAATTGATAATTATTTAATTGCCTAAACAAGTGTAATTGTGTGTTAAGACATCTACCCAGTACTGTAGGTTTGTCAGTTACATAGTTGTCTCCATGTCTGTCATAAACTTTGCTGGGAACACACCTATGTCTCTTTTGAAAACAAAGCAATCACATTTTGAAACAACAAACAATTGGCAAGTAGCAAAAGCTGCAATTTAATTATTTTCCTTTTGTTTAATACTTGTATGCAAATTTTTGAAAAAGTAACTCATACATGCTGTAATCAGTTCTTTGAGTTTTCATTTGTACCATAGAATATGTGTGTTTTGATGATGTGCAGTAATCCCCATCACATTTTAAATCTATTATACAGGGAAAATTAAAATTAACCTTTTAATTTTTATATCACAAATCAAAGCGCATGCGCTATAGCGCTATATCCATACACGTACATGTTCCAACAACCACTTTAGCATATCTTCAGATACAGCTATAGAAATGTCACTGCAAAATATACTTCAATTTGTTCTTTCTGTTTTTATGCCACTTTTGTTCCTTCAAATACAGTTAGGAGAGGTGGTTACTGATGACAGGAGAAAAAAAATTCAAATTCATTTGTCAGGTAGCATATACAAGAAACAATGGTAACCTGAAACTATAGAAGAGAATTAGGTTCTGGCTACTTTCCATTTGTTGTTTTCATGTAAACAAAAGTTTGAGCATAACATGCACAGGATGTATAGTACTGTGCATAAGTCTTAGGCCACCACCAGCTTTGTTGTCTTTATGTATTTTATTTATTTATTTTTTATTTTGTGATCATTGGCATTTAGATTGAAAAGATGTGACTAAAAGTCAGTCTTATACTATATGATTAACCTGTCAATGAGTTGAACTTGTGCAACATGTGTATGTAATGCTCAAGCATGTCTTGAGTAAACCAGGTATAATAGACCTTTTTCACAGCTATTTGTTGGCATGAAATAGTAGGAGAAACACAGGTTTTACCATTAACATTAGGGTCCCATTCCAGGTTTTAAAGAGCCATGGTTGTGTTATTGTTCAAGTGTAAATGTAGGGCACACTAAATATTTTGATAATTTGATATTATAGAAGCATTTTTGTTGTTAGTTTTTTCTGATAAAGATGTTATTTTCAAACTACATGTGTTTCTCCATATTTTCAGGATGTGTTCCAATAAAGTGATTGAGAAATGATTGTACAGTATGGTCATTATAGCACTGCTAAAACAACAAGTCTAATGGTGGCCTAAGACTTATGCACAGTACTGTATGAGTTAAACTCAGTGACAGTTTGCTAATATATAGTATAAGATACTTTCAGTGACATGATTCTAATCCAAACCCCAGTGATCACAGAATTTGACAGACTTAAGCTGGTGGTTCCCTGAGATTTTTGCATGGTACTGTATGAAGAAAGGATTGGTGTCAGTGTGACTGGTTTTTCAGTGTGTTTTGCAGCCAGCAATGCACCATGTAAAACGTCCTTTGTAATCAGTATCTGTTGTCACCAGCTTGTTACCTGATGATGGGAACATTTTACATTATTCACAGGAGAAAACATGTACAAATATACAGGCCGCAGTTACACATTTTAATAATTTATCCTTCTATGGCTATATGCACACAAATATGAGCTTACTTTGGATACAGACTAAAACGCTCGCCTGTTTTAGTCTTTTTAAAAATGAAACGGTGTTTGTGTGGATATAGGCTCAACCTCTCCATAGCCCTGATACTCTCCATCTCCCCTGCTCTCCCTTACCTCACCCATAGTTCTCACCCTGCCTCTCTGCTCTGTTCCACTCCCAGTCTCACTCTCCATTTCAGATTAGCCAAGGCGAGGAATCCGGTGCAGCCGGCAGCTGGAATGTCCTGTTTGTCTTGCTCTGTGTGTGTGTGTGTGTGTGTGTTTGTGTGGGAGAGAGAGAAGTTGGTGAGGCTGGTTGGTGCTTTTTGATGTGTTCCATTGTCTGAGAGCCAAGCTGCTTCCTGCCCTGCTTTCCCCAAAAGCCTGAGAGAAATATAGAGGAAAAAAGAGAAGGTAGAGAAACTGCAAGAAAGCATGACAGAGACAGACTGATGTGGAGAGAGAGAAACAAGAAAAGGATAATAAGAAAGCGAAGGTTCTAATGGGGAAACAGAGGGAGATAGCTATGGTGGCAGAATGTGATGGAGCGATGGAAAAGGAAGTAGAGAGTTAGAGAGGGAGGAAGAGAGGTGAGAAGGAAGGAGGGAGAGCTTCAATAGGGCTTTTCCTCCAAACACCAATACAATGAAGTAGTGCGTAATTTCCCATGTCCCCCCACACCCACACACATGCATACACAGAAAAAGTTTCTCATAGGTTACTTTGCATTATTCTCTCTATGTGGTTTTTCTGGAGCAATCACATTTTATCTCATGCTTGCTCTCTGTGTCTGTGGTCTACGTGTGGTCTGACACTGCAAACACTGCAGGCAATAGAGATATGACTGAAAAATAATTGCAAGCAATGAGAAAACCAGTGTGATTAAGATTTGGGAGGAGATGCAGAGGAACAGGAGGTCTGTTAGCAGGGAGACACGAAAAACAATATTAAAAAATAAATACCAGAAGACACAAAATGGCTCAAATGGCTGCATGTTGTGTATATGGTACATTTCTTTGTGGAAAATGTAGGCAAGTATAAATCATTCAACATGTGTGTATGTGCATGTGTGTGTGATTTGCTGGCCGGTGGAGGGGTTTTGACAGGGTAAAGCAGAACATTCCTGCTGGGTGGTGATGTCATGAGAACTAGCTCTCCGCTTGCAGACAGACGGCCCTGTTTATGTTCCCCTCCAGAGGAGAAACCACACTGTGTGTGTGTATGAATGTGTGTCTCTCTCAGACTCTCTGACTGACTGTGTTATTGGCTCATGGGGGAGGTGGGGAAGCCAAGAGGCACTCGAGAGGGTCTACTTTCCCCTGCCACTCAGGGAGAGAGGGAACCACTCACTGATGCCCACCTGTCAAGCATGCACAGAAAGAGGAAGTTTTTTCATGTTTTGGAGAGCACAGTAGCTGCACAGCCAGACTGTGCTGCTCTGAGCGATTGCCCTGTGCTTCTCAACAGTCTCCTAAGGGAGGCAGAATTCTTTGCTGTATAATAACAAAGCTAAGGTCAACTAATGACAACAGTACCACACAGAAAGCAGAGAGTTGGCCATTAAAAGTGCATTATCCATCACTTAATTATATGCATTTGTTTGCATGCAGAAATTAGGCAAAGATTTATTTAAGCTATGCTAAAAGCTGAACTGCATGCAACCAACTACAATTTGTAATTTGAAAATCAATGAACAATTGGATTGAAATGATGATCTTTATGACGTGTGCACTCTTCCAAATAAACAGTCTATGTTTAATGTCGTCCTTGGGGATTAATGACTTGATATACTATTCTGAACCACACATTTTACATTAATAAAATTGTTTTCTAATAGGAAAATACAATTGTGAGAATGAGCCCTACACACACCCCCCAGATTCTTCTGGTTAGACTTTCTTTGTTTCTGTGGCCATGGTATAATGGTTTCCCTTGCGAGAGTGAAATGTGATCTTCGGTCTTTGCAGCTTAGTGGATCGTACATCATTCTCCCACACTCAAAACTGCAAACCTCCTGTGCTCACTCAACCTGCACTTCACACAACTGGTGCAATAAACTTGAGTCAGCCATACCACTATCTGCCAGTGACAAAATAGCTGAGAGGTTTAACGTTGTTATTATTGCAACTCTGTGGCACATATATGCAGTGTGGTTGCGCATATCAGTCCTCCGCATGCAGTCATTCTTTTAAAGTAGCCGTTCTTTTCCAAATTATGTTACAAATGACACATTTCTGCAGTTTTTTTTTTTTTTTTTTTGGTTTGTATGTTTGTTTGTTTTACCTTCTAGTTAAAGTTTTTTTTAATTCTGTGATTCGATTGCTGTTCATCCCAGAATATAGCAGTATAACTTAATTATGAGTTGAAGCCAAAAATGTGAGGATATAATTTTTTTTTTGTGAAGGCACACAATCTAACAAACTGGCTTGGGGCCAGTCTTCTATGCACTGATTGATTTTACTGCTGTATGGGCTTTTATTTGAGTTTAACTATGTTACCAAACCACATCATTGAAACTTGATCATGACTACAGCAATGTTAAATTAATATATTTGGATACTCAGTATATGGCTGAAGCAAATATGATAATTGATTAATTGGTTTGAGTGTTTGAGTTTTAATAATTAGAACAAGTTTTATGAATTTTTTTGTTTGTTTTTGCAGCTGCTTGAATGTGAACAGATTTTTTTGCTTAATATGACAACCACATCATTAAATCTGACTTTTGGTTTGTGGATAAAACGAGACTTTTGAGAACATCATTTCGAGGTTTGAGAAATGCCGTCCAACATTTTTGAACATCTTCTGACATTCTGTAGACCACATAACTCCTCGATTAATTGTTTTAAATGTTTACCATTAGCTCTAGCAGACGTTTGACAGATATAAAACAATATTGGTTAAGAAGTTATTTTTTTCCTAGATAGGTTTGTGGGTCTTAATAACATCCCGTGTGGCGTAAAGGAGTTGTAGGAAGCAAATCATATTATATTCCCTGTTGTGTTTTGCTAATGTTAGGTTACTGACTGCATAATTTTAGCTACCTTTTAGCTCATGATTGCTGTGTCTCTGAGTGTTGAAAGTGTGTGGTCTGTTGTCTGTGTTTAAAGACACACAAGAGGAGGGGTATTGAAGTTCTATGGTCACATGTGTCTTCCTGGCTCTTGTTTATACAGTTAAGATAAAATATATATATATTTCACTATTTTTGTTGGGCAACATAAAAAGGTGGATGCTCCATGTTTCCCAATTTTGTAGAATCTTAAGATGAGTAAAAAGTATCCCAGATCCTGGTCTACGGGAATCAGAGCCCTGCAAGTTTTAGTGTTACCCATCATTAAACAGTGGATTTACACCTTTAGTGTCATGAGAATATGGTTTATGCTACTGATAAGAGAAAAGACCGGCAAGACTGGGAACCATTGACCTATATATCTTTACAAGAATATCCCCTCTCCACTGTTGGCTGAGTTTTTTGTTTTTTGTTTTTTTTCTTTCGACACCCCTTCAGTATGTGTATGCTCTGTGTGTATGTGTGCAGTTTCCGAGAACGAGTTGTGTCAACAATTAAATTTAAACCTCTTGGAGACAGAGATAATAGATGCTAACCCCCCACATTGTCTGTGGTTTGTGAACTCCACCACTGTACTTTGTGTGTGTGCATTCATCAGTTGTGTTTGGAAGTTGGTTCCGTAATGATGTTTTACTGCTTTTATTTTTTGTTTTAACTTGTCTCTCGTGTTTAAAACTCGGAATGCCATCATTGTGTGTTTTCACAGTTTATGCTCTAAAAGTAGGTCTCTACATTGTGTGTACATTCTTGAAATATCTTTTGTGTGTCCTTGTTTGCTGCTTGTACTTGCATGTGTAGGTCTTGGGAATGTAGGACCACCTCAGCCTTAAAAACTAAAGCTATGTCTTTCAGTGGGTCTGCACAAAGCCTGTAGTTTGCGTGATGTGATGCTATCTGGAGGTTAAGAGACTGTTTGCTTTGGGAGCTCAATTTTGGCGGGCACACACAGACACACGGTTTTGCTCTCTCTTTCTCCTCTATTACTCGTGGGGTCAGATTAAAGTGAAAGTTTTTGCGGGGTGGGAATGGTCACAGGCAGACACCCCCCCAATCCACCCCAGGGAGCAAATAGGTAGAAAGCTGGAGAGGTCAGGCTACTTGGCCTGGGAAAAGCCTAGAGGAGCAAAGGGGGAGTGTAGATGGATTGAGAGGGTAGATTAATTGATAAAAATTGGAAAGGAGAAAGGAGAGAGACAAGTTGTGTATGATATCCACACAAAGCAATGGAGGGAAAGACAGAAAAAAAGAAATGGTGGGGGGTTGCTCCAGAATAGAAAATTGATTTTAATAAAACCCATAGAAATGGTAAACCACGAAAAATCACAGAATTAAATGGAATTATGAAGACATGTTCTACTTTTGAGTGATGATGGGACATTAAATAAGAGTAAGGGCCAAGACCCTTTTATTGAGTTGCTACTGAGACATAAGAGATATAAATGGAGTGGAAAATAAGACAGACAGTAGGTATTTTTAAAAAAAGACCATGATGCACCATTTGCGTCTTTCCCCATTTCCTCCTCCTCCCCCTCTTCTTTTAGGCCAAGGAAAAGCAGCATCTAATGTTTCTCATAGGAAATGCACCCCAGCATTTTAACTCATGATGTAACATGTATGAAATGTGTTTATACTGTACACATGTATTTGTGTGTACTCTGGTGATCAGCAGATTGCCTGTGGATTAAATACAAACAAACAATAATGATCATAGGTTCGGATACATTGTCTTCTGCTATAGACCCATCAAATGTTTTATAAGAAAGAAATTAACACTAATTGGTTTCTAAATATGGAATGTCTTGCCATAGCAAGACACACCAGCCATGATCAGAAAGTCAACATCCTCAAGCAAGAAAATACAGTATGTCCCCAAGCCGAACATGTGCACAGCTGAGATCAAAATTAAGGCAGCATTTGAAGATGCAAGTAGTCCAAAGTATGTTTACCAAAGAGTTGTCATAATAATGCAGGTTACTCAGTTCTAACAGGTCAAAACATTAACATGGGAATGGCTGTCACAGCTGCTGTAATCCCATATCAAAGAGTAATCACTGCCACCAATCTTCAAGCTCGACTTTTGTTTTGATCTCATCTGTAGACATCTGTATTTTTTTTATAGCTGCAATTTAGACAGTTGTGACGCTATTGCAGGGGCAAAATCTCTTTGCAAACATATACAAACATATTCCTGTCAAAGTACTCACACCAACCTCTGTGTTATAGTCCCCACAACAGAAGTCAGCTTCAGAACCACATCCTGTCATAATATAGTGACATGCTGTATATCACGAAGGGTTTATTGATCTTTCATCATTTTTTATGTTTTAATCTGTTTCAGTGCATTAGTGTTTGTGACTTGTGTTGGATGGAGGTAGTTTATGAACCATTATAATGTTTGAATGCCAACCATTCCAGTCTTCTTATTCCTGAACTCATGCAAATGTTCAGTCTGAATGCTTATGCTTGAAAGTGAGCTTTTAGAGGTGCACGGTTGTGGGTGCGACTGGGTGTGTGATGGTGTAGTATTAGCGTGCAGTTTGGGTGTGGGTGTTTGTGGTCAAGGGTGTAGTCTTTTTTTTGCATGGGGCACTGCTATCTGCTAGCTGTTGGACCACTGAAGTGTGTGTGTGCGTGTGTGTGTGTGAGAAAGGAAGCCTTCTGCATGTCTCACCAACCCTAACCATAGCTGTATATCC
The DNA here is from genome assembly GCA_016785285.1 of Brachirus orientalis. NCBI lineage: Eukaryota > Metazoa > Chordata > Actinopteri > Pleuronectiformes > Soleidae > Brachirus > Brachirus orientalis. The sequence goes on from JAFBJR010000905.1 coordinate 11,525,140, forward strand.
ATTAATGAATTAATGCAGCAACTCAAGCCGCCCAGAGCGTCTCTTTGTTGCCAGTAGAAACCAGAGGTGACTGGAATGCCTGACTACCTGTCTGTCTGGATGATCCCATGGATCTCCTGCACACACGCACTCACAGGCCTCCTTGGATGTAGGGAGCCCTTTCTTTCTTTCTTTCTTTCATTCTTTCTTTCTTTCGTTCTTTCCCTCCAATTTTCCTGCTGTCTATTTTGGTCAACTGGTGGCCTGTTCCCACAGTGCTGCTGTTCCCATGGTTATCGCCGCGGAGATAGCAAATGGGGGTTGGGGCGGTGGTGGTGGGCTTGACAGGGAGAGGGAGAGACAGCGTTGCTCTGTTCGAAGAGATAGGGGACTCTGTAGATGTAGGGGAGGTGGGATGAAGGGGGGTTCGGGGGGGGGGGGGATGAAGGGGAGGAGGTTGGGTGTGGGGGGGGGGGGGGGGGGGGGGGGGGGGGGGGGGGGGGGGGGGGGGGATGAAGGGTATGAGGTTGTGTGTTGGTGTGTGTGTGAGTATATGTGATGTGTAGCTCCCATGAACATCACAGGTGGCCCATGAGGAATGAGTCAGTGTGGGTTTTTCGGTAGATGTATGGTTTTTAATTGAGGCTGTCAGTAGGTGATATGTCAGTATTCTTGTCACTCAAAAACATCAGTTGTATGCATTATGATATGACACAATTCATGTTATAATTACAAGTATATTGACTCTTACATGTCACCGTATTTCCATACCATGAGACCATACACTGTTTCCTGAGATCAAGAATAGAGGTGTGATACAAAAACAGAGATGGTAAAGGAAGTACCGGGGGAAGAGTTGGGGCTGGGAGCTCTTTTGGGGTGGGGTGGGGGGCACAGAGAAAGGAAGGGGGGGTGTGGGTGAGAGAGTGCGGGGCTCAGAAAGAGGGACGGATTCAGTTCCCACACTTCTAATTACTGTGTCACTGGAGACTGAAAGGGGACTGCCCCTGGCCCTAGGGAATTTGCTGGGCCTGCTCGCAGTAAGGGAGCAGCAGTGGAGGGAGGGAAGGGAACTGAGCAGGGGAGAGGAGGGGGAAGTGGAATTAAAGAGGGTGTATGTCACAGGAACTCTCTCCATCCTCCTTTCTAGTGGTTTCACCTCATTACATTCACACTGGAGGTGAACCCCCTTCACCGTAAGTGCTCTGCCCTCCTTGGCCTAAATACCCCAACCCTTCACCTTAGACCCACTTCTCCTTAACCTGCCATTGGTCCTTCCTTTTTCTTGGCCACCTTCGTTCACCATCATCTCACCATCATCTACTTCCTCCTTTTTTTACCCTCACTACCCCACTCCTCTTTTTTATCCCTCTCTCTACCTCAGTGCCTTTTTACTACTGTGTCCTTCTAGTGTGTCTCATGTTGACATGAGCAAGGCTGCCAGAGATGCTTTGAAGTGAGTTTGAACTCTCACACACGCATACACTCATGATGCCTTATCCGGCATCATTACTGCCACTTAACCCCAAGCCCTTTCCCGCTTTTATTTACCTTTATCTCACCCTCCCATTGCATGTCCACCCTGAGTTGTGTGTGCAAGTGTCCTGATAAAACCTATGATAGGTGTGACACAGCCACATGTGTGTCTGTGTAGCACACTATGGTCTGAGTTTGAAGTTTGAAGTAATGGCCCTATCACCTTCAGAATCTCACTCTGCTGGTCGACCACTTCCGGTACCAATAAAATTACATTTTGTATCCTCTGTTCTGTGTTGACCACCAGCCTTTTTGATTGTGCATTGTGGCTTACACTACATCAGTAACTATTATAAAATAGCTGCGTTTGCTATAACGCATGCCAACTGTTGCACTTTGTGAACAATAATGCAAATCCTTTTTATTTTATTAGTTTGAAGTGTTTGCTACTTTTCAAATCCAACAACTCTGGTTTTGTACACAAGTTGTGTTAGACCTGTTGCTACACCCTTGTTTGTGGCTGCCATTCATCTTGATGTTATTGTTTACTTTGTTTACCTTGCTTCTTCTTAGTACATTAGATGTCAGACTGCAATGCTTGCTATGTTTTTATTCTGCACTCTTGCAAAGGAAGAGTTTCCTACTTTTCAAGTAGGACATTGCAATAATCTGTGCATCTGTTGAAAAACAAGTACAAATCCCATTTCCAGAAAGGTTGGGAGTTTGTAATTTGTTGAATCATCTGAACCTTTATTCACTGGATAAACATCCAAACAACAATTTCTGATGTTTTGACTGACAAACCTAAATGGTATTTTGCAAATATACAAAAATAATGCTGCTCTGGAAGGTTCAACAACTAGCGGGTTAACTAGTAAAAGGTTAGGTTATGAAACTTAGATATCAAAGTAGCATACATTAAAGGCTTAGTCTTTGCAACCAAGAATGAAGAAGGTTATGGCTCACCGTGTTGTGCCAAACTTTGTGAAATAATTGATTTGCTGGTACCCCACCCGATCTCCAACACCTTGTCTGTCAAGAAGCCATGTGGGAGAGTCACTTTCCTTTCTTTCGCAGCTCTTCAGGAAAGAACAGACCTAACCAGCAGCAATAGTAGTCACCACTGTCAATATTTACAGTACTGGGTGATTCACTCTGCATTACAATAACATTCCCTGCATGCCTGCGTGCCTCGACATAAGGAGGAGATGAGAAAGATGGAAAAATAAGAAAAGAGGTGAAGATAAGGGCTCAGGGGGGAAATATGCACCAGCAGCGATAAATGTTAAGCAAAGGAATCTGCCAGTGGCTCTCCCATGACGGGACTGTCTGTTTATGCATCTGTGTGCATATGTAGTTCAGGTTGATGGATTCAGGTTGAGTGGGAGGAATTTCTGTTTGGGATGTGTGTGGGCGTTGTGACAGTTTGAGAACTGTTAGCGCATGTTGTGGATGTCGTAATATAGAGTTGATTGGATAAATTTTTATTTGCAGCGAAGGCCTGGGAAAATGAGCATACTTAGACAGTTTTAGTATGTAAGTGTGTGTAAAAGTCATTCTACAGAGACAAATGGTGATGAAACATTTGCAGCACTGGGTTGTTCTCTTAAGAACAAATGTTAACGGACAGTTGTATGGATGCTCTGCATTTGAGAGAACCACTTGTTTTTATTACACATATGACAGGAGCACAAAACCACCATTTGGCTTCCCAACAATTGCGAAAGAAAACAGGATGTAAGTGTTTCACACAACTGGATGCAGTAAAGCAGGTGCCACTTCCACTCACCTGATCCTTGTAGATTGTTATAAAATCCACAGTTCTGTTTTATTACATGTATAGAACTACAAGCAGCTGATACATATGATTTCTCAAGATCAAACCATAGTTTGTTCAAATGAAGTAATTTTTTAAGATCCAAACATATATGATTTCATCTATTAACAAATTACCCCATCATTATATGTTGTAATGCCAAATTACTCTGATGTCTAAAACAGAATACCTCCTAAAACATAAACAGCTTTTTGTCCTTATTTATTTGAATCAATGATTAATCAATTGTTAAAACTGTTGCAGTTTCATTTTTTGTACTTGCCAGCCACAGGCAATTCCAAGCAGTTATGTTTAGAGGTTAACCTTCTGAAAACAGAACTCAGGAGTCATTACAACCCAACACTGATACTGGAATCAAATTGTATATCACAGTTGGAAAAACAATCGTTGCAAGTGATGAATGCCTTGTGTCACAGATCACAATGTCTCGAAAACTTGTTTAGACTGGTTTTAATTTGAACCCATAAAACGCAACAAATTAATAGAGGCTGTCTTTCAGCTTAATCCAGCTTTTTATGTTTTTACACGAGCTGTTTTATCCCTGTTTAAAATCCGTCACCCATTGAACACCTTTGTCAATGGATCTTTTCAGCATGCTGTTTTCCTGAGCTGTTTGGCTTCGGCTGGCCCCAGCTATCTGGTGTCTGAAGAGAGACAGAGGGAAAAAAAGAGTACTTGGAGATGGAAGGAAAGAAAGAAAGAGGTTAGAGGTGAGAGACAACCAGAGAGAAGGAGAGCTGGAGAATGGAGGGAAACTGGAAGGGGGTAAAGAACGCTTCAATCAAGGCATTTAAAAAGAGAAAAGACATAGGTTTAACTGGAAAGACAGAGAGACTGAGGTGGAGGTTGAAGGTTGAAGGTTGAGTGGGTAAAAAAATTAGAATGAACTCACTGTGCCAAAGCAAGAGAAAGCATTAGTGCTTTTTTTTGAGCACTAGACGTTATCTGTTGGACTCCAGACTATTACCTTCTTCATTACTCATTTTAGTGAGCTTTCATAAAGAGGGACTGGGACAGCAAAAGAGGGAGTGAAGAAAAAGAGAAGATTTTGGGACCAAGTAGAGGGTGGGTAACAGTCAAAAGTGGAAAGTAGTGTTAACAGTGGATAGAAACAAAAAGAGCTTGAGCAAGTGGTAAGAAGGAAGTAATCAATACATGAAATAGCAGTAGTTCTATATATTATATGGGACATCTCTTCCTCAACTGCAAATACAATATGTTCATAAATTCACAATGTACATTTTCCAGTCTAAAGTTACCTACATAAAACAAACACAATGCAGCATAATATAAACTATAAACACATAAACAATACCTAAAAGGTATTTTAATTGTCAAAAATAAGTCATACTACAGTTCTGTATTAGCTCTGATTCTCTACCCTAAAGGGGCAACATAGGATGGATAGCATGGGTTTGATACAAGTGATAAATATGAAGCCTTTTTAATATGAGACTCCTAATAAAGTGGCAGGAGTGACACCCAGTGTGGTCTCCTGCTGTAGCCCATCTGCTTCAAGGTATGATGTCTTCAGAGATGATCTTCTGGAGACCTTGATGGAAAGAAGTGGTTGTTTGAGTTCATTTTAAACAAGTTTCCCCCCAGAGAACTGCCACTAACTGGATATTTCCTCTTTTTTTGGACCATAAACCTCAGAGATGGTTGTGCATGAAAATCCCAATCCATCAGTAGTTCCTGAAATACTCGGAACATTCTGTACAAATGCCAACAAGTTTTCACTTTTACAACTTAAGTGGATGATTTGTGTTGACTTTAATATCAGGAAAGAAATTATATCTTCTCTTTAATTTGTGTTTCATGCAGGTGACCTAAATCTGTTTGCACAGTCACATTATGGGGACTTTTCTTCCTTATGGCGACATGTCTCCATAATGAAAATTACTACATTTTAAGGTGAAGACATGTTTTAAAGTTAGGCTGAGGTGAGGGTAAGGTTAAGGTTAGGGTTAGGCACTAGTAATTATAGTTAAGGTTAAAGTAAGTCTCTAGGAAATGAATAAGCCAATGCAATGTCCTCTGTCATGGAAACCAGTGTGTCTACATGTGTGTGGGAGAGAGAGAGAGAGAGAGAGATGAGGGAAAGAGGGAGAGCTTTTACATCTTCTCCGTGCTTTTGTGAAATGTGAAAGTGTGTGTGTTTGTACGTGTGTGAGTGAGGTGAGTCAGAGGAAGGTGTGTGTGATGTCAAGCCCAGACAGGCTCAGTTGTGGTCCAAGTTCAGGTTGCTGTCAGGTGGTAGTGGTTAGTTAACAGAGCTAGTAATTACTTCAGACTTTTGGGCTGAGACACTGGCCAGACACCCTCAGGATCCTGTGGGAAAGTACATTTACTAGGTCACCACAGCATTTCCCTCATGGTAGAAACCAACTTCAAGGTTTATGGGATATTTACTGGATATTTACAACTTTAGTTTAATTTAATAGACCTCTGGATTAAACAATGCTTTTTGTAATGAGGAAGAACTTGTTCAGAATATGGTTTTATGCACTTTTTTACTCAGATTATTGCAGTCTGCAACATCAGCAATAGATGCTGCTAAATATGCTACAATATATTTTTTTTCCATCTTGATTAATTAACTAAATGATTTGACTATTTTTTGTGATGTAATAAAAATAGCTAATATCCAATGTGAATAAAATATGAAAAAATATTTACCTGAAGATATTCTGCACATTAAAGGAACAGCAGCAGAGAAGAAGAGGATCTTTGATTTCAAATGGCTTTTAGAAATGAATTTATCAATTAAGAAATTATAAATCTGTTAAACCCTTTCATATTCCTGACCTGCTCTCACTTTTTTGACTACTGGCAGTTTGACAAATGCTGTTCAGATTTAATTTTACACTACAACATAGCAAGTTGTCAGCACTGACATTAAGTTGGCTTTTTTCAATGCGAGAGGACTCAAAGTTAAATATTTCCCATTGAAATCAAGTAGAAGATTGCCAACAAGAGAAAAGTAATGGCCTTTATCATGCTTGAATCTCTTTACTTGTCATTTATATGGAAGCATGGGCCTGCTTTTTACAATTTAGCATACCATCTCTCTTACGATGGAGTCACACCTACATTATTTCACACATAATAACTGCTTTTTCCCTTCAACAGAAAAACAGTGAGGCAAAGATGCCAGACATTAGATAATAAGAGCAAAAATGCACACACACATTTCTTTTCCGTCATACTGTGTGTATGTTTTAGACCACAGCAACCTTGGACAGTAGAATATTTTTAACCTTCATTCGGAGTTGTTGTTCACACTGAGTGGAAAAAGACAGCATTTTCAAAGGAAAGTGTTGATGCAGAACTTGCTCCTCTTCTCTGTTCCCACGCTGCCCCTTACCTGACTAACCACAATTTGAATCAAATCACCAGTGCCCAATTGGCTGTTCCAACCATGTGACCTACATCGGCCCTAAAACATTTTCCCATGGGATCTGCCTACAGAGCCAATGCTGTGTGTGTGTGTGTGTGTTTGGGCACATTAGGGAAAAATCTCCCACCGACCCCTCCTCCCTCTCTTTCCTACCTCCTTTCCACTATCCCCCTTTCTCTTCTTTTTTTTCCACCACCTCCCATCCTTTGAAACACAGTATCACACTTTAGATAGCCTTTGTTGTCACGGCAAGGAGCATTCTTTCTCTGGAGTGGCCACACGGAGTGTGAGAATGCAGATAGAACAAAGGACAGAGTTAGAACATAAAGCAATATAGCAAATACCGAAATGCTAAATAAGAAATGCATTACTGTGTTATTCATGATTGTGAATTTTATTGAGATCTTAAGGCCATTCTGTGCCTTTACTTTGCAAGACAAATGCCACCTTAAAGCCTTTAAAGCAAGGATTGAATTTCAAATTGGCATGTTTTGATCCCGAGTCCAGGGACATGCAAGCAAAATTACCACATTGTTCCTTATTGTGATTATATTGTTGTGCAAAAATGCCACTTTTTTTTTTTTATTTGACTTTCATTCTAATGCTGTGGAGCTTAGGAGAGAGCACCTGTACACCTTAAACCCTTGCTGTGACAATATGCCCTGAAATTCTAGAACTTCCAGAACTAGAAGAATAGTTCAGTGGAAAAAAAACAAAAAAGCAAATTCAGATGTCACTAATATCATCTAGTCCAACCTAGTTTCCAGCTTAGGTGAAGCCACAGAATTGCCATCTGTGTTCATTCACATATAATTTCTCGCCACAGTAGCCAAGCTCATTTTGTCATCTCTCTGAGACCCATTAATGTCTGACCACAAATTTGGTCTATGACTAAATATGTCATTGTGACCTCCGTTATGTCGCTGAGACATTTGCCATACTGGAATTGATGTACTTGTGTGTGTATCCAATAGATCTGTGCATATTTAACTCCCTATGTTTTGATTAATTACCCCTAGAATTATTTCCATCCAGGTTGCGTGTGTGTGAGGCAGTGTGCGTGTGTGCCTGTCTGTCCGTGGCTTAGCCTTGAGAGTTCAGAGCAGGTTCTGGCTTGCTCAACTCTGGGAAACTTTGAGCTGAGCAAATAGCTGGGTCTGTTTTCCTGGCTGCCGCCACATTCATATGTGTAAGCCGTGAGTATGGTCCCTAAGCATTTGTATGCATGGGTTTTGTGCACACTATAGTAAGTTGTGAGAATTGTGTTTTGTCTGTGCAGTGTCTGTGAATTTATTGTGTGTGTTTGCATGTCAATTTGTGTGCGTATTTGGAATTTATCATTGTGAGGACTAGACTGCTAGACATTACCTTAGTTGGGTCATTTTGGGAAAAATGGGACATTTTAGCTTGTCCTCGTAAAGTCAGTGGGCTGTTTTGAGGGATAAAGCTCAGGACACACCACACTGACGGTTGGCCCTTAAGCAGTTGATGATCAGGGCGGCATGTGCAGCACCATCGAATCTTGTCGGTGTTGGCAGGGGGCTTTATGGCCGCATCAGCATGAGTGTGGTGTGCTGTAGTGACGTGTCATGGGCCTAAGACTTGGCTTTAGGATTGAGCACGGACTGATTTTAGGTTAGAGATTGGGTGAGGATTGGGTTAGAGATTGGGTGAGGATTAGTTTTAATTTAGGGTAAGGTTTTGGATTGAAGGGATTTAGTTGTAAGAGTGAAAGTTACGTTGAAGAACATAGATCCTGTATCCTCAGGATGCAGGACTAGGACTTGAATTGTGGTTAGGTTAAGTTAGTCATTAAGTCATTATGGTTAAGGTTAGGCTTGTCAATGCTGTGTCCTCAGAAGAAGAGCTCTGCAAACCTGTGTGTGTTTTGTGGGATTAAGTTGGGCTGCAAAGAGGAGAACACAAAATGCACTGAAGGACAGATGAGCCTTTATTCCCACAGGCAAGACAGGAGATGACACCTCTGCTATTCCCACACCTCCACTGTCTAGCCACTTTCGTGTATCCTGACCTCAGGCAGGATACACGAAGGCATGTGAAAGGCATGTTCCGCATGTGCATACATAGAAGACGTAACTCTGCATTGGGTGGGTCACTCCGTTTTGCAGTCTTCATTATACATTTTCTGGATAAAGGCAGACAAAGTGGCTTTAAATGAGCTTAAAGCTTTTGCGAGGCCCATGAAGCCTGGTTTGATTTACAGCCCACCTCTTAGTGGAATGCTGTTTGCTGGGTGGAGCTCAGGTGTGTTGACAAGGCTTTTAGCACTGACATGCTGTCAGGATGGCTTACAGACGAGTGTGTGTTTGCATGTTAGGGGCCGGCAAACGAGGTCACTAATGTCCCACCAGTGAGACCTTTATGGAGGAGAAGGAGAGGACAGCATGGACATGTGAAAGTTACTGAGGCGTAACTGCTGTCGAGACACACACTCACTCACACGCTGATTTGATCTTTCTCCAACACTTAGGCCCCTTCACACCAAAGCAACAAACAGGGGGAAAAATGTCTGTTTGCCATCAGTCTGAATGGGTCAACACAAGTTATCTCGTTCTGTGGAATTAAAACCCAAGTTAACCCCTCTCTGAACTGAACAGGTGGTTTCTCCACTTACCACAGTGTTATGGAAGACATTTCATACAAGTGATTATTTCGTGTATGTAATTTACATAGGCTACAGCCCAACACACACCAGCAATGTGATACTTCAGTATAGTAAAGAAGTTTTTTCTTTGTGAAAACTGGAAAGTCATTTATTTATTTTATAGTACGTGGTCTGTATTTACTATATAGCACTGAAAATTCAATTTTTGATGTGTGAAAGCTTTTGAAAAAAAAAATCTTCTAACCTTGGATCAAATGACTGTTTTCATCTCTTTGTCCAGGCCTGTAACAGTGATCAGTATGTGGCAGTGTCCAGGGAGGACATGGTCAGGATGCTCACACAGAAAGGTCAGCCTCTGCCTACATAAACACTCACTCCGAGTTTATTTTCAGTTGACTGTGATCGTACTACTGAGTTTTTGTTTGTAAATGTATACATTTGGAGCCTCAAAGTCAGGGAAGTTGAAAAACACTGCTGGCTCCATTTTCATTTAGAAACCTCGAAGATACGTTTGAGTAAATGTAGGCAAATACAGAGACCTTTAGAAACATTATGCAGTTACCCGGGTTGACTTCCTGATTGGTTCTTATCAGCTGCAACTCTAACGCTATTAGCTATTATCTATTTTGTTTTTACAAAAACAAAAACTCTGTTAACGTAGTTTCAGTTTTACCTTATTCTCGGGTCTATTAAAATGCTTTTTTTTTTAATTTTTCACCATTGTTTCAGTAAAAACTAATCAAGCAACTACAGAGGAAAGAATCAGCTTCCTGACATGCACATGCCCAGTGTATGTACTGTATATGGTCACATGACATAACATACATTTTTAGTTTATAGTATGGATGACAATTACTTCTGAGACTACGTACACACGATAACAGATCAGAAAAGATGGGAACGGAACACATGGTGAAATTGATGTAACACATATGTCACACCTACATGTGGCGCTGTAAACAGACTCAGACAGAGCCACCGGACACACCAAAACAATTGTTGCATGAGGTTACTTCTTGTTCTGGTCACGTGACAGTGAAGGTAAAGTGACGTCATCGTTTTCAAAAAGTATCGTTTTCCTTGTCTACACGACAACTCGAAGGCGGCGTTGCCAGATTTTTCCACTCTGGAACCCGTTCTCAAAAAGTATAGTTTCAGGGCACCCAGAACGCCATTCCCATGTGTATATATATATTTATATAGATATAAAACTTTATCGGATCGACCTAAATCCGTTCCCGTGTGGACGGCACCTGAAACAGAGCTAGAACACTCATTTCATCTGAAAACATCTGACAGTACGCGAGGATGTATTTACATGCCGTTACCCTGCAGTTAATACATTTCATGCTTTGTTTGTAGGATTTCTGCAGGATCCGGACAACAGCGACCACTCACAACAGACGCCTCATCGTCAGGAAGAGGAGAAATGCGGTGACATCTTGACCACCAGTGTGACCCCTGAACTCCCCAGGTATGCTCTTCAGTGTCGCTGGGCCCTCCTTTCAGAGCTGGACCCCGACACCCTGACCTTTCCCGGGGGGGCACCCATACAACTCCACACCGTGCCCCCGACACTCCTGCAGAGGATACCGCTCTTCTATGTCTGCACCAGATGTGGCAAGGTGTTCTGGGAAGGCTCTCACTTTGGCCGCGTCCTGTCAATGTTTCAGGAGGTCTTACAGATAACAGATGGTGAAGCTGATTCAGTTACACAGCACAACTGACTGACTCGTGTAGAACCCCAGAGCTTCACAGATATACAGAGTAAACATAACCAAAAAACAATGAAGTTTTGCACACAGTGCACCCAGCCGTCCTGAAAATCAGTTCCTCATTCAACCTAATACAAAACTAACTGTGTACAGCCTGCTGGGAATTATTAGAAGAAGAACCACTAACGTGTTTCCTTGTTTAAGTAATTTGTCATTATTTAAACAAAAGAGGCTTAAAGACTGTACATTTTAGGCTTATAAAGGAACCCTTTATATCTCTTGTGTTTATAAATTATTTAAGTTAACCTGATAAATTTATTTTAATTTTAGTTAAAATGTAATTTTTATTCTTGATTGTTTTTATAACCTATAAAAGTCATAGTGATTTACAGTTTGAGTTTTTCATTTTAATTCCTTTAAAAATATATATATAGTTTAAAAGTGTGTATAGTTTAATGCACTGATGTTCAACTAAGCCCAGGTTGTATTCTATATGCAGACAATTATTTTTATTGCTTTGATTTAAAAGCCAATGTTAGATGATGACAGAATTCAGTTCTACTGCATGCTGCATTGTGGTGTTTCGTACCATATACCTTCACTTTTGATGATAACATGTATATACTAGGTTTTTAATTTGATGAGTGAAGGATGGATATATGTCAATAAACAAAGCTTTAATTTCATTTATATATGTAAAAATTCAAAATCATTTCCAGAAAGTAAAAACCCTAAGCGTGGACTGATTGATGAGATCATTTAAGCTTGACTGATGTCTGTGACATGAAACGCTAAGACTGTGGGGGTTTTCTGCCTCGAGGCTCCAGAGCTCGCAGGTCACTGAGTAGCCCAACACATACACCACCTGAATCCATCCATATTTTCTCATACTGTCCTCACTTACTCTCCCTTGCTCACAAATCCCACATTTGATTTGTCTAAGTGCAGAAAATGGGATTCCCTGAAAGGATCTGAGGACATCGTATGTGGAGAATTTGATAAGTACGTTTTCCTACACAGCATATGCATTTTGTTGAAACAACATTGGAAGGTTAAGTTTGAATCTCTTTGTGAAGTATAGTAACTGCAGTGGGAAGCCTCGGGATAATCTGCTGACATTGGCCAACAAAAAAAACACTTGCTTTTGTTTAATCTTGAAGGTCTTTAAAAACATTTTTCAACATTTATCCACAGAGTAGTACCGCTCTATTCAGCATGGTACATTGCTGTATTGTAAATGTAAGTCAGATCAGGGTTTACATTTCCAAACTGTACCTTGGCGAGCTGAACTGCACTGGATGGCTTGATGGAAACTCGGCTTTAGTGAAAAGGTCTCTGATGGTGTTTTAATAAAGAAACGGTTCTGGTTCTGGTTCTGGTTCTGGCTCCATTCTGGAGTCTTAAAACCTTGGTGCTTTCTGGCAAACAAGTCCATGTTCACACCAGTTTAAGGAGAATCAAAGTGGGAGACAGACCACAAATTCTTTCCTCCATACTTCCTCTCCTTCCTGCTCGTCTTCAAAACGAAGAACAAACAATTTTTTTGTTTCCAGCTGAGAAAGAACTTTTCAGGTTCTGAACCAATTTTTGTTCAGTTTGAATGCGCCAGCCAGTTCGAAAAGGTCTTTGTCTGGAAAAAGAGTTACTTTAATGTTGAAACACCACTACCTGTTGCATTAACCAAAGTAGAAAATATTGATTTTTTTTTTTTTTGTTGAGGAAAGTAATGTTACACCATCTATAATGCAGTTATCAGTGAAGACATTATATTAGTATTGTCATTTCTGAAGAATAATGTAACAAAAGTGGGCGTATGTGGCTGTGAATGTGACGCTCACAGTTCATTGTTTAGTGCTGGTGCGAGATGTGTGAACCTGCTGATCCCTGCTTATATCTTACATCTTTAGGTTGTCGCACTGTCTTGGACAAAGAGGGTCGTATGGTTTGACGTCAGACACGACTAATTTTCTGAAACACGGCATCCTTTGAAAATATGACAGGTTAAATGATTATTCTTAAATGTCAAATGTATGTAGAAAAGCATCTGCTACAAAGGTTTATGAACCATTTCATTTCATAATGTCAAATTAGCAGCATCAGCTCCAATTTGATTCCACTTATAAAACAATGTGTTTATTTTTAGTTTAGAGTATTGTGACATATCTATGCTCTCGCTATGAATATTAATATGTTGTTAGATAACTGTTAAAATAATCATTGTTTTCCATTATTGTGGTGTAGATTATCTGCAGCTATTTTTCACTAAGTAATTTTGACCAATTAGTTTCACCAGTGGAATTATCATGACCTGGAAATCAGAGTGGGTTTTTTGTTTTTATTTGCATTTAAATACCTGGGCTTTTGCACACCAAGCAGGTGTGGTACAATACTAGGCTCTTCCTGATTACTTTAAATAACCAAAAAGACAAAAGCAAGTGCCATGCTAGTAGACGACACACAATAACCAAAGGTGTTTTCCACAGCAGACACCCAGAAGTCTCTTTTTATTCACGGCTCATAACTGATTCATCTTTCACAGTCATTTGTAAACAAACAACTCCCGGAATGTGTAGTACAGAGAAGGAGATTGACCAGCCAGCTGGTGTTTGTAGCATTGTACTAGTTGGAACCTTTTACAAGTCAGTCTGTTTCATTGATTCTTTAATTAACCCTTCATTCATGCATGTCAGGAAAGCAGATCTCCGGCTGTTTTAAATAGTTTCACATCCGACTTCCAGGTGTGAGGGGAAAAAAAGTGGTGCATGACTGATCTCGCCAGAGGTGAATTTTATCTATGGGGTTAAAAAAATTCGTTGAAAAAGACACATTTAGTTTTATTGAGTAATGTAGCTGTATTTATTACTGTCCCCCTGCTTTTGCTCGAACACACATGCAGGAGGACAAGCACATCCTGGCTGGCTGCCATGTCTTTTTTTTTTTTTTTTTGAAGCAGGCTGTATAAGAATACAGTAACATTAAGCTCCCTGTAAGTATTTTTATTGCTGTGAATTGAGTCGAAACCCAAGCTCCCAAATAAAGCCCCTCTCTGTTTGCCCTGTCCCGTCCTTGTCCGGGTGGTCGCAGCCCCTGCCTCTCTCTCTCTCTCTCTCTGTCTGTCTGTCTGTCTGTGCAGAGCAGAGGAGAGCGCGAGATTTCTGCTGCAGCACCGTGTTATTTGATCCTTGCTCTTTCTTCGCTGGGAAGAAAAGCTCGCCTCTTTCCCACGCTCTGAGGACACGTGGTACCCGGAATGAATTAGACTCATAAGCCCCTCCCACTCGGTAAAACGTCACCCCTCTCTCTCTCTCTCTCTCTCTCTCTCTCTCTCTCTCTCTCCCTGGCATGAATGATGAAAAATAATTTCGCCAAAGCGTAATGATGAAAAACTGACATTTTTAGATGACAGTTTCACATTTATCCTCGGCTCTGTGTGAGTTTTCCTCTCTCTTCCCGGACTCCTCCTCCTCCTCCTCCTCCTCCAGCGACTCTCCGACTCATAACATCCCAGGCTGGGAAGCGACTGTCCGGGGAGGCTCCTCCTGTCTTGCTTGTCTGGCTCGGGCAGCCCGGCTCCAGGCGCCAATACACGTCCCTGCGCGCACACAGACGTAAATGACTCTTTATCAACGCGCTGGAAAAGAACGGAGATACGGCTGCACAAATACAACCAGAATAGACGCGTGTTATCTGTGTGTGTGTGTGTGTGTGTGTGTGATTACTTTACATTTTGGAGGGTTGGTGCACCCTCTGCGCCCAGGTCACCCGAACTGTCCACAGAGGGCGATTTGCGTGCGCAATTACGCAGCGTGGACTGCGTTTGTGGTCTTTCGAAACTGAACGTCTAAACAAGTATTTCATACGATTGTGTCTGGTTTGGAAACTTTCCAGACTAACGTCAGGAAGACACCGGAGTTGGGAGGGGGAGGAGGGGAGGGCGGAGCGCAGATGCCACAGAGTTTGGGGAAGAAACTCATCCACTCGCAGAAACTTTTGGCTCCTGTGGTCTGTGCAAATGTTTTCCAAGTGTCCAGACGCACTGTAGCCAAAGCTCTGATAGCGGACAGATGTTTCTAATGTTCTAGAAGATGTTCTGCACCATTCAGTAACCTTAAGAACACACACACACACACAAAGGTCCGCACAGCTATCCTTTTAAGGACCCTGCATTGACTTCCATTAAACAAAGCATCATGACCTTAACCAAGACAAGTTAATACCTAAACTTAACCAAACCACAATTAAAAACGGCTTCAAACTTAACCAATCCCTCAGAGGTGAAGTTTACTGCATTTGGACCAGGTTTTGGTCTCCATGATCACTACTGGTGCCGACAAGGTCAGTGTTTATGCCAGAAAAGACCTAAAGAGGATTGAAAAACAAACACACACACACACAAATGATGCGTAATGTCTTATATTACTTTTAATAGCTGAAAGTAACAACACCACCTGTTAGCCTGGTGTCCCCTGTGTTCACATACGGACCATACGGAGGGGAGCACACATGTGCCGTGGTTGCCGACATATTCACCACATATCTCTGAATGACTCAAAGCCACAGTCCTTGTTTTTGGAGCATTTGCAGCTGCAGGCCACTCGATACACAGGAACAAACAAAAACTTGGCAGAACACGCACAGACACAGTCACCTGCAGATGCATTTATGAATCACGGTCACCTCTACAAAATGTTTGGACTGATCCTTTTATTCCCAAGAGTCTAACGTTTCAACAAACTCTGGCAAATATGATGTTTGTTAGACAGAAGGGGCCGTCACATTTGACTGACGGGCAGGTGTCAGGTGAAGTTGTATTTGAGCTCAAGGCAGCATTCAAACCATAGCTGCATGTAAACGACAAAACATACAGTTACAGTCAAGAGATTTAAAAGAAACATAAGAGCATACGAATAAATAAAAAGCTTACAAAAGTGGAAATAGCAACACTAGACTGTATTTACTATTATTGCGTGTAAAAAGTGGTTGCAGTTATTGTCCCAACTCAGTTTTTGTACAGTATGAACACCCTCTAAAGGGCCACATAAGGATCCAAGATGGCCTCTTGGATAATAATAACCAATGGAATAATAATGGAATCCAGTTTTATTGACCTCAATCCTTAGGCTTAAAAAAGAGATGATTAATGGAGGAGGAGGTGGAGGTGCCTGGAAGTAGTATTTCTGCTTCTCTTTGTACTTACTCCCACTCAACATAAAAAATGAGAGGAGATTAAGCCATATACTGTATATACTTCTACCTCCACCAAGGAGGTTTATGCTGTTGTCTGTCTCTTTCGGCCTGTTTGTGTTTTTGTGAGCCGCAAAAGTCAAAAAAGTTACGGATGAATTCATTTTGATGACATTTTCTGGGAATGTAGTTGAGGGAAATTATTAAATTTTGCACTCTTTATGTTTTAATGGGCGAGATTATAATTTTCGTGGTAAAAGTTGACGTGGTTCCAATCTTGCGTGCCTTATAGAAACTTCCAGGTGACCCGATTTTTGACTTAAATAGACCCAAATACACCAATACACTGAAATTCTACTCGAAATGTGTCAGTTGAAGTTGTGTCTCTAAAACGTTGCTGCAGCCAAGCATCTTCAATGTGTCGATTTATTTATATTTTTCCGTTGTGACCTTGATTGTTGACACGCATGCAGGTCGGCGCACTGTCACACCAGCAGCCACAGACGTGCGCCAAATGTACAGTTCAGAGTGTGGGAAAAAGAGGACAGTGTGAAACCTGCCAAACCATCAGAGCAGAGAGCGGTTTATGAAGTGTTACACACACACACACACGCTCAAATGGAGCAAACGGCCCGCGAGAGGCTGACATATGTACCTGCTGTGGTTTCCACGCACACACACAGTTCACTCTTTCTCCCTCTTTGCCTGTGCGCAAACATTGCATGTTCACTGTATAACCGCGCTTCTTTCTATCTGTGTTCATCATCGCTTCTCTGTTTCTCTCTCTTCTCTCTTTCTCTCTCTCACTCTCACACATACACACACAAAGAAAAACACGCGCGCGCACGCACAGGCGCCCAGTTCCCACGGTGCAGGCGGAGGCAACTGAGCGGCGCGTCAATCTGCGCACAGCGTCACCTTTTTTTCACTTGTGAAAGGAAGTGGCGCAGGGCTTTTGTTATTTTAAGTCCCACACCGTCTAGTCATTTAAAAACAACTGGAATTTATTCGCAGTTTATGATTTCAACTGCCGCCTCGGATGTGTTTTTATGTGGATTCAAAGAGAGAGAGAGAGAGAGAGAGACCCTGTTCTTTAAACATTTAAATTTAAAACGAGCAAAGAAGCATTTCTGATTCATTTCATAATTGTTCACACGGATGTTAAGCGCACCCTCTTCAGTTGTCAACCTATTTCACCTTTCAGCCCAATATAAAATAGATGTTTATTAAGGAGATGTTTGAAGAAATGTGTATTTGTGATCATTGGCTACAAACCTGTAGCCAGTGAGTTCTAGTGGGATTTATTCCCTATAGCCAAAATAAGTATCGACAAAAATGTCACATTTTAATATTCATATATAATATATTATGGATATAAATAAAATAAGTATTATGAGATGAAGGGTCACGTCATTACTGCTGTATTTTCGTGCGTAAAAACCTCGCTGCTGCTGTGTTTACATCCCTGCCACTGAGCTTGTACTGAACTTTTTTGTTTCAAAGTTCTTTTTGGTGTTGTTGAATTCAGTGGATGATGGTTTTACAACGTGCCCGTTTTCTCGGCGGTTCACTGCTCTGACAGCATCACGCCTCTGGCTTTGAGTCCACTTCCTGGGGTCGGCTACTGGAGATCACCACCGTCATAGTGCTTTGGGCGGCGTGTTTAATATTTCTGCTGCACCACCACCGCCACCACCGCCCCCCTTCCCCTCGGTGGACCTCACCACACCCCCCCTTCCTGCGAATTCACAGGGACCTGGTCCCTCCCACTAACCGAGCCGGCAGCCTATAACCTCCCCGGGTTTCCGCCCATTCCTCCAGAGTTGATTCTTTGGGAAGGTATTGTCATGCATATAAAGGACGCGTAAAATCTTCCCCCAGAGCGCAACGCAGGGTAGAGACTCTCACGGAGGACACAGACAGGGCCACACGGTGGATTTCTATCGCTTTCGTCGCCACGGACCCGTCCATCTGTCACAGGTAAGCCACATATCTGCAGCGGATTACATTTCCAGACACGTTTGAGGGCAAAATCGAGCTGTGAGTGCGTGCGTAAAAGCGTGCGCACGGAAATCTCTGTCTCCCCTCCTTTTACTCTTGGATGTGTCGGAATGTATGGTGTCTCGCGGTCCGTAGGTGTCGAGTCGGGATTCATGCGGACCTTTCTTGTCTTTTTTTTTCTGTCTTCCCCAGACACCCTGGCCACATGAGCAGCGACATATAGCCGGGACGCGCAGCCAGGAAACAGGTGGGACCGTTTAAGGAAAACCTGTGGGGACCGAGCACCGAGGAGGAGGCTTCCCTGTGGAGATAGTGGACATCTCCATCCCATGCCTTAGGCTACCTGCTGCTGCTACAGAGAGGAAACTATATCCACAGGCTCTTGGAGACTCTTGAGAGCCCCCTTTAATGTTTTAGGGATTTTAGGATCTCTCAAATATTAACCTTTTTTTTGCACACCGAGTGTGTTATTTCCTCTATTGTCCTTTTTGGGATATATACATTCACCCCCCACCCCTTATTAGTTAGTGAAAGTGCCTTAATAACTGGTTACAATCCAGTGTGTAACTGTGGCATTGTTACCAGACCATAGACGCTCAACAGGGAGAAGAAGACATCATTATTATTATTATCAGCTTTAGTGTCCAGGGCAGGATTACTGGTTCACCATCATTCAGCGAGCTGCAACCATGAGCCAGGCGGATGTGTCGACTTGCTCCGCGCCACAGAGGGTTTTCCAGGAGGCGGTAAAGAAGGGCAACACCAAGGAGCTGCACTCGTTGCTGCAGAACATGACAAACTGCGAGTTCAACGTCAACTCCTTCGGGCCGGAGGGACAGACGGCCCTCCACCAGTCCGTCATAGACGGGAACCTGGAGCTGGTAAAACTGCTGGTGAAGTTTGGTGCAGATATACGACTGGCCAACAGGGAAGGGTGGAGCGCTTTACACATCGCCGCCTTCGGGGGCCACCAAGACATTGTGCTATACCTCATCACCAAGGCCAAGTACTCATCTGGCGCCCGGTGATCTGTCTCTGCTGTCAGGTAAAAGAAAAAAAATAAATAAATAAAAAGTATCACAAAAGCAACAGCCACAAGTGGAAAACAAAACTGCAACACATGGGAAAACCAGGCTCTAACTGCCATCGTCTACATAGATGTGCCAAATTATATTTTAAAAAAGGAAATACAGAACAGGCCTGCACAATAATCTTCCCTCACTGTAAAAACCAAACAGGGCCCCTCTCTCTGCACTCCTGAGTGAAGCCACCACATGGGCCACACTTTTCACAGCGCTTCAACACGAATCTCTCACAAAAGAAAACGCCTTTTCGGTGAGTTTGTTGGTACTAAAGCTTTCCTCTTGAATGTGTCTACTAGGTCGTGTGGTCCACTGTAAGAACAGACGGTGTCTGTGAATCACGCGTGTGTGTGTGTGTGTGTTTGGACTCAGGAGTGCAGATGGCCCAGTTTTTTTTTATTTTATTTTTTGTGTTCCTCTATCCATGACCTCCCATCATCCTCAGCACAGTTGAATATTCTCTTTGTGTTTGGAGGAGGCGCAGATTTGACCTGTTGCTCCTCATTGCTCACTTGTAAAATCCTTTTTAAGTTATTGTATATGAAACACGGCACTTGATGCTCTATGGCTGCATGCTGGAATATCTGAAAGGGAAGACACATGAACAAGAGAAGAAGGGTTGCCCTCTGTTGGCTACCAGAGGTCTGTTATTTTCTTTAAGAATACTTTTTTATTTTTACTTTAAAAAGCGGCATTATGGCTATCCAACACGCTTTTCCAGATGTGTAATCATTATGTAACAACAAATGACTTCATCAATGTTGTGAAGTACTGTACACAATAGCTTTACTATTTTTTTTCCTTTATTTTTTGGTTTGTTTTGTTCATTTTTTATTTTATTTTTATTTTTTTTTTGTTAAGAGAGAATAGACAGTAGCAGAATGCGCTGTGTCTTTACTGCAAGCAGATCCTGCCATGTTGGCGTCAAAAACCTTTCAGGCCAGTGCGACTACTCTGCCAATGGTCATTAATGTGTTACTAAAATATATAAAAAAAAATACAGCTGCTTTCGCTTTGTATCAAAAAAAAAAGAAAAGAAAAAAGAGAGAGGGAGTGAGAGAGTCGCATTTGGAAATCACTTTATAATCTTTCAGTATTTCATTAACATCCTAGTCATCACTGTGAAAGCAGGCTGGGTTTTTTTTTTTCCTCTTTATTTATGAAGGTACATTGAGAAGATGCATTTTTTTCTTGAATATATTGTGGTTCTTCTTAAAAGTTATATATAAATATCTATGAGTGTGAGAATATCAAGCGTGACTCAAGCTGCTTCAGACTCGTAGTATATAAACTCTGTCCCTTGTGTGGTGGAGGTAAACCTGCCACCATCACCCCCAACAGCCCCCCCCCCCCCAAACCTCCTCCCTGTTAAAGCCTGTTGACCCCACACACACTCACACACACACGCACGCACACACACACACATGCACGCACACACACACACACACACACATCACCTCCTCTCTCCCATTTAAAGGACTTTGTTTGGTTGCCTTTTGCCAGCTACCTCGACTATAAAGTATTGTCAAAGTTGTTCGGCTGTCTCACCACTCTGCCACGTTGTTTTGGAGTCTGAAGAGACTCCCTGTTTGTCTGTGATCATCCGCATGCCAGTAAGTTTCTTATTTTTCTATGTAGCCTGACAGACAGATGGATATCAGAAGATGCAATGAACCCATCCCTGCATCCTCAGTCGGGACAGTTTATTTTAAACACACGCACACGCACACGCGCACGCACGCACACACACACACACACACACACACACACACACTACAACCAAACCAATTCTCAGCATGATTTCTTTTTCTTTTTTTGCCTTAAGGGAGTCTGCGGTTCTCTCTTTCTGTCTGTTGTTGCATGTTTTCCCTGTAAACCTCCACTTTTGCGTCGTTTTCTCTCTCTCTGTGTCTTCATCATCTGTTTTTCATCATTTGTTGATTTTTTTTTTATATCAGGCATATTAAAAAAAATAAGGATTTGTTTCGCATGACTTATAAATGCAGGGAGTTTTATTGCACAAAAAAATGCGGAGCCTTGCGCGCCCCCAGTGTTTTTACGGGGTAACTGCAGGAGCCAAGGCTTTGGAATAGTTACTACTACTGAGCAGGACCCTTATACTGTTGGACGATGAAGACTTAAAAAAAAATCACATGACTGTTGCAGGATGTCACAGAAAAATAAGTTAAAGAAAAAATAAAAATAAAAAATCTGGTTCCATAAACTTGCCTGCTGCATTTTGAAAGTCAAGGCACCCTAACATCTGTATCAATGCTGCTTGTATGTTTCATTTTTGTTGTTGTTAATGTTGATGTTATTGTTATGTTTGTTTGTTTGTTTTTTTTAAGCCTACTGCTTAAATGGCCAACAGTTGTACAGGAGCTTCACAGCAGCACAGGTTCACCTCATGAGAAGCTGTTTTGTTATGGAAGTGTGGCTGCTAGTGTGTGTGTGTGTGTGTGTGTGCGCTTCTCATGAGGCCTTATGTGTTATATCTACAGTCATGCAGACTGAGAACCTCCCATTTTAACCCCAACAACAACAACAGACAGGTAACTGAAGCGATAGATCCACTACTTCAAGGTATAGATTGGTATCAGGCAACACATGAAATATGCATCGCTTGTCTTAAACTTGATGTTTTGGTTGTTTTGTTTTGTTTTTGTTTTTGTTTTTGTTTTTGTTTTTTGTTTTGTTTTGTTTGAATATTGCACTGATGATGACTGTTGTTGAAAAAGTTGGCTTTTATGTGTCAACATTAATCTTTTTTTTTTTCTGAATGGGAAAAATAAGAAACAAACACAACAAAATACTATTGTATAAATATATGCTCCGGGTGATGATGTCTAATGTGTGTCACTTTGCGGGGAAAAAAAACATGATGTTTTTTTCTGAACAAAGATGCGTATATCTCTGTGATTGGGTGTATGTATATATACATATGGATATATATATCAACACTGATGATGATGATGATGTCTTGGGGCACTTTCTTTTCTGAAGTGCTGTCTTCCTGTTTTTTTGAAAGGGGAATAATACATTTGATGGTAAGATCATTGTAACAAAATTAAAAATTGCACGGTTGTGTGGTTGTTTGGTTTTCCAGGGTCATAACATTTATGACGTAAGGAACCAGCTGCCGGATTGGTGTACATGAGTAAGATGATTTTTTTTTTTTTAAATAAAAATAAAAGTGCTGACTTATTTGGACCAAGTTGTGTTTCTGGTCTTGCTTCATTTCAAGCAAGGGGAAACATCAGATTTTTCATGAGTGATGCAGATGTTCCATCATGTTTAATTTTTGTTTATTATTATTATTTTTTTTCATTTGTTTGTTTGTATTTTGAACGTTTGTAACACTGTGATGATGACGTGATGTCACGTGGAGATGAGTGCTGTATTATTTTTGTACGTTTGTGTACAAGCCAGTAAAGAAATCATTAAACTCAAATCTGATGTGTATGCATACATTTCTAATCTCCAAACCCTGAGTTACCCCCCATTTTCATATAAAAAGTTGGTTTGGGGAAACACACCCCCACCCTCCCGTCCCTCTCTCTCTCTATTCCCTCCCTGTTTTCCAAGCCGGGCCCAACCCAGATCCCCATTCTCTCCTTTTGTCATTCATCTGGCCTCATCCTTTCACTGCTGGGATAAAAGAGCCCAGTGAATTGTGGGTAGGCTCAGTTTTAAAGAAGGGTCCCCTCCCCTGTGTCTGTTGTGGGAGAACTGGTTTTATGTTACCCCCACTTACTCAAAAACTTCCCAACATGCACTCCTCTCTTGTGCACAAGCATTGCGCTACATTTAAGCAGCCTGCCAACGGCCTGTTTATACTGTTAATATTACTTCCCCCCCAAAATTCTCTTTGTTTTTTTGTTTTTTTTTTTACTTAACTTTCCTCCTTACAGCATTATTATTCTGCCTCTGTAAAAGTCAAAGAGCTGCCCTGGGCTCCACATTAGTCTTTTTTATTTTGTTGAAAGAGACAAAATCCTGCTTTACTTGTGGTTTTGTTGTGTGTGATGCTGCATCCTCATGAAATTTGTTCTTTTAAGGAGATAGTTCGGGGTTTTTTTTAAAAAAAGTTTATTTATATGCGAATATTGCTGAGTAGCAGAAAAAAATGATGTTCTTACCAGAAGGCCTGCTGAAGTCTATGACCTGCTGAAGTCTATGACAGCCTAGGACTGTGTTTGCTGCTTTATCTTGCCATTAGACAGCTATGTCTGACTTGACTTTGTAAACCTTGTAAGCTGCTCACTCCCTGCACCAAAGTCCTTATACACACTTAATAATATAATAATTACAAAAATAATAACAAAGTGTTGTTCTTTACATAATTAAACACATGACTTTATAATCCACTACTGTCTCTATCTGTGAATTTACATGTGTCATTCAAATGTGTAAATCCTTCATTAATCTTACAATGTTAATGTTAATTGATCTCAATGTTCCTGTGTACTTATGAACTGAAACACACTATGGACAATGGTGCAGGATATTGAGCATTTTTTCACTCAGAAAAGACTATATAAGGGCAAGAAAAAGCAGAAAAGGTCTTTTTAGGGGCAAGGGAATGCCTTATGTCTATGAATGTCCTCACGAAGAATGCTTTACAAAAATGTATGTGTTCCTGTATGGGAGTCTTTGCATGGATAAAAAAGAAAAAACGTATAAACCAAAGGGAACAAGGACATTTTGAGGAAAGTTAGGACATTTTGGCTGATCCTGATATTCTGTCCTCCCCTAAAGGTGCCTTTTTAGAGTTAAGGCTTTGTTTAAGGGTTAGCCTTAGAGCTGGGTTTAGATTAGGATTAGGGTTATTTGTGATTAATAAGGTCAGGGTAAGGGGCTAGGGACTTCATTATGTCTGTAAGTGTCCTCACTACGAATGCTGCTCAAACGTGTGTACGTGTATGTGTACCTGGTAGTCCTTAGGATACAAAGTTAGGCTGAGGTTTGGGTTAGGTTAAGGTTAGGCCAGTAGTAATTATGGTTAAGGTTGGAGCAAGTCTCCAGGAAATGTATGTAAGTCAATGTAAGTCAATGCACTATCCTCTGAAGTAGTGTCTGTGTCCCCTTTACTGAGTAGCAAAAGTCAATATACTGTAATTATTCAGGCCTGTCATTGAACTTTTACAGTTGTTTGGTCACCGGTTGTTGGTTTGTTGAAGTCTTCCTCACTGTGCATGATATTATACTTTTTGGAGAGTCTCAGCACCTATTTATCATGAAAAAAAAATCCTTTGACTGTGTCATGTTTTCCCTGTCTCACAAAAATGATGATGTTGCATGACTGTGTGAGGATCGTGGGAAAAGCAATATGTCTTCACCTCTTTGTACATGCCACTCCTGTTCACATTGCAACAACAACTGGGTGTCAACCTGCAGTTAACTGTGATGGGAACAGCTTAGCAGCAGCAACAGCAGCAGCAGCAGCAGCAACAGCAGCGTACGTGAAGTTCTGATTTCCACCAACCACTGAAAGTTTGTGCAATTGTTAGAGCAGCTGCCAGAGGCACTCTCTGGGCTGCAGCTTGAACAATCTGTGACCTCAGCACTGACCACATCAAGTGCACTGAGCTGATGTGTTTCTTTGTCAGATACAAACTCAACACCGGGAAAGTTAGCTCCTATAAACTGCAGCCCCTCTGTGTTTTGATACCATGGTGGCCCAAACGAGATCTCCGGCTTGCTGCTTGCTTATCCCTCCCTCCCTCTCTTCCAGTCTCTCACTTCTGCAGGATGTTTTTGTTGAGCTGGGTTCCCATTGTTCACACACTGAGTTGGCAGGCCTCCCAGGGTTGCTGCTGGCTGCTAGGCCCCCTAATAGGTTCTTCATGTGCCTTGGCTTCCCTTGCTCGTCTTGGTCTGGCTTTTTTGCATGGAACTGGCTGCTTTCGTGAGCCAGACAATACAAGGCATTTTGGGAGGAATTTTGCAGAGAAGACAGAAATATCAACCGGAGAGTTGTTTGTTGAACTGTATCCTGAAAACAGCATCAAAATCACATCATTAGAGAACGGGCCAATCTGGCAAATACTTGCATTCCTGTGTATGAATTTCACATTTAAAATTGTGTTGGAGAATTGATGTAACAGCAGTTGCAATCAAGAGCATCTGCTTGACTATCTTTCATCTCTGTTCAAAAGGCTGTTGTTCAGTGGCTCATAAAATATTCATAACCGAGCTCACATCCTTCATTTGAAGGGTTACACGCTAAGTCTGTATCGTAGACGCAAGAGTAGCAGAACGCGTGGTAACACGTGTAAAACCCAATTAATTTGGCGGAGCATATTTATAAAGGCAGCCTATGTACAATGACACAAGCTGTGATTGTGAGATCCTGCATGTGTGACTTCCTCAAAGTGACTTCGTACTGACATGATTGCTGAAGGAAAGCGTTGAGTGATGACAGCCGCATAAAGAGGAACTAACAGAAACGTTTAACAGTCGTTCCACTATCAAGACCCAGACTACACAATGTGTTGTTTCTGTTTCTTTCTTTTGTCCTTCACGTTACACCCATGAATCTTTTCAAATCAGCTTAGATTGAAAACATGAAACTTGGGTTCTTGGGAGTTTCATACTATACTTGGTAAAATAACTTGACTTTGTTCATCCTTTATGGCAAGACTACTTGACAATACACTGTCGGCTTCAGAACTGTGTTTTAGTGCATTTTAGAAATGATTATTCCAATTCATCCTATCATAGATAAACTTTAAAAAATGTACTGAATGTTGCCATTTTTCAATGAATGTTGTTTTATTCTTTTGTCTACCAGCTTCTCCAATTCTTTCCTGGTTTTAATCCAGGGGTGCGAGCTGTGGCACATGCGCAGAACAGACAGACCACATTGAGTCCAACTGAATCACATTATCTGGGTGTGATTCTGAGAAATTGCATTTTCAGTCAGACTGTCTGCATGTTTTTTTTAAAGTCTGGTTTTAGTTAGACTAACACAATAACGTATTTCTTATGTACTGATTGTCCGTTGCATGAACTGTTGCAAAGTTCAAACAAATGGTCCGTGAAATTAAACATAGCCAAAACATATCAAGCTCTCTGACATGTTTGAGAAATACTGAGCTCTTTTTGAACTTCTCTGATATGGTGAAATTATTAAATTCTTAATCTGAGACATACTTTTACTCAATCCAGAATTCAAATTGGCACAGGATAATGCGTTACCACCTGACTTAGACTGTAGTGGAAAGAAAACAATTTGATGGACTGAACTACTGTTATGTGTTTGTTCAAAAGCTACCTATAGACTCGCTTTAATTCATTGATTGGCTCTGAGCATTTCAGCTAGGTATTTCCACCAGTAACATTTAATAATCAAGTATAAGTTACACAGTATAAATTACACAAAAATTGTGAGGTTTGCTTTCAATTTTCTTCCATCTGTAAGGACATGTGGTTGATGGTTTGGATCTTATTTATTTGTGATGTTGGCAACAACTACCGGTTTCCACAGCCCACATGATCATTTCCAAACTCATATCTGTTACAGAACGTAGAAAAACCGTTTTAAACCCCAGCACCAGCTCTCATGCGATGAATTGGTGGCAGTTGGCAATGGTTCTGGTGAATGACAATGAGCAACAAAATCCTGCTGATCCTGCACAGTCCCCCTGAAAATAAAAACATGTCTGTCACTAAACACGTCCAGTGAGCCCCCCGCCCCGGGTCTGCCTGTGAGTAAGGAGGGGAGTAAAAGTGAGTGAGTGAGAAAGAGAGAGAGACAGGTGGTTGGGCCAGTCTTTTCCTTGCCCTCCGCTCCTTTTTGAACTTTTCTTTCATTCTTCCAGTTCATTCTGTGCTTCTTTCCATAGCACTAGTGACAAGGCGCTCCATTCACTGCCTCATTCTTCCACCCCTCCCTCCTCCCTCCATCTCCCTCACACACCCCGACCCCATCCCCTCCCTCCTGGCTCTTTTGTGTAGCTTGCTGGGGCCTGCTTTAGTTGCTATTCACCAGCCAGACGGACCGCCATTGACTGGACCCTGCAACCCCTACACCTCCCCACCCTCCCCCTTGACATCCCTCCCTCCACAAAACACCCCTCACACACATATGCACGCAGCAACCTGGCCATTCCCCACCCTACGGCCTGTATCAGGCAGCTGCTATGCTAATAGGGAGGAAGGGATGGATGGAGGGAGGGAGGATGTGAGGAGGAGAGACAGAGTAGCCAGCCCATAGTGAAGAAACAGAGGGAGGGAGAGCAGGGAGAGTGACCCCTCTCCTCCATCTCCATAGCCGTGCCAGAGCAGCAGCAGCAGACCTCCTGTTACACAAAGGGAGCCCCCTGTCCCCCCCTCCTTCCACCCACTGTTCCCCTTTTTCTCATTCAAATCCATTTTATAACCCAGTGGTAAAGGGAGCTGTAAGTGCAGTATGCAAAGTAACCTTACTCCTGCCCTGCAGGCGTAACCATTCAGAGCTCAGTACACAGAGGACAGCCCGAGAGTGTGTGTAAAGGTATGGGCTACCGTCCTAAACACACACAAACATCTGACACCTGTCCTTCAGTAGCATCTCCCTTAACAGTTAAATAGTGTTAGACCCATTAGAGACACACAAACACACAACAATCATTGGCTTTACAATTTCTAATCAAATACACTGAAAGTGCCAGTTTATAAGGTACGATTAGTTAATTCAATTTGATACAAAAGCCCTACACTATGTCGTGTCCTGAAGGCTTTAATACCAAAATTTTGGCACGTCTATATGTAGAGGCTCTGCATGAAAGGATGAAGTTTAGATTGAAACACCCTCTATACACAATTGTGCATATATCAGACTTATCATTATCCATTTCTCCTTTTAGCATGTGCAAAAGAAAAAAAAAAAAATCTGTTTTGCATCATGTTGATTTTGCATTGTGCTTGTCTGACCTGCATGTGTGTGGATGTTAAAAGTATAATTTGAACAGTTGTAACATGTGATCTTATCTCATCTTACTGTCAATGCATGTACAACACAAGAATAAAATGACGACAAATGCAGCTGAGCTTTCATTCTCAACAAAGTTGCTATTCATTATCTAAAGAGTGATGATACATGGCTGCAAACATGTTTCTATTTCTATTCTAAGTATGTAAAATAATTCACATTCATTATATTTTTTTTTCATGTTTTTCCTTTAAAATTTAGTTTTAAATTGTTTTATAGTTTGAAAACATATTAGTTTGTTTAAAATGTGGGTGTAATACGCCGTGGTAGTTTTTATTGTGCGCTGATCCCTGTGTGTTGGTATGTTTGTAGCAGCAGCTTGTTTTCTGGTAGCATGTGTGTACATCTCCTCTGCTGTGTTTCAGCGTGGGGGTATTTTTCCAGGAAGGCATTTCTCCCTCTGTCCCTCCTGTTCTGTTATTTAGGCCTGTGCAGTGTGACCCTGTGCCCCCTTGGGGAGGCACGTCCCATTTGACATCTGCCTGTTTGCAGGGGGAGTTTGGGAGGTGTGTGTGTGTGTGTGTGTGTGGGGGGGGGGG